>SJYO01052474.1:12510598-12979521 GCA_006410555.1 Capra ibex | reverse complement strand
GACTACGGTACTAGAAGCAAAAGACTTACAACTCGAAATTCGGTTGAAAAAGTGAGAGGAGAAAGTGAAAGTAGTTCTCCGAAAAGTCAAGGAGAAGTGAAAGACGGTATTCCCACCACAGTAGACGTATAGACTCCACTAACTATAAAGAGGGCCGTTAGAACTAAGGTCGAACACGAAGAAAGTCGGGTCGTAAAGAGTACTACATGAGACGTATATCAAATTTATTCGTCCCACTGTTATATGTCGGAACTGCATGAGGAAAAGGGTAAACCTTGGTCAGACAACTAGGTACAGGTCAAGATTGACAACGAAGGACTGGACGAATGCCACATGGAGCTTAAATTCCATTAATAGGGTTCATGAAGTCCAAAGTGAAAATCGAAGACGTTAATTATCAAAAAGTTTTTTTAAAATTCTTATAGAAAATCGGACGAAATAGAAAAGTATTTTATGCAAATATATAATTCAAAACATGAGTGATAAAAGGGGATTCTAAGAATTTGGGTAAATGTTTACCAACTAGTATTTAAGACACGGTTGTATCTACGAATTTCTCTAGAATTCCAATTCATACATCTAATATTGAGTTTAACGTATATAATATAGAGGATTCTAAAACTATGAGTCGAAGACATTTACTATTATGACTTAAGTGTCCCTTTATTTTTAATTTTACGAATTTTAAGATCCCTACCCTATATACATATGAATACCGACTAAGTACAACAACATACCGTCTTTGGTTGTGTTGTAACATTTCGTAATAGGAGGTTAATTTTAATTTAAGATTTTTACTAATTATAAATCATAAACTAGTTATTTATGACTAAGTGAGAGGAAGTTTCGATCTAAAATATCTAAATTTTAAAAATTTTATCTCTCTCGACTTTTAAGTACAAATCAAACCTTTATATACTTAATAACCGAATTTGAACATAAGTCAATCGTCCGAGAAAAATAGAATGGTCAATAAGACAACTCCTTCGTGAATTACTCGTACAAAATCTATAGTGTTTCCATTTTGATTCTGTTATTCGGGAATTAGGTTACGTTAAGTTGTTCACACCAAACTTACGGGTAATTCGGATTCCGTGACCTGATTCATGGTTCCTCCGATGTGTATACCTAATTCTGGGTCAAAGACGGGGGACTGCACCGTATTTACTCAGTAACTTTTCCCGTTCTTACCTTTTCTTGAGATAGTGTCTCGACAACGTTTCGTGACATTAGAGTACGTTCACGTGACTCCCTTACCTCCCTCTCTCCGTACTCTCTTCGCTTTACACCGTCCTACGACCCTTAGAACGTGTTCCCCAAAAGATCCAAAGGTACCTTTGTCAATCTGAACTTACGTACCCACGTATTCCGTCAGAATGGTCCACGGACGATAACCAAACCTCCTCCCTGTTTTAATGTAAAGGTACTGTCAATGTCTAATCGACTCGTTCATCGAAAGGTTTCACTACATGAACGTTTTTTGTCTATTTGTGACAGGTCTCACTTTTACAAACATAAGAGGTCACGGTCGACCCATTAATCTAGAGGGGAGTCTTTCGTGCTCTAACGTCAAACATGAAAGACTGGTAAAATGGGTTCTATCGTTCTAGAGGATGTGTCTTTGTCAAAAGACCCCCCTTTTCAGAGTATTATGTATCCATCTGTCATCCTTTCTTTTAACTTATACACTCTTTTTAACGGAGTTTCTCTTGGGACGTCTGTAAAACCTCCACTGCTTTTATTCTGTTCCTCATTCTCACACACAGGTGTATCGTTCAATACTTTATAAATATTACCGTAACTCTGTAACTCCACAAACTACCACATCACTTCGTTATGAAAGACAACACTTAACCCTAAATTCTTTCGTTGTGAATTGGTAGGTAGTGTCTAGTTCTCCACTGTTTCTTTTTTACTTTTAATCTGTCACAACGTTTTTCTTAGATTGATATACCCATATCAGACTCAAATCGTTTTATATGTCAAATTAAAGTGTGTAAAGTCCTTGTGTCTTCTGTTTTACAATATGAACGAAGAAGGTTTGTACTATCTATTTAATCCGTCCATTCATCCATCCATCCATCTATCAACGACATATAAACTACTAACTTAACAAATAACTTAGAATTATCATATTTATTATCACTACTTTCAGTGTTGTTTGGTAGTTTCTTGTATTTTAGTTACCGTAGTGTACGTTATCTGACAGTTTTCAATATCGTATTTAATTTCTAATGAAGAATTTAGGACGTAGTACGTCTTATTTCATAAGTCCTTCCCTTACAATTAACCTTTTTATAAAACTTTCCTCATTCAAAACTCAGTCTAAAGTTTCTACACCACCGGATACCTAACTATTGCACTTCCACTTCCAGAATAGTCACGCATCTTTACAACAAACGTTGGTTTTTATTTTAGATATTTGAAGTTCGTTTGAAATTTCTGTCCACATACCATTTACATTCACGTTTGTACTTTCAGTCATTGTCCTTCTCATTACGACTCTATCCCCATTGACCAGGGGGTGGAACACAATGAAAATCTTTGATTATTTAATGGCTTCATTGCATCGTTATAACGACGTTTACATATTTTATATCTTTGTATGGTTTATAGGTCACATTTACGTACAAGTCAGTGAGTCAGTATAGGTTGAAAAACGTTGGGGTTCCTGACACCGGGTATGGGACAGGTACCTTAAAAAGTCCGTTCTTATGACCTTACCCAACGGTAAGGAAAGAGGTCCCCTAGAAGGGTAACGTCCCTGATTTGGGTGTATAGAACGCAGAGGACGTAACCGTCCACCTAAGAAATGGTGACTCGGTGAACCTTTCGGGGTTAAAGAATTCTGAGAATGTCACAAAAGTCTCTATAATTAAAAACTGTTGACCAACATGTTGTCATAAAATAACTGCAACACTAAATATCAAGATTTAATGTCTTAAAGGTTTATCCTGTTCAATAACTAATACAAAGAAAAGGAACAAAAAATAAACGAGTACAGATAAAAAGTATAAAGATCACCATGAATAGAAGAAAAAATCATACCTCTTTTAATTAATAACACTAAACAAATATAATGAGGAATTAGTTGAAATATATACTTTTATTAACGGAAGTCACACACCGAAAGTATAAGTGAAATGAATTCCACTGAGACTACTTCTTTTGACCAATTAAAATTACACCAGATTAAATAGTAAAACAAAGGTCTATTACGAGATAGAATAAATTATGTGAAAGGATAATATAAAGTAAATATAAGAAAGTTTACGATTTAATAATTTACCACAACATGAGACCCTAACTACAAAATAAGACGATAAAATATAAAATTGAAAAGGGGTACACCTCCCGGTGGTCCAGGTAAATAATTTACCGGGGAGGGTAAAGAGAAACTCCTTTATATGGAGTAACGGTCAGTACGTTCCCGGTAAATGAGAATGTAGTCAGTCAAAAGGATAAGTACAGTGTTATAGGGATGAAGGAATGAAGGATAACAAAACAATATCCAGAAATATCAGTAATCCCTTTAAAATGGAAGAAATGTGAAAAAGTCTAACAAGATCGATAAATCCAGGAAACACGTGGGTACTTATAAAGTATTTGTTTACCAGTTAAAAATGTTTTATAAAACACTAAAATTAATGTCAACATAAGTTATGTTGTGTTTTATCTTAAATGTCCACGAGACCTATGATTACAGACAGTATCTATACAAATGAAGTACCTATTCCTACTTTGATATTGAAAATTTATCTTCGACTTAGGTAGAAAGGTAGAAGTCTATCGAAGTAAATCTCTGTAAAAGAGGGAAAAGTGTACCAACAATTGGAATCTCGTATAGTTTTACATGGGAGAACGACATAAGAAACATTGATTTATATATTGAAGTATATTTTCAATGCAAGAGACATCTATTATAATTCTTCTCCAATTTCGCAGACGGAGGTTACGCCCTCTGGGCCCAAGCTAGGGACCCAGCCTTTCTAGGGGACCTCTTCCTTTACCATTAGGTGAGGTCATAAGAACGGACCTCTTAGGGTACCTGCCTCTTCGGATCATCCAGTGTCAGGTGCCCCAGCGTTTCTCAGCCTATGCTGACTCGCTGAAGTAGAGTGGAGTGGTAGTAATGTCCCGAAGGGTCCACCCATTTCTTGGACGGACGTTACGTCCTCTGTGGTCTGAATACCCAAGTAAAGGACCCAGTCCCTCTAGGGGACCTCCTACCGTGCCGTTGGGTGAGGCATAAGAACGGACCTCTTAAAGTACCTGTCTCCTCGGACCGCCTGATAGCAAGTGTCCCAGCGTTTCTAAGGCATTCAACGTTTATCAGTGTATCCTGACTTCGCTGACTCGTGTCGGGTCGTGGTAGTAATATTATTGTTCAAAAACATAAGCAATTGTGTATGACAGAAAAGAAGGTAATTTCACAAAAGTTACAAGAAGTTTAACACACAACGACAACCGATCTAAACTTAACTATAAACTCGTAAATTAGAGCGAAGGTCGATAGTACGAGATTAAGACAACTAACAGAGATCCACGAAATTCTAAAGGACACTTTTACTATTGTACAGGTCATTATTCTGTAAATAAATAGGGAAAGGTTAGTAATGTAGAATTAAATGAAAGGAATAAAATAAGGTCAAAACCGGAAGATGATATCACAATTTATCTTCATCATTTTTACCCTGAGGGACAGCACAAGGATTTAGATATCCCTTGTTAATGTTACGAATAGGTAAATACTAACACGCATAACATCTCCTAGAACGACAGAACATCTTTCAATCAAAGGAAGATTAAATCGAATAATTTAGTCAGAACTTACGATAATTTTTAAAAAGGACATAGAGAACTCTACTCGTATAAAAAAGAGAATAGATAATTACGTCACTTAATTTACATATGTAAAAGAAAAAAAAAAAATATCACGTATCTCCTCTAAATCGTATTAAGAATTCCCGGGATCCTAAGAATCTTGTATCACTACCACCAAATCAGTGGTTCAATACGGGTTGAGAAACACTAGGGTACCTGACATCGGACGGTCCGAGGAGACAGGTACCCTAAAGGGTCCGCTCTTAAGACCTCACCCAACGGTAAAGGAGGAGGTCCCCTAGAAGGGTTAGGTCCCTAGTTTGAGCCCAGAGAACGTAACGTCCACCTAAGAAATACCTGACTCGGTGGTCCCTCGTATACCCAAAAAAAAGATATTAGATAATTGTGTCACTTAAAAAATAATTTTGTAATAACGTACAAATACTACATGAAAACTCTCATGACCCAACGTAAACGATAAAACAGATCCTGAGAGTGTTAGTACTCCTTTTACCCGATATTATAAATAAAATTAACTAGATCAAACCCCACCATAGTTAGTCTCATGACATGGTGTCGTTTTTTCGAAGGTTTTAAAATCATCGATTTTGTAATATCAAAATAAATGACCGGTACGGTGTACGAGTAGAGTGTAGTCAGTGCGTCTCTACGTCCTACTGTCTCGAAAGTGGTAGACCTCGGAGCGGTCGGTGGTCCCTCTCTTCCTGGATTGTTTCGTGTGTGACTGCAAATTTCCGAAGAAAAACCTTCAGTGTGTCTAGTATCGATGAGTATAAGGGAATCCGTTTTGGTCCAGTTTAACAGTACTGAGAGTAGTTTCCTAATCCGTTGACATCCAAACGTCTTCCCTTTATTGATTTTTAACCACTCATCGAGATCACTGATGGTATCAAGTGTGAAGACCATTCTTTTGTAAATCAAAAGAGAGGGTGTGCACATTTTACGTTGGGGGTTGAGTACTCTGAATTATGTTTTCAGAAAAGATTAGTACGGTAGTCAAGGTGTTGGTCGCATAGACTCCTTATACCACCAAACACGTCATAGAACCATAATTCAGATCTACACTGAGAAGAACTATACTTCCCGATGTTTACAGAGGTTTTAGGTTACACATCGTCACCTTGGTCCTGTCTATTGACGACATTTATAAGACCGTCTCCTGTATAACATCAGTGTTTCTTTTAAAGGTAGGGTCTTTTATTTCTAAACAGACAGAGTTGAGATTTTTTAAAGGTTTTTTGTATAACTATTATAGGTGGGGGGAGGTTTCAACCATCCTTCTCACTAAGAACTTATCCGTGACTAAGAGAAGGAATCCATTGAACAGGCCAAAAGAGGGGACCCATTGAAAAGAAATAGAAGAGAACGGAAGGGGGAGGGACTAAAAAATTTTAATGTAAGAAGAGGAACAGACATAGACTAAGCCTGTAGTAGTTCTACAAGAAGAACCTTGGACTCGTGGAGAGAGTCAACAGAAGAACGGATGTCTACCATCTCTCGGGGTCCTAGAAAATTCCATAGTTCGGTAGTCTCAGATAAAATCAGGTTCGACAACTAAGAAAACTGTCGTGTGAAAAGATTTTGTATTAAAATCGAAGAGGTAAAATAACTTCAGTCAAGTACTCGTTACTCGTGTGGATTTAAGGAAACCTTAGTATTAGAATGAAACTCATAAAGTAATGACAGTCAAGGAGAACGGAGAGAAAGAGGTTAATAGATACACATAGATTTCGGATATACTTACTGAAGTAATAATGTCAACAAGTAAAATGGTTCTTAAATCGACGATATATCATTTCTGTGAGTAAGAAGACCAGATACCATTTTATGACAGGAGTGAAAGTTCGTATATTCGGTAATTCGGTTATAGTGTAACAATCCTAAGAAACTATCGTGAGACATATAGTTCCATGGTCATCGACAGTCGTATTTGGACTGACACGGTACACATCATCATACTAAATATTATTCTTTATATAGATCGGAAGTCGGTCACGAGAACCGTGTCTCGAGGATTTTGGGAACGTTAAAAAGACACTCCTTTCATCACAGAGAACAATGTACCGACTCGACTAACATCTAGTCGACCAATAGTCTCGGAACATTAATCTTCCTCTGAATTTTAAGACTGAAGGGGAGGAAAGGTGTATGTATGGGACTGGAGGTTCCTCCCTTCTTCCCAACTTCTGGTTCAAATCGACGGTTATTGGTTACTAAATTAGTTAATATGGATACATAACCGTGGAGGGGTTGAGTTTTTTTTTTTTCCTCTCGAAGGGTAACCACTTGTGCACCTCTAAACCTCTCTTCCCGTACGGACCTTCGAGATACGGGAAAGGGATACAAAACAAGGTACGTGAAGAAGGTGGACCGAGAAGGACTTAATACAGGAAAATATTATTTGGTCACTAGATCATTCATTTTACAAAGAGACTCAAGACACTCGATGTGATCGTTTAATTAGTTTTGATTCCGCCCCCAGAACCCTTGGACGTTAGATATCGGGTAACCAGTCTTCGTACCCACTATTGGACCCGAACACTGACCGGAGAAATAATCCCCTCCCTCCCAGGACACCCTGACTCGGGAATTGGACACCGAGGACTACGACAGAGGTCCATCTGTCACAGTCTTAAGACAATTTTACATCCTATAAATCGACACAGGTTTCCTAACGAACAACCACACTCCCCTTTGGTGTGTGTGTGCGTGTGTGCGTGTGTGTGTGTGTCCGTGTCCGTGTGTAACTTTGACCTAGGTCGTTGGGTTTTATGATACCCTCGTTAGTCACGGGTTTAATATCCTCGAATTTTATTGTTTAGAAACGTAGTCAAAATACTAAACCTCAACCACCTCTGAGGAGGTTCAGTAGGAGTGAACCTCCGTGTCCTACTCCTTCAGGAGTGAGTAGTGGGACTGTCCCATCCACCTTACAACGTTTGGTAAACGTCCGAGAATTACCGAAGGTTCGAGGTGATTGACTGGTTTCGGTTAGTATACACGGACGAATGTAAGTGGTCTCACCCTTCCACGTATAATATGTACGGACCCTCTTCCTTCCTTTCTTCTGTCCTTTAGAGTACAAGATATATATATAGTTTAATTAATAAAGTCAACTTCGTCATACCCCCTTTCTTTTGACCTACATTTACAACCGACTCTAACAAACTCGGGACTGGTACTCCCTCGGGAGTCCGACTATACTTGTGACCTAGAAAGACTATCTACCCTAGGATAACATTTCTACCTTAGTAATTCCGTAATCCGGACTATGGTGATTTGTAGGAGTCGTAACATGATTGAGTAAAATAAGATTGAGTACGAGTGGTGTAATAGAAGATTATTCGATAGAAAGATACACCGAACGAGAGTTCGTTTTTTTTTTTTCGTGAACCCTCTACACTTGTCACAGACAAGGAAACGTCAGTATTAAGGGTCACTTCAAATCATTTAGTCGTAATACGAAAAGATAGAACACGTTCTAAACATCGTACTCAACCGTAGTGGTTTAGATTAGTCGACATGATGTGACTGTACTAGTTTGAGTCTTTTCACTGTTTAAGGTTCCTTTTAATGACGAGTTTTTAGACCTCCTCCCCTCTTAGTTGGACTGGGAAAAAAGGAAAAGGACTCCTGGTGTACTTAGACGTAAATATTTTTTATTTTTTGTCTACTGTTGGCCTTTTAAAACGTAAAAGGAGAAAAGAAGTCTTATCGTTGGGTGAGGTCATAAGAACGGACCTCTTAAAGTACCGGTCTCCTCGGACCGTTCGATGTCAGGTACCCCAACGTTTCTCACCCAACCAGTGTTGACTCACCGATTGTGTACGTGTGTGTGTGTCCAACTTAGTCTCTGCGAACAACCCCTTTTTGACTCGAGATCTAGTCTCTGATGTCAAATTTTGTTCAGTTCGTCTTTTGTCCGTACTCATATTTCGTACCACCACTCAACGACTCATGTCACTTTTAGTCGGGACTGACTACCATCCTCGGTTCTATCCTGAGCCGTACCCGAGTCTAGCGGTGCACCAAGTCTTGTACGAGGTAGTAGGGACAGGGTGACCGGAAAAACGTTGTGGTGCTCGAGTTGCCTGAAAATAAACCAACAATGGAGACGGACTTTACTTGAAAGTGGCACTGATGTCTGGACACGGTCTCCCATCCACCCGTTTCCGTACAAGATCGACACGACCGTTCAAGAACACGGGAAAAACGTGACATTCTCACTTTTATTTACGGACTGTTTACGAATAACTCATTTATACTCTCGTTACTTACCGATTAAGTACATGAGGAAAGAATCTTCTCTTCCGGTTAGCAGTCTGGAAACAACTGTGTCGTGTAACTGTTTCCTCTATCCCCCTGTCTCTCTTTGGACGTCGTTACTGTAGTAGTGTCTGATTAGGAATCATCCTGATTAGAATCATCCGACCATGATACCATTTTGTATCCTGCTATTTACTCTCGGTAATTCAGGACTAAAACGGCTAGAACTAGTCATCTACTATTTGATTACGATTTAGTAACGTGTCTTATGGATAATATAGTTGTCGAAGTGTTGTTCGGTCTTTCTGAAGAATGATCAGATCTCGTCCCGTACATAACGTTGTACTCTTACTCTTACTTACACCCAAGATTCTACGAGTGCAGAGGCAAAAGACGGTGATACAAAGATATAGATAGCGAGTATTTCTAGTTAGAGGTAAATCTCCACTAATTTTTGACTTCTACCTACTAGAACACGGGTAGTCTGAGTCCAATTTTTCTTTCTGACTTTATACTTGAGGGAGGTGTTGTTTTGCCTCTTCCGTTACCGCGGGGTGAGGTTATGAGAACGGACCTTTTAGGGTACCTGTCTCCTCGCACCATCCGACTTCAGGTACCACAGTACTTCTCAGTCTGTACTGACTCGCTGAAGTGAAAGTGAAAAGTGAAAGTACGTAACCTCTTCCTTTACCGTCGGGTGAGGTCACAAGAACGGACCTCTTGGTCCCTACCCCCTCGGACCACCCGACGGCAGATACCCCAGTGTGTCTCAGCCTGTGTAGACTTCACTGAATCGTCGTCGTCGTCGTCGTCGTCGTCGGTGTTGTTTTTAAATTGTACAATGATCCGTAGTCTTTTTACATCTGGTCGTCAAAAGTACTTAATTTTATTAAACGAATTTTATACTTTAATTTCGTTTTTTATTTTTTAATTCTTGATTTCTTTAATAGTGACCTTTTCTATTCAGTCCATTTTGTACTTTCAAGAGTTTAGTCTCCACTTTTCTTTCTATTTTTACATCGAAAGGTTCGAAGTCCCTTTTTCAGGTAGTAATTCCCATATTAATTCATATAAAATCCTTGAATCTTTCAACCACTTCCCATATCCTTTGTGTATTTCTTCAAATCTTCTATATATCTATACCTATACTTTTTTTAATTTATTATAACTTTAATTTAATGGTTTGATTTAAGTTTCGACAGAATAGAATATCCCGTTTTACACATTACAAGTCTAAATAGAAAAGACCTCTTTTAGTAAACGTAGATTAATCAAAGGATGTTGAATTGAAGGTTCAAATTTCTCTATATTTTACAGACGTCGATTAGTCACCCGCACACAGGGGGTTCAGTCATCTACGAATCCGTCCAAATAGGTATGTCGTGCTGATACTCCCAGTACGAAGTAGGAAGACGGAACATAGGTACATTCTATTAGGAAGAATCGTTGGGAAGGAACACTATTTTCATTAGTGGTTTATCATGAATTAAATGTATACCATGATCTTATACTTAGACACTTAAGTAAATAAAAAGAAACAGTTGTAATGGAGAAAAAAACATAATATATATCTCACTCCCACTCTAAAACAACGAAAAAAAAAATTGTACACCATAAGGCAAGCACACGAAAGTGTGCCACGTCTCGATACAAGTAATTGTCATTTCTCAAACTACACTGATCTTGTCTTCCAGGTGTCTCTCTTTAGATTTTCCATTCCTTCTACTCCAGTAGACTCCTGTTAAACATTTCCAGTGTACAAAATACATTACCATAAAATAACAAGACGACTACTATTACTGAATTATGATTCAATGACAAGAATCTTTAAGTAGGTAAATAAATAACCAATGCAGTAAGTGGTTTATAAAAATTTCCCACTATACACTTTTTTTTAGTCGTTCCATTATTCAGATTCTGTTGTACACAGTACGTTCCTCTCTTCAAAATAAAAAATAAGTGGTTTTACTTTTGTAATGTGTCCACTAAGTAAGAAGTTCAGATATGAAGGAAGTTGAAAAATAAATATTTATGGGAGAAGAGTAGGAATCCTGAATTACGTCTACGAGACAGAAAACTCTAGAGAGACTAATAGGGTTCGACTCAATCCGTATATTGATGCCAGAAACCATCTAAGAAGGTAGTAACGTAATAACATAATAATAGTACACAATAATAATGATCAGACAAATAAACCGAGGGGTGATTTAAAACATAACATAGATAATATAACTAAAAAACCATCTGCGTATTGGGAAATATTTACAACCCACTTGACTTTTTAGTACTTATTTATCTACTTAAGAGGTCCTGTCATTGGATCATATTGTGGTTTTTGTTGTTTTTCGGTCATACTGAAAATATGGGAAATTTAATATGTTTCCTGTTCTTCAGGACCTTTGATTAGAATTCCTTTAATTCACTGTACTTCTATAAAAAGGATTACAATTTGTCACTTTGAAACTGTCTGTTCAGTTGTGTTTATAACCGTCTATTGGTACATTTATTACCATATAATTGACCAATTATGTAATAAGTGATTTTAATATGATACTTGTCACGTTTTCATATTTTGTGATTCTTTTTAGGAATTTTGTATTAATATTTAAAATTTCAGAGTCAAGTCAACGAGTCAGTGCAGGCTGAGAAACGCTGGGGTACCTGACGTCGTGAGGTCCGGAGGGACAGATAGTGGTTGAGGACTTCGAATGAGTGTGAGTACAGGTAACTCAGTTACTACGGTAGGTTGGCAGAGTAGGAGACGACAGGGGAAGAAGAGGGCGGAAATTAGAAAGGGTCGTAGTCCCAGAAAAGTTTGCTCAGTCAAAAAGTGTAATCCACCGGTTTCATAACCTCAAAGTCGAAGTCGTAGTCAGGAAGGTTACTTATAAGTCCTGACTAAAGGAAATCCTATCTGACCGACCTAGAGGAACGTCAAGTTCCCTGAGAGTTCTCAGAAGAGGTTGTGGTGTCAAGTCTTCGTAGGTAAGAAACCGTGAGTCGAAAGAAATACCAGGTTGAGAGTGTAGGTATGTACTGATGACCTTTTTGGTATTGACTGACCTACCTGGAAACAGTCTTTTCATTACAGAGACGAAAAATTATACGAGACATCCAACCAGTATCGAAAAGAAGGTTCCTCGTTCGTAGAAAATTAAAGTACCGACGTCAGTGGTAGACGTCACTAAATTTTCAGATTTTTCAAATATAAGAGTTCTCAAGATTAATACATTAATAAATACTTAGGTTGTCAGTTTAGTTACGACTTTTCTACTTTCTATAAATGGACAAAAAGATAAATACAATATATTATGAAACTTATGTATAGTGGGCACCACCTAAGTACAGTTACATACCGTTTTGGTTATGTCATAACATTTCATTTTATTTCATTTTTATTTTTAAAATTTTTATTTATTTATTTATTTATTTTACTTTAAAAATTTTTTTCTTAAATTGACTTTATTCGGTATCTATGTACTTCTTATCTTTCACAATTTCTCACTTCATTCGGTCTTTCTTTTTGTGGTTATGTCATATGATTGTGTATATATACCTTAAATCTTTCTACCGTTGCTGCTGGGATATACGTTCTGTCCTTTTTTCTGTGTCGACACATATTACCTGAAAACCTGAGTCTCCCTCTCCCTCTCCCACCCTACTAAACCCTCTTACCGTAAGATAGTACATATGATAGTATATTCTTAACTTAGCGGTCAGATACAGACTGCGTCCTATGTCGTACGAACCCCGACCACGTACCCCTACTGGGTGTCTCTACAATACCCCTCCCTCCACCCTCCCCACAAGTACAAACCCTTGTGTACATTCTTAATTTCTAAAATTTTAATTTTTTTTAAAATTTTTTCACAATTTCTTTTTTAAATTTTATTTTTAATAACCTCTATTTAGTACAAATTTAATCTGTGGCAGATAGTCGTAGTAATTATCTTCATTTTTACTAATAATTAGTGTAACGTTCAATTCAAGTTAAATATAATAGAATATCGTTTAACTCTATAAATCCGACAATCTATTAATTCGTAGTAAAAATTAGGGAAGATAAACAGAATGGGGTTTAAATCTTGACTCCTTTAATTCGAAGAGGGAAGAGAGTTTAATTTCCTAAAAAGTTCACTACTTGTATAATCACTTCACTTTCACTTCAGCGAGTCAGTACAGGCTGAGAAACGTTGGGGTACCTGACATCGGGTGGTTCGAGGAGACAGGTACCCTAAGAGGTCCGTTCTCATGACCTCACCCAACGGTGATATAATCTATAGTTCATATAACGAAGAAATAAGACATGAAAATGGAGGAACTTTTATAGGACTACAGAATAGTCATACTCTTAAAAAAAAAGGTATAATTTAATATTCGGTGTAAACACTAAGGAAGAGACACCCTTTATTACAGTTATTTACGAATTAATTTTGTAAATGTGTAGTCTTTTTGTGGCGACCTCAAAATAAACACTGTGCCATATTGTGATAAAGAGAGAGGTAGAAAACAGGAACGTTCGTCTCGAGTCTCCGATCCCTCTCACACGTCCTGTTTTGTCGTCTCTTTTCTCTCTACGTGTCTGTAGAGACATCTAGGCGTCTCCCGGAGGGGACTCATAAACTGACTTATGACTAGTCGTGTAGTACCCTCCTTTGGTTGACTCCGGTCTCTTTTAGTGAGTGGTGGCGGATTTTCCTATTCTCCACTCTGATAGTGACGAGTATGTCCCGTTCCTTGTCACGAACAAGGGGACCTAAGACTACTAAATACTCAACAACAAATCTTATGTGTCTCCGAGAAAAGAGTAATTACTCTTAAATTAATCTGACTCGTCACGAGACCAGAGTCGATTGTCTAGAATTTTCGACTTTAGTTATCCTAGTTTGATAGAAGTTCATTGGATTGACGTAAGACCTTGTTTCGATTTATGACAAATATCTTTGTCTTTTTATCGATCGTCGGTTATTCCATTTTGAGTGTCACAAAATTAGGTTATTTTTTAGTGATCCATACTTTTCTTCGTCCCTTTATTCTAGATATTGTTCCTGTATTTAGTCAATTAACTTTGGACGGGTCTTGATTTTGCCTACAATCTGAATCGTCTGCTCGTGTAATATTACCAATAATAGTGATGTTTATCTCAACTGTTTGATGATCATTACTTTTATTTTATACAAGTTTTTTGACTTCATCTCTATACCTTCTACCGTTGTTCTGGGTTTGGTTTGACGATCATTACTTTTGATGTCATATAAACCACTTTTGTGTGACCTATTTTAATTTTCTAATCCGAAACACTTTGTTTTATAATCACTTAAACTTCCGCATCGTGATCTTCGATACGTTTATTTTATTTCTGTATTTTCTGTTACTCCTTCTTACTTGCCTCAAAGTCACTTGACTCGCTACCTGTTGTAATCCTCTAGATTGTATGGACACTTATTACAGGCATTTTATGTACATTTACCAGATTGATACGGTCAGTTATCCGTCACTAAGAGTCTTATCCATTTTTTTTTTCTAGTTTAATAAACGCCGGATGTTTTTTATGTGAAGTTTATTTTTCTGTTTTTTTATTCAATATTCATTTACTTACCCTTCCGATGTGGTACGATGAAAGTTTACTTCAATCACACTGGTATATTTATAGTCTATTTCACATAAAGTCTAGTTTCTTATAATAGTCGGTTTACAATGACAACAACAACTCAACGATTCAGTACAGACTGAGAAAACGTTGGAGTACCTGATGTCAGGTGATCCGAGAAGACAGGTACCCTAAAAGGTTCATTCTTAAGACCTTACACAACGGTAAAGGGAAAGGTCCCCTAGAAAGTCTGGGTCTCTAACTTAGACGGAGAGGACGTAACCGTCCACGTAAGAAATGGTGACTTTGTGGTTCCTTTGGGGGGTTTTCAATAACCTATTACAATGTTCCTATCAAAGTAGTTGACCTACATTATCAGTATTTGTAAATATGGGACTACATTACGAATATCGGATTATATTTTTTATATATTATCTACTTTCTCAAGAGGACGTGACGTTCGACGAAGAAATGGTAGACTCGGTGATCCCTTCTGTTATGAGATTATTGTGTCGAAGTTTTATATACTTCCTTTTGAATATCTTAATGTTCCTCTTTATCTCTTCGGGTGTTAATGTCAGTATCTAAAGTTATAGAGGGGGAGAGATATTAACTATCCTTTACGTTCATTTTATGATTCCGATATTTTATCTAAAATTATGTTAGTTATTTGGATTGGACTATCAAAATTTTGTGTGATGGGTCGTTACCGTCTTGTATGTGAAAAGAGTTCGGGTGTGTCCTACAAATATTTTTATATGATATAGAATGAGGGATTCTGTACAGTCTTATTTAAAATTTTCTAAGTTAAGTATATTATATATAGGAAGTATTACTCCTTTAATTTAATCGTTAGTGAATGTCTTTCTATTGACATTTTAGGGGTCTAAAACTTTTGAATTCAGTACCCATTTTCTTATTTAGTTTTCTTTTTAACCTTTGTAAAAATTATCGATTTTAATTTCGTGTCGTATTGTTTTAAAGACTCTACGACGATTTCGTCAGGACCATTCCCCTCCTAAATATCGTGATTTATTGACACAAAGTCGTTCTGTTTTTGGATAGTTGAGTTAATTGAGTTCTAAGAAAATTCTTTGATCTTTTTTTCTCTCGTTTAATTTGAGTTTTCCCATCATCTTTCCTTTACCTTTATTATTTCTGTTCTCACTGTTAGTTATTTTATTCTTCATCTTTTTGTTCTTTTAGTCACTTCGGTTTCCATAAAGAATTTCACTCATTATTTAAACCATTTAATGATTGGTACTCTCTTTTATACTTGATATTATGTCTTTTAAAACTTTGATATATTCCACTTTCTACAATTGATCTGAATAACACCACTAACAAAGTGTGACATGTGTTTATAGTTGAATGATACAAGATGTGAACTTCGATTATTTTATAATATCCAGTTAATATAGAGTTAATTTTTATATATTATTTACTCTCTCCACTGTAGTGATTTCTGAGATATCGAAAATTTTCCTACTATTCCTTTAGGATAAAGAAATTTTGAATTTCTGTTATTTAAGTTGGTGAAGTTACTTACACGTTTAATAAACTTTCTGTTATATAGTTACGAGGGAGTATTTAATTTTTTTATACTTATAGGTTATAGATAATTTCTTGACTTTAAACATCAATTTTTGTGAGGGTGTTCCTTTGAGGTCAGGATCTACCGAAGAGACCCCTAAGTTGGTTAGTAAAGTCCTCATTTTTGACGAGTAAGATATGTTTGTGAAGGTCTTTCAACTTTGCTTGTTGTACAGAACTATCGAATACCACTTATCTAAACACTAGAGACTTCTTCTTTTAAATCGAAGTCCTGGTCCCTGGTCGAACTAGTAAGTTCTCGAAAACACATCGTCAGAATAATTTCACTCTTTCTTGTCTCTTTCGAAGACTGTATCTGTAGTCTTTCCCCTACCTCTCACGGGGGTGAGTGATCAGAATAGTTCCGGAATACATGAAAGTGGTCTGGATGAAGGAGTTCTCTGTAGAATTTAATTGCTTTAATCTTGATTGTTATCTTTCCAGAATGCTCTGGGTGAGGGTGGTGGTCTTTTGGAATAATTCCTCTCTATACAGGAGCTCGTTCTATGTAACAATATTACTGATTTGTTTCGTTACATTTTTTTTTTCAAACAGAAAAAGAGGTACTCTAGGGGTCTCGGGAAAGAGGAAGAGAGCCCGAGGTCTGGGAAAAGAGGAGGAGTCCCTACGATCCTTAACTCAGAGAGTCAGGGGACTGAATCAGACGACCCGACGGTATTATTTTATTGTACCTGACTTACCGAATTTGTTGACTTTAAGTAAAGAGTGTCAAGACCTTGAGCCTTCAGGTTTTAGTTCCAACGGTAGTTCCATCTAAAGTTACTCTGGAGAAGAGAACCGAACATCTGCCGGTGGTAGAGTAACATACGAGTATAGTGCAAAAGAAATACGTACGTACTCGCTCCCCTTCCCTTCTCTCTCCTTCTCTCCCTCTCTGTCTCTCCCGTACGAGTTCCAGAGACCTCAGAGAAGAATATTGTCGAGATTAGAGTAGTGCTCCCGGGGGAGAGGACTGGGATAGATTAGGTTTACACTTGCACTTCAACGGGTCAGTACAGGCTGAGAAACGTTGGGGTACCTGACAGCGGATGGTCCGAGGAGACAAGTACCCTAAAAGGTCCGTTATTATGACCTCACCTAACGGTAAAGGAAGAGGTTCCTTAGAAGGACTGGGTCCCTAGCTTGGGCTCAGAGGGTGTAGCATCTGTCTACGAAATGACAGACGTTAGAGTCGGTTTTCCGACTCTTCGTTTTAGGTTTAATGGAGGATTATGGAGAAGTTTATGTTAGTGTAACTCCAAAACCCGAACTGAAGAGAACACCGAGTCTACCATTTCGCAGACGAATGTTATGTCCTCTGGGCCCAAGATAGGGATCCAGCTGTTCTAGGAGACCTCTTCCGTTACCGTTAGGTGAGGTCATGAGAACGGACCTTTTAGGGTACCTACCTCCTCGTACCATCTGACGTCAGGTACCCCAGCGATTCTCAACCTGTGCTGACTCACTGAAGTGAAAGTGAAATATACTGAAATCCTCCCTGTGTTTGTAAGTCAGGTATTATTGGGGGTTCAGTAAAATGTTTTGGTTTTAATGGAACTATGGTTTGATCTGTAAAAATCCACATCTATTTATGGAGAGTACCCGTATTTACGTTTTAAACTGTCATTTTTATACGATTTTTTACATCATTTTTTTAACTTAGACTATAACATAAATTTTTCTATTATGTATCACTAGTTCACCTCAAATAGGTCCTTATGTTCTAACCAAATAGTAAGTTTCCTAAGTAGTTACGTTATGTCATATTATTGGTTTTTTCTTCGTTTATAGATTGTTAGAGTTAGGTCACATCTTTACATGAACTGGTTTAAGTTCAGGGTAAAGATCATTTTTTTTTTTTTCTTTCTTTCTTTCTTTCTTTCTATCTTTGAATATTGTTTGGTCCTAATCTTCCTTTTAAGACGTTAGAATATTTCCCGAAGATACTTTTTGACTATTGGTTTTTGATAAATAATAATAAAACCAGACTGGTTTTAACCAGTCATAAGACAATCGTTTTAAGTGGGTTGACAATCGTTTTAAGTAGGTTGACAAGTGAATTTTACCCATCTAAAATAAAAAAAATATTTACCATAGAGTTACTCCGACCCCTTTTTAACTCATTATTTTAGAGAGGACGTCTTATAAGGAAATGTAATGTACGAAGGTTAATGATAGACCAGTTGTATCTATAAAGGAAACTTTCCCTTAAATGTTTGTGTGATTTCTTTTTGGTTTCGTTTTTGGATAAGTTAAAACGGACGTACGATTCAACGAAGTCAGCGCAGGCTGAGAAACGTTAGGATACCTGACATCGGGTGGTCCGAGGAGAGAGGTACCCTAAGAGGTCTCTTCCTATGACCTCACTCAACAGTAACGGAAGAGGTCCCCTGGAAGGACTGGGTCCCTAACTTGTGTACAGAGGACTCCGAGGACGTAACGTCCGTCTAAGAAAGTCAAGTCAAGTCAACGAGTCAGCACAGATTGAGAAACGCTGGGGTACCTGTCGTCGTGCGGTCGGAAGGGATAAGTAGTAGTTGACGGTCTCGAATGAGTTTGAGTAAAGGTAGGTCAGTCACCACGGTAGGTTGGTAGAGTAGGAGACCGTAGGGGAAAAGGAAGACGGAAGTTAGAAAGGGTCGTAGTCCCAGAAAAGGTCACTCAGTCAAGAAACGTAATCCATCGGTTTCATAACCTCAGCATCGAAGTCGTGGTCAGGAAAGTTACTTATAAGTCCTGACTAAAGGAGATCGTACCAGACCAACTTAGGGGAACGTCAGGTTCCCTGAGAGTTCTTAGAAGAGTTTGTGGTGTCAAGTTTTCGTAGTTAAGAAACTGTAAGTCGAAATAAATATCAGGTTGAGAGTGTAGGTATGTATTGATGACCTTTTTGGCATCCAAACTGATCTGTCTGGAAACAAACGTTTCCTTACAGAGACGAAAAATTATACGACGGATCCAACCAGTATCGAAAAGAAGGTTCCTCATTCGCAGAAAATTAAAGTACCGAAGTCAGTGGTAGACGTCACTAAAACCTCGGGGGGTTTTATTTCAGACAGTAATACAGGTAACAAAGGGGTAGATAAACGGTACTTCACTACCCTGGCCTACGGTACTAGAAACAAAAGACTTACAACTCAAAATTCAGTTAAAAAAGTGAGAGGAGAAAGTGAAACTAGTTCTCCGAGAAATCAAGAAGAAACAAAAGACGGTATTCCCACCACAGTAGACGTGTAGACTCCAATGACTATAAAGAGGGCCGTTAGAACTGAGGTCGAACACGAAGAAGGTCGGGTAGTAAAACGTTCTACATGAGACGTATATTCAATTTATTCGTCCCACTGTTATATGTCGGAACTACATGAGGAAAGGACTAAACCTTGATCAGACAACAAGGTACAGGTCAAGATTGACATTGAAGAACTGGACGTATGTCTAAAGAGTCTTACGTCCAGTCCACCAGACCATAAGGGTAGAGAAATTCTTAAAAGGTCAAACAATAATAGGTGTGTCAGTTTCCGAAACCGCATCAGTTATTTCGTCTCCATTCACAAAAAGACCTTGAGAGAACGAAAAAGTTATTAGGTTGTCTACAACCTGGGCAACAAAATTCTGGAAAGCATTATAATATCTAAAACACGTAGTTGTCATAGAATTATTGGGTAAATATGTATATGAGGTTTGGAAAGGATGATTAATAAGATAAAGAAGGTAGGCTTCAAGTTTACGGGTAACAATGAAGTTTGACGGATAAAGTACCTCTTAAAATATATGAAATAAATGTGACAGAATAGTAGTAATGTACTATCACAGGGATCCGTCTTGGACTTCAGAACAACCTTGATTTCGACCGTCGTCGATAGCGATAAAAATAGGTCAACATCCACTCTGTTGTCTCTCTACAGTTACGTTCCTCGATTGTCTTCCTGGTCGACGAGAGCAATTACGGTGTGTCTACTTTTCTTAGTTCCCATCAGTAGTCCATGTTTTTATTTATAGCTCAGTATTTTTGTTCCTTTAATCTCGTTCTGTATTTTTCGGTCCCTCCCTTGATCGGACTCATACCTCCTTCTACCTATACCGGTTTGAATCTTACTCTTTCACCACACACGTTTTTATCTCCTTAACTCCTGATTCTCTAGTCACTTAGAGACCTTAGACGTCTTTGTACGACTTTACCTCTTCCACATAAGTGTCCCTAATTCAAACTCTTACCTAAAGGCATCACCGAGACTACCATTTCTTAGACGGACGTCACGTCCTCTGGGCACAAGTTAGAGAGTCAGTCTTTCTAGGGGACTTCTTCTTTTACCGTTGGGTGAGGTCACAAGAACGGACCTCTTAAAGTACCTGTCTCCTCGGACCGTCCGACGAAAGGTACCCCAACGTTTCTTAACCTGTGCTGACTCGTTGATTGTGAAAGTGTTCGAACTCTTTGACACGGACGTATCTGTATAAACGTCTATTAAAGAGGGTCCTTTTGGAACCTGGTCTTTTGTCCTGTGTCCAAATGTCTTACTCACCTACTCTCGGTTCTGTTTGTTCGATTAATTTTTCTAGGAAGATCGACCTAAGAGTTCGGTGAGTACAGGTTTGGTCAATAGAAGGAATGAAAGTTAAGAACGAAGATAGGATACAACATTGAAAGGAACTACGGTGGAACACTTTGGTACAATAACCAAGAATGAATGAGTAGGGGACTAAGTCAAGGTACCGACCATCTGAATTTAGTATCGTCTATATTTCTACACCGATCTTGGACCGTATAGGAACCGAAGAATGAGTCTTATCACAGTTGGAGTGTCATCGTCGTCTGTAACATATAACTGTTCTACATAACAAACCTTCTGAATTCTCAATGTGTCTCACGAACCATCTCCATACGGGACCAACAATTATAATGATATTTGTGTCCTTAATCATAACACGGTCTTTGATTTACTTGTGTAAAATCCGGTGTCTCGATTCTCAAGAATAATTTGACCCGTATCTTCCGGTATCAATTTAATATGGAGTTTGATACCCATGGGGGATTAAGTGAACTCGTTCTACTTTGAAACTTATTTTATCTTATACTTAATCGTGTCCTTCTCTTCAAGACTAAACCCTTCAACATATCGTAAACCTCCTAAAGAGACCACCGAGTCTGGCATTTCTTAGACGGACGTTACGTCCTCTGGACCCCAGTTAGGGACCCAACCCTTCTAGGGGACCTCTTCCCTTACCGTTGGGTGAGGTCATAAGAACGGACCTCTTAGGGGTACCTGTCTCCTCGGACCACCCGATGTCAGGTGCCCCAGTGTTTCACAACTGGTGTTGACTCACTGATTCGTATCGTGAGTCGTATCTTAAGACTTTTTGACTCTTTTGAGTGACGTAAGAAAGAAGAAGGGGGGTGATACTACAGTGGTTTTGAATGGAATTTTACGACAGTGAGTATCAAGAATAGTAATTTTACAAAAGATAAAATAGTAAAAACGAAAACTTGACACCACAACCTCTTCTAAGAACTCTCAGGGAACCTGACGTTCCTCTAGGTTGGTCAGGTAAGACTTCCTCTAGTCGGGACCCTAAAGAAACCTTCCTTACTACGATTTCGACTTTGAGGTCATGAAACCGGTGGAGTACGCTTCTCAACTAAATAACCTTTTCTGAGATTACTACCCTCCCCAACCCCCGTCCTCCTCTTCCCCTGCTGGCTCCTACTCTACCGACCTACCGTAGTGACTGAGCTACCTGTACTCAGACTCACTTGGGGCCCTCAACCACTACCTGTCCCTCCGGACCGTACGACACTAAGTACCCCCGCGTTTCTCAGCCCGTGCTGACTCGCTGACTTGACTTGACTACTTGGATAAGTGAGAATTAGGAGAATTTACAAGGTGACCGACAATCAACATTAAATTTCTCTGTATCCATACAAGAAACAAAAACTGACTTGGTGTACCGAACAGTCGAGAAGTAAGGGTCTGATCTCTAACTTAGACCCGGGAACCGTCATTTGGTGTCCCAGGATTGGTTACCTGACAGCTCCTTACGGGGTCTCCATCCGATCTCTGCCAGTATGTGTCACTTCTTTCAGCCTTTCTCTTTTAGTTATAACATATATTTACGTATATACACCTTAGATCCTTTTACCATGTCTACTTGGATAAACGTTTCGTCTTTACCTCTGTACCTACATCTCTTGTTTACCACACCTGTGGTTCACCCCTTACCCCTCCCCCCCACCTGACCCTCTCATCCCAACCGTATGTACGTGATGATACATGTCTTGTCAGTTGATTACTCTTGCCCCGCGTCCCTCGAGATGAGTTACGCGAAGCCACTGTCTCTCCCCTATATACGTACGCATATCGACTAAGTGAAACGACGTGTCGTCTTTGATTGTGTTGTAACATTTCGTTGATATGAGGTTATTTTAAAAAATTTTTTAACTCCAGTGACAGTTGTCGACTTCAAGTCACCGGGACTGGTTATCTCTTGTAAGGTACCCAGAAACGAACCCTCACACGGATAAACCAGACGAATAATTTGACATCTAGTGGATGGTTGACGTCGGTGACATAGATTTTTTACACGAAGGAGTAATCTATTTTATATAATAAAGAACCAGAGGGGGTGTGGGTTTTATATGAGCCAGAAGTATTTCTAAGACATTCTGTTGTCTTAGAAAAATAATTTGACATGATAACCCTATTATGTCTTCCGACTTACACCATACTTTGGTTCCGGTATTATTTATTTGTATCACTAAATACCGTTCGGTCAGTGATCTCTGACGGAGGAGAGACTCCCTGAAAAAAACATCATCCTTTTATATAATTTTCCTAAAAAAAAAGATATCTTTCCGTTTTTTTTTGGGTCGATCCTCCGGGGTCATGATAAGGACGGAAAATTAAAGTTTGACCTTACCCTGATAGTCTGTCATTTAGACAAAATTTCACTAAAAAAAATTCTCTCTTCCATCCTCTTTGTATACTCTCTCTATAAAATTAGAGTCTTCTCACTTCCCTTTATGAACGTCATTAGATTTTAACAATAAGATAAATACAGATTTTATTTCCGTGGCGACCTGTCAGAGTGACTCGTCACGAGACAATACCTCGGCCTAAGAACGACATTTCGGACCCCGACGACGGAAGGAACGGGATAAGGTAAAGATCTTCAACACGACAGCACTGCGGCACCTCGAGTGTCTACCGTCGTCCGTCACACCACCCTCAATAAGCGTCGAGTGAGGACGGAGCGTATGGGGACTCTCATTGACGTTTTACCTCCGGTACTAATCTCCCACCTTAAGTCACTGGTAATAGGGGTGAATACAATAATTAATCCTCGGGAGACGTGTATTTGTTCTGTACGTCTCCTCGGACAATAATTACATTGTTTCTCTAGAAAAGTCATAGACGTTAAGTGTGTGTGTAATCAGGGGTTCGTAAGGGTCTTTGATAATCATGTTCATTTTGGTTCAACAAACCTTGTGCACCAGTCTAAAAACATTAAAGGAGAGGAGACCCGTACCGTACGACTTTACTTAATAACTCCCTCTTAAACCCTTATCATTATGACAATTAAGTATATGCACATCTCAAGAATTGTCGAATATTTTGTGCATGTATGTACAATGGAGTAATTAGAAGTGTTGGTATACTCTGTCTAATGATTATAATAACGGTAAAAATATTTATTCTCTTTACTTTAGAGAGTTCGGATTCTTTGAAAGGTTCTGGGGTACCGAAAATTTATCACCTCGACCTCCATAAGTTATACACAACCCAAAAAAAAAATTAACATTCAAGTTCCCCGGGCAAATATGGTTTGATTTTTCATTGGTTGATTGGGGGTTTGACCTATCGTAGGTAGATAATAACCCGTGTTGGGATAGACCTGTACCCGTTTAGTAGAAACGACTCGTGATCTCTACGTAAGATCCGTGTCTTCGTTCCCTGTCAGACTCATAAACTACAGAGATTCGTGTCGTGGGGAGTCTAGTATCAAGGGTATGACGACCACCAGAAAGTAAACATTGACTACACGTTATTCTATTGGTTACTCCGACTCTTGTTTGTAGACCTTGTACCACACCGTTTAATCCCGAAGGGACCACCGAGGCAGTCATTTTTTGGGTGGAGCTACGTCCTCTGGTGGACGCTACGTCTTCTGAAGTCAAGCTAGGGACACAGCTCTTCTAGGGGACCTCCTCCTTTACCGTTGGGTGAGGTCATAAGAACGGATCCTTTAGGGTACCTGTCTCCTCGGACCGCTCGACGTCAGGTACCCCAGAGTTTCTCAATCTGTGCCGAATCGTTAATTTGGTGGTGGTGTTCCGTCAAACCGTCTCATTAAAATACCGACAACTTATCATTTGTTAACTCTGGATATAAAACTCACAGGAGAAATTTTTCAAAACGAAAAGATAGTCAAATACAAATAAAATGATTTCCTAGTCCGGTGTCGTCTTACCCCCTTTTCACTAGGGAGTGGGTCAAAACGTGTTTTTCGTGACGAAACAGCATGGTCTGTCGCACGGACACAAGTTCAAGGTGTCCCGCAGGATCCGTCCGAGACACGATGAGATGACTTTGATGAATCGTACCTGAGAGGGATTCCCGGAGGGAGAGAAGAGCAAAAGAGTACCAGACGTCAATGTTATTCGTACAGGAAACCACAGACATTACGGACGAAGACTTCTCACCGATACAGGCAAAACGACGTATTGTCTAGTGGTGTCTGAATCACCGACTTTTGGTGGGTAAGTAATAGAGGGTCTGCGACGTCCAGTCTTCCGACTCACCACCTTGTCCCAAGAGACGAGTCCGGAGTGTTCCGACCATCGGTCCTCGACCGTCCCTACGTCCGAGTGGACCTCAAACTCCACAAGAAGGTCCGTATAAGTCCAACAACCGTCTTAGGTCGAAGAATGTCCCACTTTACAAGGAACAATTGACAGTTGCCTCGAGCGAGAGTCGAGGATCTCCGACAGAGTCGGTGTACCAGGAGGAGATTCTGTCCAGTGTACGAGTGAACGGAAGAAGGTACGGTCGGTCCTCTCCCTAAGGTTGTGAACTGGGAGGAAATGGAGAAGTGGACTAAGTCCGTCCGGATGGGGTTTATTAGAGGAAAGGTTACTTGAGTTTCAGTTAAACACGGGACTAGTGACCTGACTATAGGACAATACCAGGAACAAGGGTTGGTGTAACTTCTCCTCTCTTAACGTGTCCCGTACGTACGGTCCCTACTTTTAAACCCCCTCCCCCGTCGTAGAATCGTAAGACGGTTAGTGTTACCAATTGTACACTAATTTTTTTATTTTTGTAACTCTTTTATATAACGATTACTTGAAACAGAATGATATGAGAAACTTATGAATGGATTTTTATCACAATTAATTTGACACATTGAAAGGTAAGTACAACTTAATATGATTAAGGTACGGACGAACAAGGGAGTCAAAGAATCGTCCTCCTTAGTAGACAAGGTTCTTCGTAAAACTAGAAGTTTATGGTTTTATTGTCTCCAGTGATTACGGAAGTACTCCGTTTAGGTCTGAGGAGTTGTGAAAGACGACACCGTGACGGTCTAACGACCTTAATGCGAGTAATATCGACCGTCAAGACTCTAATGTCTTGACATGTACCTTGTCTCGTGTGTTAGAACCCCTCCCCAGTCCTCTTCAGTCCGAGACTTTGATTGTTTTAGTTGTGTGTTATGTTGGTTCGCCCTGTCATAGACATTGAGTAGGACATCACCCAAAAAACTTTCAAATGAAGACTTTGATTCCGTAGTTTTTGGTTTGTGTGTGTTTTTCTTTCATCGTATTTTATTATACGTCAGTACATTTAGTGTGATCAAGGTAAACCTGTGATTATTTTATACGACTTTTTCAGTAACTTTTTAATCTTTGAAGGAAGACAGATAACATAATGGATTTCTGTCACTTTGAGGTTTAATAATGGAATTTTTTTAGTTATGGAAATCATAAAAGTAGGGTTGTCCTTCCTCATAGTGGTCTCACAATTATTCATAAGAGAATTGTGGTAAGTTAAGGAAAGTAATCGTTAGCCGTGATTGTAAAATACTATGAAATTTTTTCTTATAAAATAATAAAGTACCTGTATAAAACTAAACACGAGTCAGTACAGGTTGAGAAATACTTCGGTTCCTGATATCGGGTGATCCGAGAAGACGGGTACCTTAAAAGGTTCGTTCTCATGACCTCTTCCCACGATAAAGGGTCAGGTCCCTCGGAAGGGTCGGGTCCCTGACTTGGGTACAGAGAAAGCAGAGGACGTGACCGTCTGTCTAAGAATGGTGATCACGGTGGACCCTTCCAAAATACATGAAAATAAATACGATTGGAATTTTAGAGTTTTGTTGGAAGAGTAATACTAAACAAAACTGTTTAGTTAACAAGATTATTTTTAAAAAAAAAAGGTTATTACTCTTGAGAGACCACGTTCGATATCTTTAACGATTGATTTTATTCGTTTTTTTACCCCTCCCCGTCAATAATTCTCCTACCTTTTGTCACATATATATTCCGGGAATATGTCTACATCTTAGTTGTGTAGTTTCTAAAACAAACTGAGTAATTAGTTACTCCTTTTGTCATCCACAAGGTCGAACAAGTTTCATCTTGACTTTCATGGTGTGTAAATATCATCACATTCCTCCCGACTGTGTTGAAGTGTGTACATGTCTTCAATGAGGACCTTCTTATTTAACTTAAAACTCGACTCGTTATTTTGGACCTGAAGAGACCTGAAATACCTTCATAATGGTCATACACTCTACGTGGGTCTTTCTTTGTTCACTTAATAAATAGTAATTGTAATTACATCTGGTAGTGTATAGTTTAGTCGGTATAGTTGTCCGGTATGGACTCCTCTCTTAACGATTCGTTTTGAGAGACGGAGTCAGAACAAAACGGTCAAGTTACTAGGATATGTCTAATTCCGAACCTAAATGGACGTATAACAAACCATACCTTTAATCTGAGTGTTGAAGAAATTTGAAAGCCTCAATAGGATAACATCTGTGTTTGGCTACGTAGAAAAGTGAGTTGGAAAGGAAGGGACTTCTGTCGGATCAGGTCTAACCGATTGTCTTCCCCGGTGACGTCCTTGTAGAACTATTAACTCTGTAGCAATCAGATTAATGAAGATAGTGTGGGGACGAAGTGGAAGCGGGAGGGGGTAAAGAACCTCTTCGTAGACGATTTACAGTCATCAATTCTACACAGTCTGTCCGAGGTCTTGACGTATCGAACCAAACGACCCTCCGTCGGTCTCTCCTCTTCTCCTTCTTTTTATAAAGAAAGTTTAAGAAAGAAAAAGTTAACAGTAGGACTAACAAAAATGTCTCTCTCTCCTTAGGTTGTTTTTGACTTTCTCTCCAATAGACACATGGACTCATACACACTCGTATAACGCACACGCACACACACACACACACACACACACACACACGTGCACGCGTACACACTCTCTCTCCCTTTTTGTCTCTCTTTAAAAGGTCAGTCCGTTCCCGTTCCCATATGTGTATATGTCCTTTTTCGTACTGTAGTGACCGTTCTAAATACACGGGCAATTACTCAATTACTAAATTACCGAAAAATTTATCCCATCTCTTACCTTGTGTAGATTTTGAGTCGTAAGGTGAACATAGGTAGGGATTACCTAGTCTATCACTTTAAATCGATGATTTGATCTGTGGTTAATAGATGTACAGATAAACTCCCATTATAGACAATGATTGACCACTACTAGTTTTAATTTATATGGTAGATAAGTTACGTTTGTAACATATTTTCGTTTTAAAAGAGAGTACATGTTAATCACAAAGGGTGACAGAGACAAATACACCCTATTCCGATGGTGCTTGACATTTTGTCCTTAAGAAAGGAGTAAGAGAGTATCCTCGTCGATGAAGCGACTTCGTTAGGTAAAAAATTTGGGGTGTAGACTAAGAGTAGATATGGTCCGACGTTATTAGTGAAAGCTCTGAAAACGAGGGAGACTCGATAGTGTGGACAGTATGGTCATCAGTGACGACCACCAACACCACCATCAAATCAGTGAATTCAACACAGGTTGAGAACTCTACGGAACCTAACCCTTGGGTGGTCCGAGACAGGTACCCGAAGAGGTCCGTCCTTATGACCTCACCCATCGGTAAGGGAAGAGGTTCAGTGACGACCGTTTCCCTGTACCTTTAATGACCTACTCATGTACTTTTTCTTTCTTTTATAAAAACTTTTTATTAATTAGTAATTTATGTTTAATAAATTATTGAAGTAACCACTTCTTTTTTTTTCGTTCCTTTTCTTATATTTGTTGATCGATGTACAATTAAGAGAGATTGGATTTGAATGGTTATTAAACCTGGTGGTGACAGGGGATAAAGAGAAGTCACCTGACTTGTGTTGTTCCCTTAGAGTTACTCCCGCACCTGAAACGGTATAAGACGACATTAAAAGTATCAAAGTATGTTAGAACTCGTCTCTCATAACTGAATTATTCATAGTTATAAACAACTTACTCTCTTAGTACAAGAGTCTTATTTTAGTAAACCCCTTCTTTGACGAGACGGTAACCAAAAATGTAGAACCACTAAAAAAAAAAAAAAGGTCACGTTTTCGAAGTAATAAGATTAGTTACTAATACAGTGTTTATGAAAGGTTCGGAACGGAAACGGTAGGGTCATTAGACCCGGTTTATACTTGATACGATAAGGCATTATAGGAAAGGAGAAGGGAGTACAGGTTATAGGGAGACACAAGGATTACGTTCTTTGGAATGTAGTTTGACAGTAAAAGACGAGGTTCTAGACTTGAGACAAAAGTCCCCGGTTTTGTTTCTATTTTTTATTTGATTTTACTAATTTTCGTGGAACAAAGACTATAGGAGGGGGTCCGTACGAAGAATTTTTTTTAAAAAAAAAGGATAATCTCTCTCCAATGAAAACCGGTACTTTAGTGAGTGAGGGGAGGAGGTTCACATCGTCTGTAATTGTTTTTGTCTCGAAAACGAACGAAGAGACCAAAGATATTAAATGGTAAACCGAGTCCAAAAGTCAACTTTACCAAGACTTAATAAGTTCCCTTGTTACACAAAAGGAAAGAGACTTATAAAATGTTGTAAATTATATTATTGAATGAGTAAGTGAACTTCTATAGAGGACCTGTGGATGATGCGAGGTCCGTGATCCACATATTCAACCTGTGTGGTATCAGAGAGATCCGAAAGATCTCCTTCTCTGAACGTCCATTTAGTCACTAATTGGTATACTTTTGATGAGACACCTTTTACCTCTAAATCAAGGTTCCGTCGTATTCTCTTCCTAGAGTCTTACACTGTTCTGAGATTTCTTTCTGACGAATCTTCTTCCTCCTGAACTTAGTTCCGAAACTTGCGTACCTTCACGGTGTATTATACACATCCAACCTTCTACATTCTTTGAGAATTGTATTCATATTACTGATAATCTATGTCAGACTTTATATCCTTCTGATGAAACCTTTGATCTCAGATCATGTAGACCTCTCATATACTTTCACACTTCCTTCCAACCTACTTCTTTTTGTTATCTGACTTTACTTCTCATATACCGTCAATTTGTTTATCTATTTGACTGGCCATCTCAGGTCTTTAGTCAAATTTATATTAAATCATATACACACGCACAATCAGTGGGTCAGCACAGGTTGAGAATCGCTGGGGTACCTGACATCGGACGGTCCAAGGAGACAGGTATCCTAAGAGTTCCGTTCTTATGACCTCATCCAACGGTAAGGGAAGAGGTTTAAATCATATACTGTTTTTGTCAAAAGTTTCTACTTTTTAATTAAGAAGTTATCACCGAATCCGTTGTCCGATCAATAAAACGTTTTTTTTTTAGTCTACTAAAAAGATCGAGTGAAGATTATCGTCTACTTTAAGATACATCGAGTTTTACGTTTTTGGTTTAGTATTTCCGAAACCTTCTTTTATATCCATTACACTTAACTCAAGGTCGACTCGATGAATTTTCTACAGTAGGATTTTCTACTACTGTATTTCACGACGTGAGTTATACAGTCGTGAAACCTTTAAAAACATGAAAACCTTAAAACCTTTTGTTTAAACGAGAAAACAAAACTTACGTTACGGGTGTCCTGACCCTTTCCAGTCAAAAGTAAGGTCAGGGTTTCTTCCCATTTCGGTTTCTTACAAGTTTGATGGTATATTAACACGATTACGATCGTTCCAATTAGAACTTTAGGAAGGTCAATTCAAAGTCGTCATACATTTGACTCTTGAAGGTCTACATATTCGACCCAAAGTTTCTCCGTCTCCGTGGTCTCTAGTGTAGTGGTTGTAAACAACCTGATACCTCTTGCGTTCTTTCAAGGTTTTTTTTTAGACGAAGACGAATAACTGATACGATTTCGGAAACTGACGTACCTAGTGTTTTTTAAAACCTTTTAAGATTTTCTTGACACTCACGGTCTGGTGTACTGGACAGAGGACTCTTTAAACATACACCCAGTTCTTCGTCGTTTTGGTCTGAACCTTGTTGCCCGACCAAGGTTTAACCCTTTCCTCATACTGTTCCGATACATAATAGTGGAACAAATAAATTTAATATACGTCTCAGGTAGTTCGTTTTACGGACCGACCCACTTCGAGTTCGACCTTAGTTTTAAATGTTCTCTTTATAGTTATTGGAGTCTATAAGACTATTGTGGTGGGAATACCGTCTTTTTCTTCTTTTTGATTTCTCGGAGAACTACTTCCACTTTCTCCTCTCACTTTTTTCGACTGAATTTTGAGTCTTATACTATCTATTCATCTATCTATTACCAAGTTTTTGGTTTCAATGGTTCTTAAAGTACTTCCTTGTTAAACTAGAAAAAAACCTCGAAATAAATTGGAAACCAGTCAAGTATCCGGTCAGAATCCGGTCAATGATTTATGGTTGACGATGAACTAGTTGATTTCAACGAAACTTGATAATGACCGAAGACGGCAAGATGATGTTTTATCAACTCTTATCTTCATTGGAATTACGTTTTCTTATCACTTTGTTGTTGGAAAAAGTCTAGACAGACTTACAGGTACAAGGAAACAGGACTTGAATCATAGTCACGAAACTTTTACCACTGTTCCTGAGAGAAATTATCTATCTTTGTTTCTCCTTCGACTTAAAGGAAAATCACACTCTACAGACTAACGTTGAAAAATAAAAAGGGAGAGAGGCATATGATCTAAAAAAAGTAAATGAAATATTTTTTATCTACTCTCGTTTATATTTATACCTCGTTATACGTCTTTGTTTCGGTTTTAGTTCTGAGACCCCAACGGAGGGAAAATAATGTTAACAAAAATAAAACTAAACGAACGGACGGTTCAAAATGAACCTTTTTCGTAATAAGGAGTCCCTTTCAACTTTTCAGTGATTAAGACGACATCTTAGTTTTTGTAAAACTACGTCAATATTTTTATTGGTAGAAATTAAATATTTACAGTCAAACTTTAAAACTATAAGTTAAGACAATTAATTTTAGTTTTCTTTACTGTGAGTTCATTGAACTACCATTTATAAACCGGTGGATTACGTTTCTCGGTTGAGTAACCTTGTCTGGAACTACGACCCTTTCTAACTTCTGTCCTCCTCCTCCCCTGTTGTCTCCTACTTTGTCAACCTACTATAGTACCTAAGTTACCTGCACTCAAACTCGTTTGAGTCCCTCTATCACTTCCCGTTCCTTCGGACCGTACGACGTCAAGTACCCCAGCGTTTCTCAATCTGTGTTGACTCGTTTACTTGTTCTTTATCCCATAGGATAAGGACATGACAGACATAACTGAAAATAAAAATAAAAATAATAAAAAATAATAAAAATGAAATAAAATGAAATGTTATGACATAACCAAAGCTGTATGTAACTGGACTTAGGTGGTGCCCACATGTACGCTAGGGTTGTACTTGGGAGGAGGGTGGAGGGAGGGGTTTTGTAGGGAGACCCAGTAGGGGTAAGTGGTCGGGGTTCGTACGACATAGGATGTAGTCTGTATCTGACTACTAAGCTAAGAATGTACTATCATATGTACAAAGTTACGGTAAGAGGGTTTAGTAGGGTGGGAGAGGGAGAGGGAGACTCAGGGTTTCAGACGATATGTGTAGACACAGAAAAAACAGCAGAACGTATGTCCCAGTAGTAACGGTAGAAAGATTTAAGGTATATATACACAATCATATGACATAACTACAAAAAGAAAGACCGAATGAAGTGAGACATATTAGCCGAGGTCAAAGTAGGTAGAGTTGTCTTGACTAAGTTTACATAAGAAAAATTGCCGACTCATTATGAGGTAACACATATACATGGTGTCGAAAGAATAGGTAAGTAGACGACTACCTGTAGATCCAACAAAGGTACAGGACCGATAATATTTGTCACGACGCTACTTGCAACCCCATGTACACAGAGAAAGTTAAGACCAAAGGAAGCACACATACGGGTCGTGACCCTAACGACCCAGTATACCGTCAAGATAAACGTTAAAAAATTCCTTAGAGGTGTGACATAAGGTATCACCAACGTGATCAAACGTAAGGGTGGTTGTCACATCCTCCCAAGGGAAAAGAGGTGTGGGAGAGGTCGTAAATAACGAACGTCTAAAAACCTAACGTCTGTAAGACTGACCACACTTCACCAGGAGTAACACCAAAACTAAACGTAAAGAGATTATTACTCACTACAACTCGTAGAAAAGTACACAAACAATCGGTAGGCACACAGAAGAAACCTTTTTACAGATAAATCAAGAAACCGGGTAAAAAACTAACCCAGCAAATAAAAAGACCTTAACTCAACGAATTCAACGAACATATAAAAACTCTGATCAACAAACAGTCAACAAAGTAAACGATAATAAAAGAGGGTAAGTCTTCCGACAGAAAAGTGGAACGAATATAAAAGGAAACAACACGTCTTCGAAAATTAAAATTAATCTAGGGTAAACAAATAAAAACGAAAATAAAGGTNAAATACAACCTCTCACAAAACGGATACAAGAGGAGATCCTCAAAATATCAAAGACCAGAATGTAAATCTAGAAATTAGGTAAAACTCAAATAATCTTAGGTTGTTGTGTAATTTTTCTAGTATGTGGTACTGGTTCACCCGAAATAGGGTCCCTACGTTCCTAAGAAGTTATAAACGTTTAGTTAGGAGGTAACATATAAGAACGGAGGAAACAGTTTCTATTCCACAGGTATACACACACCTAAATAGAGACCCGAAAGATAAAACAAGGTAACTAGATATACAGACAGAAACACGGTCATGGTATGACAAAACTACTGACACCGAAACATCATCTCGGACTTCAGTCCGTTCAACTAAGGAGGTCAAGGTAAGAAGAANTTTCATCTTTTTCTTTAATTCCTTTGTTAAGGTAAGTGGTAACGTTGCTTTTCTTATTTTATGAATCCTTATATAGATGGATTTCTTTGATTTCTGGATATATATCTTTTGATACTTTGTGACTACTTTCTTTAGTTTCTCCTGTGATTATCTACCTCTTTATATGGTACAAACACCTAACCTTCTTAGTTATATCACTTTTACTCATATGATGGGTTTCGTTAAATGTTTAAGTTACGTTAGGGATAGTTCGATGGTCACTATAAAAAGTCTCTTGATCTTGTTTAGTAAAGTTCTAAACATACCTTTATGTCTTTTGGAGCTTATCGGTTTCGTTAGAACTCTTTCTTCTTACCTTGACCTCCTTAGTTGAACGGACTGAAGTCCGAGATGATGTTTCGGTGTCAGTAGTTCTGTCATACCATGACCGTGTTTCTGTCTGTATATCTAGTTACCTTGTTTTATCTTTCGGGTCTCTATTTAGGTGTGTGGATACCTGTCGAATAGAAACTGTTTCCTCCGTTCTTATATGTCACCTCATTTCTGTTAGAGAAATTGTTCACCACGACCCTTTTGACCAGTTGGTGAACATTTTCTTACTTTAATCTAGTGAAAGACATAACTGAAAATTTAAATTTAGATCTTTGTAGTATCAAACTTTATCAGATTTCAAGAGTACAATTACATATTAATATATAATTTTATATAAGTTTTGATTTATCTTTATGTATCTCCGTAAGTAGAATATCCTTATTTATATATAAATCTAATAACTACAGTAAGATCGTCGGATCAACACTATTATTTACCATAAAACGGTAGGTAAAGGGGAAAACTACGGTCACACATTACAAGACTAGAAAGTGAATTTGACTTTATATATTTTGAAATCACTCTGTCAGTATACGGTAAAAGATGTAGGTACGAGTGAGATCTTAAAACATTAAGACAATGTTTTGTTAAGATAACGATGAAGACCAGGAAACGAGTCACGTTTCTCCTTTTTTTACGAACATACAAAAATGGGAGATGGGACCACTCACTTTTCGAACATTATACTATCTGTATGTGTATGAACAGATACTTCAAAGACCAACGTTCTATTTTCTCGTCAATAGTACCCACACCGTACTGAATGAATGAGTCTTTGTAGGTTTCGATTGTTTGTCTTCTGACTGTACTCGGAGGTGTTACTTTTTCGTATTAGTAAATTGGTTATAAACAGTCGAACAATTAAAAATATTAGAACACTAAAGGAAAGGGAAAGATTCGACTATAAATAAAAACACGGATTATCCATTAATAGAGTCAATTCAGTCCGACAATACTGTTTTTATTGTAAGTAAAGAGTACCAAGTCAAGTCAAGTCGAGTCAAGTAAGTAAGTCGACACAGCCTGAGAAACGCTGGGGTACTTGATGTCGTGCGGTCCGGAGGGACAGGTAGTGGTTGAAGGCCTCAGGTGGGTTTGGGTACAAGTAACTCAGTCACTACGGTAGGTTGGTAGAGTAGGAGACAGCAGGGGAAGAGGAGGACGGGAGTTAGAAAGGGTCGTAGTCCCAGAAAAGTTTACTCAGTCGAGAAGTGTAGTCCACCGGTTTCATAACCTCAAAGTCGAAGTTGTAGTCAGGAAGGTTACTTATGGGTCCTGACTAGAGGAAATCTTACCTGACCAACCTAGAGGAACGTCAGGTTCCCTGAGAGTTCTCAGAAGAGGTTGTGGTGTCAAGTTTTCGTAGTTAAGAAGACGTGAGTCGAAAGAAGTGTCAGGTTGAGAGTGTAGGTATGTACTGGTAACCTTTTTGGTATCGGGACTGATCTGCTTGGAAACAACTGTTTCATTACAGAGACGAAAAATTATACGACAGATCCAACCAGTAATGAAAGGAAGGTTCCTCATTCGTAGAAAAGTAAAGTACCGAAATCAGTGTAGACGTCACTAAAACCTCGGGTCTTTTTATTTCAGACTGTGACAAAGGTGATAAGGGGGTAGATAAACGGTACTTCACTACCCTGGCCTACGGTACTAGAAGCAAAAGACTTACAACTCGAAATTCGGTTGAAAAAGTGAGAGGAAAAAGTGAAAGTAATTCTCTGACAAATCCAGCAGAAGTGAAAGACGGTATTCCCACCACAGTAGACGTATAGACTCCAATAACTATAAAGAGGGTCGTTAGAACTAAGGTCGAACACGAAGGAGGTCAGGTCGCAAAGAGTACTATAAGACTTCTTCTTTACAGGTTCTTACTCCGTGGTTATCTAAGATATGAACCACTCAAGGATAAACGACACATGGGGATACTGACTTCCCTGTTCTCTCGTTAGACCCCAGAGATAATGTTCTCGTTTCAGGGTGAGTCCCCTTGAGGTGGGAGAACTGGATTAGTGGAGCGTTTTGGGGTGGAGGTTCATGGTGGTGTTACCTCCAATCCTAAAGTTGTATACTTTAAACCCCTTCGTGTTTGTAGGTCGGCAATGTTATAATTATTAAATAATAACTTTTTCCTTTTAAAATTTAACTAAGAATTCTAATGGTTTCAAGGTCCGGGGGGTTTTAGATCTAGAAAGGGACACTTGTTTAAAGGTAATTAAACAGATACTCTAGTGTTATACATTCAAGTGTCGTGTTATTTTGACTTTGGTATTTAAAAAAGGTGACAAAAACATCAATTACTTTTTATATTAAACCCTGTTTGGTGATGATTTAATGATCTTTCTTGTGTTCTGAAGGACTGATTTGAGACGGTGGAACAAATGAAGAAACTTTCAATTAGTCTGTAAAGGAATAATAGACCCCTGAACCAAAAATACGACAACCTCACGACAAGGGTGGAATGGGGTGGTTCTAGACAGAAAGTCAATCACCTACGTTAAAGACCTTTTATTAATGCGTCTAACAGTTCCCTTCCATCTGTTGTGTAAAACTACTGAAAGTTCTTACAGTCCTTGTCGGGACCGTAACCCTACAAGGTCTCTATCGTATGAAACACAAACTAGTTAAACCTCGTTCCTGAGATTTGGATCTCTCATGTCTCTTTTTTGTCCTTTTCTCGTGACCCGTCAAATTCTGAACTTGTTCCATGTTACATAATCTCCACCCATCCCATTCTTTATTAAAGTACCTTTGACTTTGATGTCGACTCTTCTTCTTGTAATTAGAGGAAACTGTCGTTATTAGTCGTCTCAATCGTAACATCTTTTAACTAAGCCACTATATGGTCTGTTAGAACTCTTCAAAGGATATTCCGTCTTCCTTTCTTATTCTATTCTTTTGTTGGATCTGATGTTATCTATTACTCTTCTTTATTACTTCTATGTTTGAGTCTCACTACCAACAAGGACTCACTCGTCGTCTTATTAATCTAGATTTTGTTGTCATTGTTTTTCGTATTACAGGAATCGATTTTTAGTTTGTTAATCTTTTTGTACTCGTACTTCTATCCTTAACCTAAGTAGTACACTGTCTCTTAAGTTACTTTTATTTAGGTGTGACTTTGGGTGTATTGAAAAAAGAACAATAATATTCCTGTTTTCTCTTTACAGATATCCATAAGTCCTAAATTTTTTTTTAGATTTTAGTTTTACAATGTGTATCCTGTAAAAAGACCAATATAAATTTTCTTGTTCTAGACGGTTATAAGTCTGATGGAAGACGTTCTTACTCCAGTCTTTGGTCTTGTGATCGAGTCATTGATAAACTTCTGTCATTCTAATACATAGATCTATTGGGTCCATTAAATTACCTTTTTAATAATCCTCTTTTCTATCTTAAGTTCTTCACTTTCTCGACATCCTACCGACGACGTCCAAATCCGATAAAAGTAGGACCAATTCACCCGAAAGGACTATCCAGTCAACCATTTCTTAGGTGGACATTACACCCTCTGAGGTCAAGTTAAGGACCCAACCCTTCTAGGTGACCTCTTCCCTATCCGATGGGTGTGATCATAAGAACCCGAAGGGACCACCGAGTCGACTTCTTAGACCGACGTTACACCTTCTGGACCCAAGTTAGGGACGCAAGCCTTCTAGGGGACCTCTTCTCCTTCCGATAGGTGAGGTCATAAGACCGGACCTCTTAAGGTACCTGACATATCAAGTACTCCAGTGTTTCTCAACCTGTGTTGACTCGTTGAAAGTAAAAGTGAAAATAGGACCAATTACATGGATATCTTAACAACTTTTAACCTACAACAAAAACAGAACCGGTACCAAATTTAATAGGTCATAGAGAAAAAAGATGAGTAAGGGAAATCAGTATAATACAAAACTTTTAACTTCATGTGAGAGTAAATTCTCAAGAACCATGTGACTGTTTCTGACTAGTATGTGAAGAGGAGTTTCTTTTTTCGAAGTTATTTAAAATTTTTCACCTTTAATAGTACGGTATGCGAAACTATTCAGTTATTATTTTACTCTTTAATTTCGTTCTAAACTTGTTTTATCGTTGTTTTGTCTTTTAAAAAACGATTCATTTAGGACTTCATGAAGTTGCTAAGTTTACACTGAACATACTCCTCTTTTTACAGGATTCGACAGAGTAAGAGTTCTTTTGACAAAGAGACCGGTTGGGTGGCTGGAATCGTGTAGGAGAGAGAGGTCTCCAGTCTACAGAGATCGATCCTACAGAAGGAACAGAAAGACGGTCCCAACACTAACTAATATGTAGAAGCAATGGATTAGTCAGACACGTGACTTACACCTTACCTAAGTCGTCAGTCTCCTCCTTCACCCTTTTGTTTGGATGTTGCAAAACTCTACACGATACTGAATCCATACCTCCTCCCGGACCGTTGGGAGAGGTCATGAGAACGGACCTCTTAGGGCACCTGTCTCATCGGACCGCCAATGTCAGATATCCCAGTGTTTCTCACACTGAGTTGAAGTCGTTGAATCGTCCGTGCGTCTTGAGTCCACTTTCGACAACACATTCAGGTGTCACTAGGGTAAACCGAGAGGTGAATCCACAGAAGAACAGGAAGTCTAAACTACGTCTTGCGCGTTTGGGATCTTTGTCTAACACAAGGAGATAGGAAAAGTTTTACCCTACTGAAAAACAACGGGTAGAATGACTTTCGGTTCCCTTCGTCGTCAGATTCCCTTTCCTGTAGGTATGTCGATCCCTTATTTCAGTCTTTTGACTACAGATACAAAAGGGTTTCTTGGTTTGGTTAACATTTTGTGGGATCAGGTCAGTTTTCCCTCCGATTAAATTATTAACCTTCTTTATCAACAGTTCTCTTTAATAAACCCTGGAGTTAGTGTCTAGGCATTATTAACAAGGAGTGTAGAGTCTTTACCCTTCTAAACCAGATAAAGAATTTTTTATTAAGTCAGAGACTCTTCTCCTTTTGTTCTACCTTTCTTCGTAGGACACATAAGGGGAGATGAAGGGATTTTCCACTCTAATCTTTTGAAGGTGTCCCCTCAGGGGTCTTCCCAAACCCCGACTCTCTGTTCAAAGCTTTTGGTCTTATTCTAAAACCCCTTCTCTTAAACAACGTCGGAGTAATTTTCGTTTGTTTGTTCTTTTTTTTTTTTTTTGTTGAAATTCGATAAGATCACAAAAGTAAGATTTCCCAACGTAAAGTTTATTCTAGTCTCTACCTGTTACACGATTCCTTAGAAAGATCCGTCCACTGACACGGTTAGGATCCAAGGGGAGGAACCAACATGAAGTAACAAGGTACGAACGGGGAATCGGTAGCACTACACTAACAGACTTGTACACACGGACAAAGGTGATCTGAGTGTCTGAGTCCGTTACAGACAACCAACACGTTACGGACCGCTATTATTGACGAACAACTTTCTGATTTACCTTACCGATGTATCTACCCTTAATCACCAGTAGTCAAGTCAAGTCAAGTCAAGTCAAGTCAGCGAGTCAGTACAGACTGAGAAACGCTGGGGTACTTAGCGTTGTGCGGTCCGGAGGGACAGGTAGTGGTCGAGGGCCTCAAGTGAGTCCGAGTGCAGGTAGCTCAGTCACTACGGTAGGACGGTAGAGTAGGAGACAGTAGGGGAAGAGGAGGACGGGGGTTAGGGAGGGTCGTAGTCTCAGAAATCACCAGTATGTATATCAGTTTGGAGGTTGACTGTCGTCCGTAGAGGTCTCTCGACCATGAAACTTGAAAAACCTTATCGACGTTCTTGTTTCTTGAGTAACGAACATTTACGTTTAATCCACTAAATTTAATAATCCATCACATTAACCACTAATTGTATAAATCTAATAATCTTATATAATTTTAAGAGAAAGAAGATAACTAAAATGGAATGTCTCGATCCATCTTATAGAGAAGAAGACACATAGGGGAGAAACCAGAAGGGACCACCGAGTCGTCATTTTTTAAGTGGACGGTTAAGTCCTTTGTACCCAAACTAGGGACCTAGTCCTTCTAGGGGACCTCTTCCTTTACCGTTGAGTGAGGTCATAAGGACGGACCCTTTAGGGTACCCGTCTCCTCGGACTTCCCGATGTCAGGTACCCCAGTGTTCTCAACCTGTACTGAATCTCTGATTTGGTGTTGGTGGTGGTGGTAGGAGAGAAGTTTTAGATTGAAGACGGTAGTAGATGAGAAAAAGAAATATTTGTTAAATGTATATGTCTCGGAGTTTGTTTGATTTATTGAATAAGTTTCAGTCTTTCGGTTTCAACTACCCGATAATACCCTGAATTCGAGTCGAGAAACTGAGATATTGGACACTCGAATTGGTGAGACAACATGACCTTTATTGACGTCAAGAAATTTTACTTGGAAAAATTCACCGAAGTTGTCATGAATGATAGAGTTTTGGGAAAGAGGTACGTGGTAAATGAAACAGTCATAGAGAGTTTTACGTCGTGACTTTATCTGTGTTACACAGTCTATAATAGACTGATCCTGTCTCACACCACCCTGACAATGGTTTAAACTAAATAGCCCGGGTTGTCAAGGTAAAGTCATTTTACTTACACATACCTAGAATGGTTTAGATATAAATAAAAAATCATTCGTTTTGAAGACCTAGTAAAAATACGTTTAATAAGGTTTCTTTTCAGAGAGGTTAGGTCAACATCGCAAAAGACAAAAATAATTTTGTGTTCTAGTAAATAGAAACAATATAAAGTAGTAAAACTTAATCTGGACAGTGTTAGTAAAATTCTGAAGTAAGACTACAGATAGTATAGTCGGTCGGGGGTTTATACTACCGTAGACGTGTAACCTATTGGTATAAAAACTTCGTAAAGCAATACAGTAACGATTTTATAATTTTCTTGTTCTATTTGTAAATAGTTATAAGATAATCTTTACAAGGATTTATGTCTTTCTTTTTTTTTTGACTTGTAGAGACCTAGTTAACGAGTCACCAAACGTCATGTTATTAGATCTATATAAAGTGATATAATAATATTATTGATCTTTATTCCCATTGAAACAAATTTACGGTACATCTTCGGTAATATGAGTTGTACAGTTGAGATAGTTTTGTCTGACTGAACGAGACTGTATATGAATCAATCACTTAGGTATAACCGAGAACTATTAGTATATTAGAAAAGATGTCCGGGTCTTTCACACTCCAATTATTATATAGGACCTTAAAAGGTCCCTTGTTTATAGGTACACAAACCCTCAAGAAAGCCTCTTTTCTTTTGTATCTAGAAAGTCACCTTCTATTACCACTTTTGTGTTTTACTATAAGAAACGTCATGGTGCAAAAACGTATTTTGGATTAACAGTAGGTAAAAGAAGTTGTGTAAAAAAAGGACCAGTAAAGTAATTGAAGTGTCAATGTACTCTGATGTAGAATACATAAACTTATAAAACTTTGAGAGAATATTAAGGTCCTATCTAATGGTTGGAGTGTGAAAGACTCGAACATCTTTTCTAATACACTAATAGTTCTCGGTTATACCCATAATAACATGCGTCACAAAACTTTGATCTTCTGTCTGATACATATCTTAAAATAATCTTCATCCGGTTCAGGGAATTATAACGGTTTCGTTAAACGGTTAACGTTCTTTTGTACAACAGTATAGTTTAGAAAGACTACTGACTGATATGACCGAACTTATGCATTTTTTTTTTTTACAAGTAGTAGGGGATCGGGAATAAAATGAATTTTAGACATAAAGGATAATATTAAATATAAAAGTTTTTAAAAGACAAGTTTTAACACTTAAAACGGGATATGATATGAAGTCTAAAATGGTGTACTTGGGACTAAAGAAACTCCTCCGCACCCAAACAGATTCCGAGGTAAAATGCAAAATACTAAAGTAACTAAGACAAGTGTCTAGATTAATGAAGTCCGACTGAGAATAAAGAAAACTTTGTGATTGACCAGAAGAGCCTTCCAAAAGACCTAGGGGAGGTCCAAAGCACCTGTAAAGAATCCATACAACTCGTCCACCATACGTGACTACAGAACCAGTAAACTCAGAGGAGGGACGTTACCCCTGTCCTTAGAGTGACATCAAGGCTGTCCGAGGTGTACTACCACCGGAACAGAGGTGTTTGGCCTGAAGTCCAAGGAGATGTACGATCTTCAAATGACCGGAGTCAAAGTCCGAGGGAATGTTTCATCGACAGTTAAACGGTCTTGGACCAGTGTACCGACTCCAAAAGTCACACCCGAGGTGTGGACACCGACTCTGTGTCACTGACACTCGACGTACTCCGAACGTCCTCACCTGCGATGACACGAAACGAAAACTAAAAGTAAAAAGAGACCTTATACAAAAGGATCATGTTTTGAGTGTAAAACTCCTACCTCCTATTTCTACGTCTTACTTTTGTATTTTCTATTAATCTAGACGTCTTTTACAATTTTGTGTGTGTTCTAAAGTTTCCAAATTATACTTTTTTTTTCTATTACTTTTAATGTGTATAAAGTGTATTTTTACTAATGTTGACCTCCACATAACCCAATTTATCTCATATAATTATTTTAATTAAAGTGAACAATGAAAAATTTTACACCGATGATCTTGACTACGAAAACTTGACACCACAACCTCTTCCGAGAACTTTCTCTAGGTTGGTCAGGTAGGATTTCCTCTAGTCAGGACTTATAAGTAACCTTCCTGACTACGACTTTGAGATTATGAAACCGGTGGACTACCCTTCTTGACTGAGGAACCTTTTCTGGGACTACGACCCTTTCTGACTTCCGTCCTCCTCTTCCCCTACTGTCTTCTACTCTACCGACCTACCGTAGTGGTTGAGTTACCTGTACTTAACCGTTACCTGTCCCTCCGGATCGTACGACGTCAGGCACTCCAGCGTCTCTCAACCTGTGCCGACTTGTTGACTTGACTGGACTTGATCTTTAAAATTAAAATGTGTACTTGACGCAAACACCGAACGTACCATTGATATCACTTGACTCAAGTATAACAGATCTTCCTCCATCCACTACAAAGATATAAGGAGACGCCGTGAAGGACTCCTTTAGAGACTGAAGTCGTGTCAACAGTCTGACTCGCTTCTTAGACTTAAGGGTCCTTTACAACCTCCGGAGGTATGCCAATACCGTACCTCTGTAAAATCTCACCAGGGTTTGTTCCCGAAGACCCAGTATCAACTAATAGTCTTAATACACCCTTGTTACAAGATTAACTAACAACTAAGGGAGATGTCTATGTAACTAAGTTATGTCTACCTATATAACTACAAAAGGAAAGGAGGTAAGTAAAAGACTGAAAAGGGGAGGAGAGGTTAAGGAGGTCAAGGACCTCCTTCCTCACTGGAGGTCCATCCTCTTATAACACAACGGACTTCTTTATCTGCACTTTCTCCACACTACTCACCTCTCGACGTCTCTGTCACACTCAACTTGTTCTCACCTGACTCCCAACAGTGGAAGCCACCGTGAGGTCTCATCAAGACCACAAAGTTTCATCCCGTATAAGTCAACATGTTAGTCTTGTACCCGTATTGACCCTTTGGTCGGTCAACTGGGATTTCAGACTCCAACTAAATGTCGATGACTTTAATATATCTTAAAAACGAGTGAAGACAATAGGACTTTCACTAATATTTTAACGTATGAAACCTGTGTGAAATCTATTCTCTAGGTAGTCGAGAAGGGAGGTGATGAATACATGTTGAAAGGATGTCAAACTTCGGTAACCTCGAAACGAACTCGAAGTACATGAAAGAGTCCTCCTTTGCTTTAAGGGATTTTTTCACTTTACGTAAGTAAACCTTTTCGGACGTCTTAACTTAACCCATCGGTCACATGAAAACTGGGAAATGATCAAAGCGTCGTTGTAAAACTGACCTAAGACAATGTTAGAGGGTTACTCCACAAAACCAAAAATGAACAAAACAAAAAGTTAAATCGTCGGTTGATTGAGAAAACTTCAATTTGATGGTCGGGATTCTACTGTAGACTGTAACGTTAAATCAAGAAACTAAAAAAAAAAAAAAGTACCGAACGAAACACGGATGGACTACACAGATATACTGGGTTCACAGTCGGTCTCTAAACTCGTCCCTTAAGGTGTTTCGAACCCTAAGGGAGAGAGATCAAGAGGAGAGAGATTTTGAGGAAAGAGTAATAGACAGTCGACAGGGTAAAAGAAACTTGAACGATCTACTTTTACCTACATCTAAAGGATCGTCTCTAAAACGGTAGACACACCAATTCTAATACTGGACGGAATTCCGACTTTTGGTATTATTTTTCCTTTGAACGGGAGACAGAAAACGAAGAAAGTTCACGACCGAGGGGAGGGTTTAGAGACACGAGTGTAAGAAAGAGTTCATGGAAGTTTATTAACGTAAAATACGGAACTGTTCGGAATATCAACAACGGACTACCTCCCGACCAGGGTACGTTCGAATAAGTCGGTACTACCTTCCTTCACCTAAAAGAGAGGAAACAATAAAAAAATAAAACATCTAAACACGAAAGAAGTAAAAATACAAACTAATGATCGATAGTAAACATAAACTAACATACTAAACAAACTAAACAGATACAAAGAAGAAAAGGTGGAGGGTCCTAAAACTAAGTAATTAAACTAAATTTCAAAAAGATAAGAGATGAGTAAAAAGTAGACATTAAAAAAGAAGAAAAACCAAAGAAAACCGAATAAAATAACAATAAAAGATGAAAGAATATAGTTATTAAATTTAGCATAAAAAAGTACGAAATATAAATACATAAATAGTATTAATATGTTTGTTATCGTAATTACAGATTGATACTTTAGATTTAGTCATGTGAAAGTTTTGTTTTCTCTCAAAAACGAGGGGGAAGAGGAAGTACACATATACAGGAATTAGAAAAAATAATTGAATATTTGAAATAACTAGTTTAACGGTTGTAGGTAACCTAGTGACTTTTTCATTCTCTCAAGGTCTTTTTGTAGATGAGGACGAAATAACTGATACGGTTTCGGAAACTGACACACCTAGTTTTGTTTGACACCTTTTAAGAAGTTCTCTATCCTTATGGTCTGGTGGACTGGACGAAGGACTCTTTAGACATGCGTCCAGTTTTCGTTGTTAATCTTAATCTGTACCTTTTTGTCTGCCCAAGGTTTAGTCCTTTCCTCATACAAATCCGACATATAACAGTGGGACGAATAAATTGAGTACTACGTCTCACGTAGTACTCTACCTGACCTACTTCGTTTCGACCTTAGTTTTAACGTCCCTCTTTATGGTTATTGGAGTCTATATGTCTATTGTGGAGTGGATACCGTCTTTCACTTCTCCTTGATTTCTCAGAGAACTACTTTCACTTTCTCCTCTCTCTTTTTCAACCGAATTTTGAGTTGTAAGTCTTTTGATTCTAGTACCGTAGGTCAGGGTAGTGAAGTACCTTTTATCTACCCCTTTGTCACCTTTGTTACTACCCGAAATAAAAAAACCAAAGGTTTTAGTGACGTCTACCACTGACGTCGGTACTTTAATTTTCTGTGAACGAGGAGCCTTCCTTTCAATACTGGTTGGATCTGTCGAATAATTTTTCGTCTCTGTAATGAAACGATTGTTTCCAGGAAGATCAGTTCCGATACCAAAAAGGTCATCAGTACATGCCTACACTCAACCTGATATTTCTTTTGACTCGTGTCTTTTTAACTACGAAAACTTGACACCACAACCTCTTCTGAGAACTCTCAGGGAGCCTGACGTTCCTCTAGGTTGGTCAGGTAGGATCTCCTTCAGTCAGGACTTCTAAGTAACCTTCCTGACCACGACTTCGACTTTGAGGTTATGGAACCGGTGGACTACGTTTCTTGACTGAGTAAACTTATCTGGGACTCCGACTCTTACTAACTTCCACTCTCCTCTTCCCCTGCTGCCTCCTACTCTACCAACCTACCGTAGTGGTTGAGTTACCTGTACTCAAACTCATTCGAAGTCCCCAACCACTACCTGTCCCTTCGGATCGTATGACGTCAGGTACCCCAGGGTCTCTCAGCCTGTGCTGACTCACTGACTTGACTATTTGAAATAATCTTTGTTTATTCGTTTGTGACTGACTATGTGACAAGTGAATACCTTGGCTATTCGAATTCATTGTAAACATTTCAGATCTTTAAAACTAGTACTAAAATTTATTAAATAAAGCCCCAAAAATGAAAATAACGACAGTGAAAGTTACGATACCTGAACTTATAACGTAATTTCACACTCAGCGAGTCAGCACAAACTGAGACGTTGAGGTGCCTGATATCGGGAGGTCCGAAGAGACAGGTACCTTATGAGGTCCGGTCTTATGACCGCACCCATTGGTAAGGAAAGAGGTCCCCAAGAAGGGCTGGATCCTTAGCTTGGGTTCGTTGGGTTGAGGACGTTACGTCCTCTGAAAAAATTTTAGTAGACTCGGTGGTCCCTTCGGGATCACTAAAATTTCATAGAACATATAAGACTTACAAGTAATAAACTAAAAGGAATGGTAATAAAAACGTTTTCTTAGTTTAACGACTGTAGGAATGAACAATAAGCTTTGAACAAATTATGTTTCAAGAACTTAAAGATCTAACCTGTACGAGTGTCCTTTTTAGTCACGTTCTAAATCTTCCACTTGATCTTCTTCGTCGGTAAATTACGAGACTACCACCCATATCTTGAATTCCACTACACGGTAGGTACACGCATCAGTGAACAGACGATTAAGCTAACAACCGTACCGGTCGTAGATTAGGTCGGAGAGGTCAAGGGTAGTGTAGAAGAGTAAACCAGAGAGTCCAGGACCGGACGCACGTATATGTCGAAGTAATATTTTCTACGGTCGAAAGGACGCCCGGAGGTCGTAGTAGGTCCATTCGGTCTTTGTCTGAGACCGAGGTCAAACATGAAAACCTAAGACTCAATAAAGATGTTCAATGTCAAAAGAGACGAGAGACAGAAGTGTTTCTGAAGTTCGGGTTGGATCGAAGTTTCCGTTGGCAAACGTATCTAAACGGGTGTCAAGGGTGTTAACCCTTCTCGGATTATAAATACTATTTAAAGAATAAGATATGGTACAACTTCTTATCGAAGAGAGTATTTGGGAACTAAAGTCTTTAACCACGACCTTCACCAAGATCTCTTTGTATTTGAGTTCCCCCCAAAGAGACTTACTTAAGACACATTAAACGTGAACAATGACACGACAACAACCACACGACGAGTCTCTTTATAACTATCAGCTACTATCGTACTATTAAGGAATTTAATAGTGGACATCTACAGAGATTATTTCTCAGACATTTTTTGCGTGTTGAAACCATCCAGTTCGTAACGTTGGTATCTCTACAATCATTTTTATTGGTACTACTCCACCAACCAACCAACCAACATACAATTAACATCGTAAACCCCTTTCTTTTACGGGTCGGGTTCTAAGATGAATCCCTGGTCTTATTAAAATAGTAAACGAACAATTTTCTTTTGACCTTACCCCTGTAGACCCGTCTAAGACAATTTCGACCCTTTGAAAGGGACATAAGACGGTTCATAGCAACTGAGTATTTATGTCGAGAAATACAGGACAGTCCCTCTAAGTAGAGGAGAACGGACTTCTGATACATTACCCGAAGAGACTTTATTAAAGTCTTATTAAAGAATTAAAATGATTTAAATCCCTTGATGACTAGGAGGAATACTTGGCGGGGGTGGTGAAGAGTAACAAAGGTCTCGATATTTTCCTGAATTCATTACCCTTAGAATCTGACATTTCATTTTTCACATCGAAAACTCCTCCTGGAGTTTCTAAACGGTCAAACATAGTTATATTTAGAACCTTTGTCCGTATCCTTACCTAAGATTCGACGAGTACTCTCCACATTCCTTATATGCTAACCTAACGTAGATTTGTAACGATAACTACTTAACTCTATGTTAAGACATGAGTTGTGTAACCGTTTCCACCGGTCTCCTCGAGATTGTAAAGTAAACGAACCGACTGACTTTGGACCTCGGTTTTCACTAGACGTATCTCACTTCGACTCTACGAACGATCTGGAAGGTTGGATCCATAGGTTTCCTAATCCTTCTGACCTTACGACCTCACCACCTTCTGAACGGGGGCATGAGGGACTTATGGAGGGGAGTCTTCAGGTCTCCTATGCAGGAAGTGTTCCCCATACGTTTTATCTAACCAGTCTCCTGTGATGATAGTCTCAACTAACGGACTAAAATTACTACTGCTACCCTGAAGACTCACAGTACCCGGTACACTACCTTGATTTAATGGTTTCTGTTCTTTACATACTTATGACCTTTCTCTCAGTCTCGGGTTCAGACATTATCCTTAAAAGAGTGACCGTCTTTAGAAACCATAATTCATCACCCAGTACCAAAGAGATCTATTTTTAATCTCTCGGGTGTTTTAAAAATGAATCAAATCCATTAATCTTTCGACTTTAGTGACATTAACTTCCACTCTCTTCTTCCCCTGTTGTCTCCTACTCTACCAACCTACCGTAGTGACCACACTACCTGTACTCAAACTCATCCGAGGCTCTCAACCACTAACTGTTCCTCCGGACCGTACGACGTCAGGTACCCCAGTGTTTTTTAATCTGTTTTGACTCGTTGACTTGACTGACTGGTTTGTTTTGTCTCCCAAATTGACTCGGTCCTGACACACCCGTGGGAACGACGGAAGGAGTCCAATCTACATGAAGAGGATCATTACTATAGTACCTCAAGTTTTGTTGCACGGTAACTTTAACTTTTCGTTAACGACGTCTTTCTATGGTCACCATATCGTTTTGGAGTGGGAGCACCTTTTCGAGAAATTAGCCACCTGTTGGGCACAGAGGTCCAATACTAAACCGTGGCGTACGGCTTGGACTCTCGAGTCATTAGGGAGTAATGGCATCTGGAAAACCTCCGAGGTGACTACACTAACACTTGTTGTATTTATCTTATCACTCATTGTCCCCTTTATAATCCAATTTACTTCTCTGTTAGTCTGATGTAGACTGAAGTACAAGTAGTACTTCGTCGTCTCAAGGTACTGGACTACCAAAACTCCAAAAGTTTTGACGATCATTACCTTGTAAAACGTCCAAATAGTACCAGTCTAGGTTTAGATGGTTCTAAAGGAGTACAGAACTATTTAGTTACCCCAAAGAAGAGTATAGATTAATTTCGAGAATCATCTTATTAAGGTAATAAAGGTATTGATGAAATTATTTTGAGGTACTCATAACTAAAGTTTGAGTAGTCTCTACAGGAACCCTAAAAAGAGTCATAACTCTTACATGTTCTTAGACTAAAGACTAGTCCTGACGACACACTACGAAACTACATTATACTTTCGATAGCTCATACCTGAATGGTAATCCGTCTCTAATTGGACCTCGTCGACAATCTCTGACCGACAACCACAGGGGGTTTTACATACAACCTTGGGATTGAGGGTTACCTTATTCCCCCATTAATCCGGAAACCCTCTATTAATCCGAGTCTATTCCAGTACTCCTACCTTGGGGGTACAACTACCCTAATCACGGGAATCATTCTTCTCTGACAGTCAAAGGGACGGTATACTCCTATATCGTTCTTCTACCGATAGACGTTTGGTGTTTTCCCCGGGAGTGGTCTGTGATTTAGACGACCGTGGAACTAGAAAAAGTAGGGTCGGATGTCTTGACGTTCACAAACAACAGATTCAGTGGGTCAGAAACAGTATCGTCAGGTTCGACTGATTGTTGTCGATGTAGTCAGGACGAAAGAAGAAACTCCGTAGGTTTACGTCCCACACAAACCCTTCCCCCTCCCCATACGTGTGCGTATAGTAAACCGTTATGCAATCTCATAAACAAATTCTTCATTATTGAATTGATTTATGTGACTCCTGTCAAGTTAGTCTCAAGGACCTATCCTTTTGATACGCTCCCTAAAACGACCTTTTGGGTCTCTCGTTTATGTATAAAAGTACCTAAGATAGGTTAATTAGTTCTATCACTATCTTTCTGTTGTGGAGAGTATATAAAAGGTGCAACGGTCTTATAAAATAAGAAATTATTATGAACGACACGAATCATATGTAACCTCATAGTAATTTTTACTCGAGTAGTACACTGTCCTACTGTCTTTCTTTTATTTAGACAACGACACACAATAAATAGAGACGGGATAATTTAAAAAGACAAGTTTAACCGAAAAATCGATCGGTCTTGTACTGGTCTGTGATACTGTCAGATGTGTGTGTAAAAGATACTCGTAAATACGTCGAGTACATTTATGACATTCTTCACATTAAGGTTCGAACTTCTAAAAAGAACTATATGTTCTTGAGAGGAGAGCACGTAGACTTCAGAGAGAAAAGAGGTGTGAGCATTTTACACTCTTCTATGAAGAAAGTTTCCCAATAATTTCAAACAAAACGTCAGGTGACCAACCCTTGTGTTAAAGGACCATTAAATTAAAACTACACAAAGAATTGAACCCAAATTAAGATAAGTAGGGTTATCTATAGCTTCATTTCTTCATGTATAATGACACTTATACACAACATAATGATACTTCAACTCAGTAAAATTTATAAAATTATGTCTCGCGAAAGATGAGACCGTTAAAATTACTGAATATAGTTGTCATTTTTAAAGTTTTTGTCAATGTACTTTGTCTTCATAGTGAACCTTTTCCGTTTGACGTGTGACCTTTAAGGTGGTGTCCTGACGTGATGTGACTTATGGTAAAGTACCAAGTTCCTGATTGGGGTTGAGTGAGGTTCCAACTTAATTGTCGTATGATTGAGACCTGTACTCTCCGTCTTCCCTGAGGGTAATTGGTACAATGTCTTTCACTTTCAACGAGTCAGTACAGACTGAGAAACACTGGGGTACCTGATATGTCAGGTACCTTAAGAGGTCCGGTGTTATGACCTCACCTGCCCGATAGGGAAGAGTTCCCCTTAGAAGGGTTGGGTCCCTAGTTTGGGCCCAAAGAGTGTAACGTCCACCTAAGGAATGGTCGACTCGGTGTTCCCTTCGGGTCCTTATGACCTCACCCATCGGATGGGGAAGAGGTCACCTAGAAGGACTGGGTCCTTAACTTGGTCCCAGAGGAAGTGACGTCCACTTAAGAATTGGTTGACTCGATACATCTTGACTTTATATTTTTAGTATTAGGGGTACACAACTAAATATCACTACTTTTGTTGAGAGAACCCCACGTTATGAGTAAGACTGTACTACGACTAAAAGAAGGATGTACACCTGTATTTACCCCGAGTCTACAAACAAGGCACTCTAGTCAAGACAACTCCGTCACCAATACCTACACTATTTCACAAACCGAATCCAAAGAGGGAGAAGACTCATACAAGTATTACCGTGAGGGTGTACCTGATGACGTTACGGAAAAATGGATATGGCGAGTAGAAAAGAGTGGAGAGGGGTGGTGGAGGTCTGAGGATCAAGAATAACTGTGTAGGAAAAAACTATTAAGACACTGTAGTTAGAACGTGGTGAGTCAAAGGACTAGTTTGTCGGGAACCAAAATTCAAAAGGAACGTACACTGGATCATTAGTATCTAAAAAACTAATTAGGTAAAGAGAAATTTGATATAAAAGTTCAAGACCCTCTGAAGGAGACACATCTAAGGGTTGATGACTTTTAGTCGTTTTTTTTTAAATGTATTAAAATCTTTAACTTCATACCATTTAATTTTCGGTAAGACTTTTCTCTTTGTATTAATCCTTAATGCTTCGTCTCAACTACCATCAATCGATGACTTCTTCGACTCGAATCCGCCTACAGTCTTTTTTTGTAGAAATACTGAGTCTTTATTGTACTAAAGGAAAACTCTTGGTATATAAATAATGTTTGTGATTTGTTCTCTATCATATTTCTTACTTTCTGGGTATAATATTTGTTAAAAGGGTAGGATCACAGTTGAATATTACTCTTTTTATTACTGTATAGTCCGATATTATTAGTGAAACTGTACTTTAATTAAAAGAGAGAATACATTTCTAATTATAAATAAAAAACTCTTATTTTCTTATCTTATTCTAAAGTCTTTGAGTAAGTAATGTATTTTCAGACTAGACCCGTCTCTACATTGTAAGGAAAAGACAGTGTCAATTTTTGACAAACAACTTAATTCTTTATTTGGTCACACACTCAAGTTCTTATTACTTACTTTTCCTTCGAGCCATTCTTAACCTCCTCGCACACCACTGTGACCATGTTCCTTCCGATCGTAGGGGTTTCCTCCTTTACTACCCTTGTTCCTCTTTTTCTTTCCACACAAACCTCGAATCGCCGTTCCCCTCGGACCCCGAAGGGACCACAGAGTCTGTCATTTCTTTCACTTTCACAATCATCGAGGCAGGACGGGTTGAGAAACGTTAGGGTACCTGACATCGAGTGGTCCGAGGGGCAAGGACCTTAAGAGGTCCGTTCTTATGACCTCACCCAACCGTGAGGGAAGAGGTCCCCTATAAGGGCTGGGTCCCTAGCTTACGTCCAGAGAGTGTGACGTCCGGTTAAGACCTCTCTCCTCGGACCACCTGATGTCAGATGTCCCAGTGTTTCTCAACCTGTGTTGACTCACTGATTGTCAAAGTGTAAGTCCTTCACAATCCCTCCTTTCCGTCAAGGGTCAGGCTATTTTATGACTTTCTCCGGTGATTCTAACGTCATGTTGTGATGACAGAACGAACACTGACTGAAGCTAACCGTATACCAAGACTTGGTTGGTCACGGACTTCATTTACACCCTTAGGTCCTGAATTTATCCTTTTGTTTAATACAAATAAAAGTGAGTAGAGATTGACTTGATTTTAAATTGTAAGAGAAGGGAACGTTTACATCCGTTTGTTTGGTTTTCTCATATTCGTCCTAAAAACTGAAACAGTTCTTCTTTTAGTACCAGAGTAGCATAATGTCAACAGTGTCTATCGATTTTTATAGTACATATAATGGTGATAGAAGTTATCAATAATCTGAATTGACCTAGATTAAATCCCTCAATTATCACTTCGTTTTTATAAAGACGTAGTTTTTAAAAAGATTCATATCTTTAACGTAAAGTTATATTAACCTTAATAAATATAAGGTTATATCGAATATCATTCGTAAATGTCATAAGAAACTTCCCTAGGTGTCGGAAGAGGTCTGACGATTTCCTTGAGTACCTTGTTTTTTTTTAATTCTTAGGGACGTAATCTTAATCGTAAAACCAAAATCGTAAGGAATGGGATAGTTTAATCAAGAGGTTGTCAAAGGTCCATTTGTTGAGGTAGATAATCGAGAGAGATCTTAAAAATACTTTAACTATAGATCTTCTCAGGGATAATCACACATACACCTATTCTTTCTACTTGAAAATGTAGCGGGAAAACATAAAAGAAGTGAGAGAGAAAACAGGGAAAAAGAAGGGAAATTTACTTAAGGGATAGAATCGTGTCCGAAGAGTCCACCGTGTTACCATTTCTTAGGTGGACGGTTCGTCCTCTATGTCCAAACTAGGGACCAGCGCTTCTATGGGACCTCTTTCTTTACCGTTGGGTAAAGGGTCATAAGACCGGACCCTTTAGGATACCTACCTCTTCGGACCGGTCGATGTCAGGTGTCCCAGTGTTTTCTCGACTTGTGTTGAAACGTTGACTCGTCAGTACGTGTGAAACCGTAAATAGACCTATATCGCCCCTATTGAAGTTCGTCCGTCCCTCTAAGTCCTCCCGAATTTGTATTTTCGTCTCAAGAGGTGTGTACCTATCCTCGACGACTTTCTTTCCTTTCCTTTTCAACTACTACCACCTCCTCTGTCTCAACGGTCGCCCTCCCCCTTTCAGGTCGGGTCGTCTATTTTCGGTCGTGAGTCGGAGACCTTTCATGTCTGTATCCGGTGTCCATCTGGTCTCCGATCATAGTCTCTTCAGACCTTTTTTCACTTTATAAATGACTTTATATCGGGTCCGTTGTACCGTCGTTCATCCGATTCGAGTTAGTTTTATCCCTATTAAAGGATCGGACCTTTAAACTAAACGTAGTCTACTCAACCAGATCTACACCTTCTCTAAGTCTCGTCCTGATATGTCTCCTGTCACCACCACACTGACCCCGTTCCCAAACTCTCTTCTTTTGTCTCGGGTCTAAATATTCCATTCCTGTGGCCCGATTGATGTATCTCCAATTAATTCCTGTATCATCTTTTCCCATTATTTTACCTCCAAAGAATGTGAACCTACGTTTAACTCGTACTCTCATTACTACTTAAAGAAGCACAACTTAGTCTAGTAGAATTTATTACTGTCTCTCTTACCAAGTGTTTCAGGCATAACCCTGATTCAGACAGTCAGTTCCACTTTGACTAATAAGCTTACCTTTATCTCCCGAAACTTCCGTCTCTTCGTCCTGCAAATACTGTTGACCAGTCGAGAGGTTTAGCCGAAATGAGAGACTCCGTAGATAAGATACACCGTAATCCGAGGGTCTCGTACTTCGTCTTACACAATGATTCAGTCTAGAGGAACCTAGTGTTGTTTTTATTAGTCCGTTGTCACTATCTGTTTCTCTTTTTCTTTGTCCTCTTTTGCTCACCCAGCGGTCTCCGTTTTTGCCTACTGTCTAGGTCTACCGGAAGTAATAAAGAGTCAACCTTTTCAGGTTGTTGAAGGATTTAACAGAAGTGTAAAAGTCACGAAGTGAAGAGTTTAAGTAGAATATTTGGTGAAGGTCCGCTGTCTGATTTTAAGAAGTTCACATTTGTGACAAAGAGTGACGTTAGAAGATGATTTTTTATGGTTGTTGAGAAACAGTGGATTGTTCGAGGAAAAGAAAAGTAAGTTTAAAGACGTGTTATACCAAGGTTGCCTACAGTTACGAATAAAGGATTATACGAAATAAAAATTGAATTTTCAGTAATTTTATTGACCTTATGAATAAGAGACTTACGAAGAAAAAATTACAAAACAAAAATGAAGACTGTTCACACAGGAAGAGACTTCTGAAAGAGACGAAGCAGAGGACACTAAAACCACCCGATGGTTAGTCTTCTGATACCTGAAGGCTGTTCTCTTCACGGTGTACCGGGATCAATCTGGTGGGGAGCAAATGGGGGGCCTCCGTGTAGGGTTCTCACGTCCCCGCCTCTCCCTAGTTTTCACCGACCTTGCCTCCGTACTCTCCTTAAGAATCCACAGACACAGAAATAGAGTTTCAAGGACACTAGGAGATAGGAAGGAATCCGAGAAGGTGAGTCAAGAAACTCCATGAGTTATAGGAAAGTTCCTTAAGGAAACACACACACGTGTGTGTGTGTGAATTCAAGTTCTTGTCGTCAAAGACAACGAACATTGGTTTCTTGTCACTTCCAACGTCTTTTCTCGTGTCTTCGTGTCCCCTCCGACAATCCGTATCTTATCCCGTGTCCGGAAGGGGGGGGGGGTGGGGGTGGGGGCTCTACCGACCACATACACCTTGGTTAAGAGTTCGATTTTATAGTATTTTTCGTTACCGTGACTGTAATTTTAAGACTATACCCTTTAAATTTCAGGTATATTTCCTCTCGACCCTTTATTCCAGTACCTACCCCGACGGACCTTGTGACACCCACTTTGAAGATCCTTGACAACCGAAAACACTAACACATAGACCAAAGACCTATTTACTTTGACTCTCTTGACACTGGAGTTTACAATGGTAAAAGTGACCCTCCGTGTCTGATTTTAGGTCTCAGAAGGACAGGGGTGCGGGCTACGTAGAGAAAAATGAGCAACAGTGCCCCGACTCTGACTACGGTTGATTTGAGTCTCTACCTGGCATGTCGGACAATGTAGTTCCGTTGACTCTTATAACCGTGCATAGAACGTGTCTAGAGCTCCCTTTATTACCCTATACTCGACACGTCGTCTATATAATCATTTGTAAATTCGGTCTTCTTTGGACTCGGTGGCCGCGAGAGCGGTTGTAAGGACCAGACGGGAGGGGGAGGAACTGACTCCTTCGTCTCAGGGGGTGTCCTCTTTATTTTGCCTAGGACACCGTGGTTTCGCGGAACCACGACTGGAGTAGAGGGGACGGGGAGGACTAGAGAACGGGGAGAGGGTAAACGAATGAAGTGGGGGTCCGAGGGACAAGACCGAGTCCACGACCCTCGAGGGTACCGTCCCGAGACGTGAGAGGCGGGAACGACGGTAGAGAAGATAGTGCGAAAGGATGGTCGCTCCTACCGTGCACCTGGGTCAACGACGTCGCGACTCGGGTCAACGAGGTGTCGAACACCCTTGGGTCACGGGGCTGGTCCCTAGTTTGGACGTAGGGGGTGTTACGTCCCGCCTAAGGATTACTGACCTGATGGTCCCTTCAAGGGTGTGGACGGACTGAACAAGGGAGTGGAGGAAGGTTGAAACCCCCCGAACTTACAGTGGAAGAGGACCTCTAAAGGAGACCTGTAATATAAGCTTTAACGTTGTGAACGGGTTATAATACAACGGGAAACCACAAAATAAAAAGAGACAACATGAATTGGTGGTAGACGATATATAAAATGAAAAAACACAGGAAACAAGGGTCTGTATCGGGGGTTACTTGGGACGGAGGACCCTAAGTGAGGGAACCCATCAGGGGGAGGACCTCTTAGACCCGTCGAGATGTTGAGTAAACTTGGAACCCTTAGACAGTCTTTCCTACGACTCGGTCAAGGTCCGAATTCGGAAGTCTCCCGTACGACTGAAGACTGAAACGCGAACCCTCCCGAGACACGATGGGGCACTTTTCCGACCAATGATACGACCCATCTGAAGACATCTCTGTCTATTGTGGGGTGCCTTTCTCGCTCGGGTACCTGATGTACCTCTTTGACTCTCCGGGTCGGGAGGTCACAGGGTGAACTTAGGTCAAGAGGTCGATAAAGGTGATTCTCCAGTCCGTGTACTCCTTCGACGTAACCTGTAACCTGTAGGGTCGGGAAGTTTGATTGTAGTGTACCTTGTTTTCGTGACCTTAGGTCTACTCAGGTCAGTCGGGTGGTCCTCTCCGTCCTCTACTATTTTAGTAACAACAAAATTCGGTGATGCCACCAAAAGATACGTCACCATACATTGGTTTTATAAAAAGTAACACAAGTAACAGACACAAAGGTTGTTCTTACATTTAAGGTACTTTTGTCCTCAAACCGCCCCTCGAGTAAAACAAGAAACAACGTGGGGACCGTGGTCAATGACACGACTCGTGAATTTGCTAAACATACGTCCTTTCGTATTTAATTACTTAAATTTGATTTGTCTCTGATACCCTACTTTACATATTAGTCTTAAACCTTCCCCTTTATATAAGTTATTCTAAAAATCCTTAATTAGAGATAATTAGTTGCATTAATAGTATCTTATTTTAAACAAGTTTACCCCAAATCTTTACGTGAAGGATCCTTACACCTTAGGGTAAAAGGTATACTAGTTCGAAGAACTATTCCTACTGAAGTGGTCTCAGACCCAAGTTAAAGGTCATAACCAATTCAACGGTTTAAATTGAGTATTTGGTTTACCACGGTTATCTTTAGATGGAATTTACCGGTCTATAAAAAATCGAATTATGTCTCCCCTCCTTAAGTCTCTAAAGTCCTTAAGAAACCTTGTCAATATGTGTTGAACGGGTAAAAGAGGAACTGGTGTAGGGTCTTATCTGGGGATTATTGAGAGAGAAGGAGGAACGACGTTCTATCGTCTAACCGTATAGAGATTACTTTGACTACTCTTCAACTTAATAATCCATAATGGTGGAATTTTCGTATGTTGAGACTGAATCTTCAGATTTTAAATATAGTAAATAACATTCGTAGAGTTAGACAACCAGTAAATATCGTTGACTCTATAAGTACATTAAGAGGTTCTTATAGTATTTGATTCTATGAACTTGTAAAGAAAGAGGATATAAAATACCTATACCGTTGGTTTTCTGTCCTCTTTTTACTGAGTAACGCTAATTACATAAAATACATTATAAAACATAGAGGTGATTTTCGTTCAACGTATATACCTAAGTCAGTGATGTACACATATGAGACATTCCATAAGGAGGTAAGGGTCAAATTGATGTGCTACAGTCCTAAAAGGTACAACAGTAAGAGATTGTATCTAACATATCGAAGGTACGTGTAAAGGTTTCTTTTTTCTTTTATGTAACGTTATTGGATCTATATAACCGAATATATATAACCTTCGGGGAATCCGAAGGGGTCACCGAGTCATCATTTCTGAGGCGGACGTCATGTCCTCTGCACCCAAACTAGGGACCCAGTCCTTCTAAAGGACCTCCTCCTTTACCGACATCATAAAGGTGACATCATAAGAACGGACTTTTTAGGGTACCTGTCTCCTCGGACTACCCGGTATCAGGTACCCCAGTGTTTCTCAGTCTGTACTGACTGACTGACACTCGTATATTTGGAGGAATCGGTTAGGGTGATTGTTGAATTATAACATCGGTATTACCTCTATATATATATATATATATATATATATATATATATATATATACCTCTATGTGTGTATTATTTATATAGTTACAAGACGACCAGTTCCAAAACAGGAAATTTTTAATATAATGTCTTTAATCTATAACTCTCGATTAACAAGAAATAAAAAGAAAAATTTAATTTTTTTTACCTTGTGTACAGTCAAACGTAAGGAAACACAACTTTATAAGAACTTACTGTCCTAAAATAAACACTGGGATCATCCTGACTTGTAAATGAAATGAAGACGGAACAAACCTTTTAACTTTCTGACCCTTCTTCTCTTTGTAACCAACCCCCCCTACCTAACGATTCTAGTACTGTACAAAAAGAGACGAATTTACAAGGGATATAAAATAAAGATCCTCTTAATTTCAGGTGTATTCATACTCCATCCATAATGAATGATTTACGAGACTTATTGTAATATGAGGAATGGGAAATACCTTTACATAAGGTTCTAAGATACAGAAGAAACTTTCATGACCTTCTAACTTTTACGTAGATAAACTGTCTCGACCTCTGTAATGACAGACGAATTTATTCAACAGACGACGAATTTAAAGGTCCACGTTCTTTTTTCACAGGAGACCGTGGGGTCTGACTCATGCTCTTACGTCTTTTTGTACTATTCTATCCCTTTTTGTACCTCTCTTAAAAAAAAATTGAGTCTTTATTCGAACATCTGTCACTCCTCGGACAAAATGAGGTTTCTTCTTAGATTTTAAACTTAAATGTATTCTTCAAAACCTTGTACTAAGAGATGTGAGAGCGGAAGACTAACTAAAGTGAAAATTTTCGAATTCCGAATTTTGATTAATTTAATTTTCGTTCGGTCTTTTTTTTCTCTCTCTCTCTAGTTTACGAAGCTATAACGTGTAGATTCCTACGACTAGACAGTGTAATAAAAGACCTCTTCCAATTACCTTTATTTCGGGAAACAAAGTGAGGTAATCTCTTAGGGTGTTGACTTCCAACTATTTTAAACTTAAAAATACAAACCTTTAATAAAATTTTATTAAGTTAATCACTTTCTATCATAAAATATAACGGAGTAAACCACGAAGGATTTCGTATAAATGGAAACAAAAAGTAAACTTGGTTTATTCAATACTTTGTTAAAGTCTGAAAGTCTATATACCTTGGTTCTCAATGTATAATACCTTTTTATACACATAGAGAATAAGGATTTCTTTAGACAGAAGAGTCACCCATTTCCTGACATTACAAAGAAAAGAATTTATTCCGAAGAATACCAGTTCCTGGGTATTTACTTTAATATATCAAGAAAAAAAAATTGTGGAGGTGTTAAATCATCTTGAACTATTGATAAATCTCGTAATTTAAGACAAACCTCAAGATAAGAATGTCTCAATTGTTCTGTAATACTACAGTAAGATCCTTATATCACACTATCCTAAGTATGTTAGTCCTATTTATTCTTTCGGACAGTTTTAGGTTCACACTTCCTATACCAGTGGTATAACTTATTCCTGAACAAACCATTGACCTTCTAACAAAAACTATTAACCTTCTTTTGAACAGAAGTCAGATTCTAGGAAACTCCTTTGTATCGACTAAAGAAAGACAAAGAGAAAGGAAGGAGGTCCGAATTTCTTGTGATCCTATTTATTCAAGTATTTTGAGTCTTACTAACCTTCTCTCTTGAGCGACCCCGTGAGATGCTTTATGACTTTTACCAGAAAGAAAAGATAAACAGTTCAGTCACTAAAAGTCTCGGACAGGAAAACATAAATACAAGAGTTACGACGTCACTCTAAATCGTTCCATGAATTTCGACCCTGACCCTAGAACTCTTAAATTCATAAAGTATGCGATACGTCACCTCTAAGTGTAGGCGTGGGAACAGAAGTGTCTTTTAGTCCCTCAATCACATACTACACAACTCTTAGTGGGAAGTGTGTCGTCTCGTGGGAACCGAAGGACGGTACAGGATTCCCATTTTTTTCTCCCTGACGGTGCTAACAAATGTCCTGACGAAAAGGACACCCCCTAACACAAGATCAAGTGGAGTCGAGCAATGACTAAGTACCCGACGATAAAACCGATTTACTCCTACCTCCTCGTTATAATCCACTCTCCGACTGTTTTGTAAGAAGTCCGAAAAGGTGGTGGGGAGAGGAACGTCTCAGAAACGACAGTTGTTTTGGGTCAGTCCTATTACGGAGGGAAAGTAGAGGAGGTAGGTAGGGGCACTCATGACAAGCGGATAATTCGAAGTGGACATTTCCTTGACGTAAGTGATAAGTAAAGACGTAAACGTGAAATGTTCCACGAAACGAGAATAATTCATGGTCAGATATTTAACAAGGTGTATACACGGATCTCCAAACAAGGAAAAAGATGACGGGTGACCGTCAACCGAAACTAAATCACCCCTCTGTACCTAGGGCGGTTGTAAGGATCGAGTTCACCTCAGAAACTGGACTACTGTTTTTATACAGTTGAAACTTCCGTGAAACCGACGTAGTAATCTGGTCAAACATTAATCAAATAACTTTCCATAACTTTAGTAGTAAAGACTCTCACCTGAATCTCAACAGAACTATCCATTCACAATAAATATTTTTTTTTATTTTATTTTTTTTATTTTTTTATTTTATTTTATTTTTTATTTTGCTTGATAAAATCCACTAAGTTTTTTTTTAGTTTTTTTTTTTTTTTTCATTTCCACCTAAAAAGTTCTCTTTATTAAACTCCAATTAGGGTCGACTGAAGACTCCACAATAAACAGACTTATTATCTTCGTATCAACATAAATGAATTTTTGACACAAATCTCGGGTCTTCTATTCCCTCAATAAACGTATATACCAGACACCATGAGTATGTCATCTACTATCTCATCCTTAGTAACCAAATATCTTTGGTTATTGTTCGTTGGTAATACGGACCACAATTATACGTTTGGGTCGGAACTTATAAGTGACCTTCCTCCCAACGACTTCGACTTCGAGGTTATGAAACCGGTGGACTACACTTCTTTGGTGAGTAACCTTTTCTGGGACTACGACCCTTTCTACGACCCTTTCTTCCTCTTCCCCTACCATCTCCTACTCTACCAATCTGTCGTAGTGACTGAACTGTCTGTACTTAAACTCGTTTGAGACCCTCTATCATCTCCTGTCTCCTCGGACCACACGATGACAGGTACCCCAGTGTTTCTCAGTCTGTACTGAATCGCTGACTTGTTGCTGTTTCAGGTTTGAATGAGTTATCTTCTTCTCGTAAAAAGACAAGGTGGTTGGGATCTGATCAGACCTTGAAATTAAGCCATCGTGGTCAGGTTGGATAATGTATGACTATCTTTCAAATTTTATATCAATCTCTGGATGTAGATGTCGACACAGTTGGGAAATATTGTAAACACGGGTTCTCTAAATTAATCAAACATGCTAGTAAAGAGTGACGATTGTCTACTCGACCCCCTTGTATCCACTGTTTCTCTCTTCCGAATGTTATAGTTTAATAACGTGTGTTTTCGTAGAAAAAAAGTCGTAGTGGAACTAAATAAAAGGAGCAGAAAAAAAAAGGAGGTTACCTTTTTATTAAAGTAGTTTTTTGTTTATAAAGACGGTTTCACTTTATTATTAAAGTACAATATTACGAAAGAAAAAAAATTTTTTTTTCAGTTGTAACTTGATCCTGTACGAGATTGGTGGGAGAGGAGTAAAACGACTGATGTTAAAAAATTTTTCGGTGACCGTCTTTTTTTCTATAAAAGGAGTTTATCCTACTGGTATAAAATAACGAGGAAACAAATCATCTATAAAAAGAGTTAACCCTTTTTTTCAGATCCACTTTTTTTAATGGATTGTTCTCTTCATCAAATGTATCAGTATTGTAAATTTAACGACGGTTTTCTTTTTTCACATTTTTTTTTTTAAATTACATTTTATAGTGTATTGAAGTTTTGGGAATGGAGTCAAAAGATAGTGAATTGTACATGATATTCGGTTGAAAGATTTATCCTAATGTCAGGAGATAATATTCAGGGATCACCATGATACCATATAACTATGTAAATTTTTTTTACGATGATGTTTTAAAAAGAAAAGTAAACAAAGACGGATAACACATGAATTCGATATCTATTAAAAACTTATTTTTCGGATGCCATCTATATTTACGTTATCAATTCACTAGGACAAACGACTACAGGAAAAGTGCCAGGTGCCTTCCACCGCCGAAAATCAGGTCGTAGAAGAGGACAAAGAACGGAAGGAAAAAGAAGAAGAATCTAAGACGACACTAATTTTATTTTCTTTCTCCTTTTGCATAGTGTAATCATTCGATACTCTCTCCCTCGGTGAAAAGAATATTTACCGGTCCTTACTTTACTAATTTACGTATCTGTTTCATGCACACACACACACACACACACACACACACACACACACACACACGTATACGTGCACGAAAACTCTCTCTCACGGATACTCTTATCCGTCCTCACTATATCGAAGGACACACTTGTGGATTTTTACGGACCAAAGTATGACTAACGGGGGTAAACTATTTGTTGTATGACAGACTCCCAGAGTGAATCTTTTGACTTTGTGTCGGTCGGAAAAACTTTCTTATCTGTCCAGTGACGAGTTACCTCTCGATGGCTGCCAGAGGGTCTGGGAGTGAAGGGTGTAAAGGAAAGGTACGCTGTCCACTATTCGAAAAAAAAAAGGACAGTAGTAAAAGTTTCACGAAGACGAGGACTCAATAGGAGAGGACTACACAGAAGACAAATATGTAAACCGGTAGATCAGTATATACTTCCTGGTGGAGACTTAGATGGTTTGTACCTCGAAACTGAGATGTTTCTGAGGATCGGAACCACTTCGTTCATTCTACATGGTTGGACCCGGTTTGGTCCATTCATTTTGATAATCCTAAATTTGGTTTTCTGAAGTAGGAAAAGGTAAGTCGGTAGACAGTAAAGGGAAAAGGATTCGGATCCTCTTTTGTCATACCTTACCTATACAGTTGAAACCGAGGTTTCTACTCTTACCAGTCGTAGTGGTCCGATCGCTCACTTTCCTATAACGATTCACAAAAAGTCTATAATTTATGAAAGGGGTAAGTCAGGGGTATCACCGTCTTTACATACCCAATCCCCGACCTCGGTCTGACGACCTCAAATTTAAGACTGAGATAGTGATTCAATTACACTCTGAGACTCTTTAAACATATAGACACTTAGTCTAAGAAGTGAACACTTACCCGTATACTTATCATGGTGAAGTAGTCCAAGTATAGGTTTAAACTACTCAACATAGTCTAGGTGACTCTTGTTTTGTACCCTGTTATTGCACCATTATTTCCAATTGTCAATAATAATCACACTATTATCTGATTCTTGTTCCCCCACTAAAGAGATGTGCTAATTATAAGAAACAGTAGTGGTTCTGTAAATGTGACTCATCCAGTGACTTACACGACTCGTTGTCTCCTTATAGTCCCGTTTTTGGCACCGGTCATCCCTGAACAAGTACCCTAGTGTCCTGTGCACGGGTTCTTCCAGTTTTCAAATACTACTCTCCCCTGTGGAGTTGGTGTTTACCACATGTTTTGAGTCGAATACGAATTCGTCTCGAACTTGAAAAGGGTAACAATAGGAATGGTAGAGAAGTCTAATCAAGACTTCAGGTAATAGATAATCCGGATCTTCATAAAGACATGTTTCATTAACAGGACTTGAAGGAAATAAGTTCGAAGTTCCCACGTTGTATCCGTTAATCCAGTCCTCAACTCTTTTACAACTACTTGACGACGAGTTCTCATAAGTACAACAAGTGTTTATAGGAGTCTTAAAAGGGGAGAGGTATGACTTCATTGTGAGAAAGTGAGAGAGACAAAGATAAACAGTAATCTTTACAGAGGAAAAACTGGATAATATCCACTCTACTGGTCTTGAAAGTTCAAATTTCCATGGAGATTCCAGTTTATTCCAAAAGACTAGTCAAAGACTTGTTTATGATAGACTTGTAAGTTATTAGGGGTCAGAAACCAACCGTAAACTTCATTGTCGACATATAATTCTACCATAGGAGTCCCTTATTAGATCCTACTGTCGACTTTATATTGAGACTAAAGGGAGCAGAGTAAAAGAGGTTTAGGGAATGACCCCTTCGGAGTCATTAAATATTAGGAGATCGGAGGTCCTCTCCTACAAACCCCGTTATCAAGCGTACAAAACCGATAGTACAGGGATAAAGTTATACATTCATTTACTTAGGGTGTGACTGGTCCACAACCATTTTAAAATAAAGTATTACGAATTTCAATGAGACTTATATCCTTTGACAAACTAGATTCATTACATCCGTTGAGAAACCCTTGACCTTAAAGAGGAGTCAACAGGAACCATTTTCGTTCTCGTAGAGAGAGACAATGGATTCGGACTGTAAATGAAATATAAGTAGTTACTTGTTGGTAATAACCAACAATTATGGTAATTTATCCATAAATTGTTGTTAATTTTTGGTTCTTTGCTTGGTTAACGGGTATATTAGACGTGTTATAGTTATAAGAATTACGTTGACTGTTTATTCAGTGGTACCGTAAGGAAACTGTGTGATGGGTGGAATTCAGGTGAGACCCAAGTCAGATTTATCTATTTTACTCCTCAGAAGTCATTTTCCGTCACCTTTCTTCTTAAGCATAAACAGATATCAGTTAAACCACTGAAGGGACCACCGAGTCTACCATTTCGCAGACGGATGTTACGTCGTCTGGACCCAAACTGGGGGCTCAGTCCTTCTAGAGGACCTCTTCCTTTACCGTTGGGTGCGGTCATAAGAGCGAACCTTTCAGGGTACCTGTCTCCTCGGAGCATCCGACGTTAGGTAACCCAGCTTTTCTCAGCCTGTGCTGACTCGCTAAAGTGAAAGTGAAAGTATCAGTTAAACTAAAGAGTGTGACACTGGAAATACATATAAATCACTCGAAACAGTGATGAATAGAGATACCGGAGTCTTTGACTACTTGTAGGAGAGCTCGAAATGGGACAGACACAACACGACACGACACCAAAATCAGAACAGGTTGAGAAACACTTGGATCCCTGACATCGGGTGGTCCGAAGAGACAGGTACCCTAAGAGTCCGTTCTTATGACCTCACCCAGTGGTAAGGGAGGAGGTCCTGTAGAAGGGTTGGGTCCCTAGGTTGGGTACAGAGAATTCAAAGGACGTAACCGTCCGTCCAAGAGATGGTGATCCCGGTGGACCATTCGGGGTTTCTAGTACCCACACACCGTCGATAAAAATACCGAAGTACGGATAAAGAGAACGATGGTAGTGTCTACGTACACTGCAGTTTCTGTCATTTGGTCATACCTCCTTTTCATGCAGACACCATCTAAATCAGACTCCGCTCTCTCTTAAAGAGGAGAGTCCCAATAAAGTAAGAAAAACTTTTCATAATAAAAGGTCAAAATTTTCATTACGGATAAATATATTTTTATTTGTATACCATTTTTTTTAATGGGTACCAAAGTGTTATATCTCTATCGCGAAAGTCGTTGGTCCAGATAAATACAAAGGAACGATGTTCATATACATTACATGAAATTCTTGTATTACTGTCAACTATCTTATATAATATGATTTTTAAGACAATATAATCAAAGGTACGGTAACGTATATGAAACTTTGTAATGGTTCATCGTAAGAAAATACTGTAGAGACGGATAAAAAGAAGAAAAATACCGGTCAACCGCACAAGGGTGTACAGGGGTAAAAAATAATAATATTTCTTACTCCGTTACACACAAGACGTCTGTTTAGTGACATACAAATTTGAAACGGGATCCCATGTAATAATCGTCTCCTATATGACCCAGTTTCTTGTCTCATAAAAATTTCGAGATCCATACATAACCGCATAAAGAAAGAACTTTCCTTCATGTTTAAATTTAAAAATAGTTGTCGAATATATTCCGATAGTGTCCCTAAGAGATCACGAGGTCAATAATACTTAGGTAGACGGTTTTGTCCCTTATGTCCAAGCTAGGGACCAATCACTTCTAAGGCGTACGGTAACCCGTCGATTTGGGGACGAGGTGTTGATGGCTTGGACGTACGGATCTCGGGTACGAGACGTTGTTCGATGGCGTTACTCTTCGGTATATAACGTTACTTCTCATCAGGGGTGAGGGACGTTGATCTTTTTCAGACGAGTTTCGTTACTTCTGGTCCGGGTCGTTGTTTATTTATGTATTTATGTTTAAAATTTTTTCTTAGCTAGTGTCGTTTGAGGAAGAGTTTTCCGTTTAGTAGTTTGTTCTGCGTAGTAGAGGAAAGGTGGGTAGGTGTCCAGGAAAATTCTTATCCTAACGACGCACCAACCATGTTCATTTGTGGGTGAGGGTAAAGGTAATAATCCCTGTGGATCTTCTTTATTCTAACATTCACCCTTAACTTTCTTTCTGTAGTGTCTAAAAGAAGACTTCTGAAACTCTCCTCTACAGTAAGATTCTTCGTCTTCTCAACTTTTAGGACCTTATTTCATTAGAGTAAAGGAATCGTTTTACAGAACCAACCTAAAGAAAAAAAAGTCTACTGGATACCGTATATATCTTTTACTTTCTTTTAATTCTCTACTTTACTAAACTCTCCCCGAACCTAAAATTGACCCAGTTGTAGAGAAACGACGATAAAGTTTATTTTACCGAAACCCAGTAATGTGACTACCCTCCTTGACAATTAATCTTATCCTTTTATACAAATGGAAGATTTCTCCATCTTAAAGATATTCTCCTTCGATACTTGAGAGTCTTTACCTTTGGTTTCGAAATCTCCAGTTCTCAGGGGCACCTGTCCCTGTCGCCCGCCACACAGTGTCTCTCAGGATTTATATTGGACACCTCTAAGTAAGTTATTTAGTACTTTTGACTCACTCCCTTTTATTAGTTCAATGACAGTTTGTTATTATAGTGGTACATTTATTCGGGGTTTCAGACCTATGTTGGTTGTGGAAACATTGCGAAGTACTTGGATAAACTTCCTTAAGTGGACACGAATTCTTAGTCGACGGATCAGTGGACCTTTAGAGATTAAGGAAGGGTCGACACAAAGACTTGACTATTGTTCCGAACGACTTAACATTTACATGTCGAGTCACTAGGTGGTCCCTAGATCCATGATCGACCGAGTCGAAGAGCGGTGCCGTGGTAAGTAACTTAAGGGGTTATAAAGTCCAATTTACCCCATTACAGATAGTTCACCGTGTTATGTCCTTCTTTAAAGACATATCAATTATTAGTTTTCATAGTAGAGAATCAAAAAATAAGACTAATAAGAGTCTATACCAAGTCAGGTTGTCGACACATTATTTAACAAAGGAGAAGTTAAAGAACAAAACATTACAGTTTAGTAAAGAAGAAAATACCGGAGCTATGTAAATATTATGAAGATCTTAATATATACCTTATATACGCACGTACGTACGATTGATCGAAGTCAACACAGGTTGAGAAACTCTTGGATTCCAGATGAGATAAGTACTCTAAAAGGTCCCTTCTTATGACCTCACCTAACAGTACGGGAGGAGGTCCCCTAGAAGGGTTTGGTCCTTGACTTGGACGAAGAGAACTGATGAGGACGTGACCGTCTGTCCGTCTAAGAAATGGTCATCGTGGTGGACCCGTATACCTTATATATGTAGGGTGGTATATATGGGTGGAAGTATCTCGACGAGGAGTCACTGCGTGAGCTCGATCATAGACGGGAAAGGGAGTGACGGGTGGAAGGGAAACGAGTAGTTCAGATAAAGTATTGTTGTGGTTGGTGAGAGGAGAGATGATGGACGGGAAGATGTGTTCAAATGAAAACTGTAGTTCATGTCATGTAATTTTTATCATATTAAGACACAGTTTTACGTCTGATGTGCACAGACCTGGGAAACTCGTTGGAGACAAACGGGCGTAAGTGAATCCCCACTGAGTTGTGAATTGACGCAACGGAGTTTTATCGTTCAAGTCGATACTTTCGTACCACTCATTACACCTGAATTGTCTCCCAAATCACCTCTACTCCTTTAATAAAACAGTTGATGGGTCTCGTTCAAATCATTTACAGGGATTCGTCCGGTCGATAAAAGGTTTCGTTGAGGGGAACCTAGTCATTTGCTTCGAGAAGAGGGAAGTGGGTCTCTGAGTAGAAAAGTCGGGGGAAAGGGAGAATAGGGAGTCAAAAAAGGAGAAACTTCCTTTTTTGACTCTGGTGATGACCGAAGAGGTTGGGTAGTTCTTTCCTTAGGAGAGGTCCTACACGAAAGAAACATCCCATCTTCGCTCACACGACCCCAGTGAGGATCTAGACTGGATACGTGTGCCCATATGGTCCTTCTCTCAGTGGTTCAGTCTGGGGAGAAAATTGAGTCGAGTAAGTATAACAGGAATACATAGTCAGTGTCGATAAGACCTGATCAGTGTTGATACAGACCTTTACATTTTTTTTTTTTTTTTTTTTTTTTGGTGACCTTTACAAACACCTGAAAAGGAGACTCTCAGTGCTCTCTCTTCTTGTCATTTCTTTCCTTAGTTCTCTATGAAGTAGACATACAGGAAATTAGGTCCCGAAAGAGTGAACATATGTCAATGTCTTCCTTTTGTTTTTCGACACACACAACACCCACACATAAACATAAGTATAAGTCGTCGATGTAACAAAAAAAGTGGAAACCGGGTTTTTTCACAAATTCATGACTTCTTTTAAGTTCTCTCCGTTTATGTCGATCTCGTTTACTTTGAACCGTTTCTTATACATTAAAATACCTCCATCGAAACTCTTACAACCCTATAAATACCGGTATATAAACACCCGAGTTATCGTGGGTTAAGACTATGGACACAATCTCTGAACCACACACGGACACACACACACACACACACACACACACACACACACACACACCAAACCGTCAGTGATCTACGACAATAAGAACCATTAGGACGACCGGGATAGAGGTAAGGGATCGATGGAACTTCGTGAGACATTCAGTCTTATCTCCTATATGACTTTAGGTGCACACAGACAGAGAGATTGTGTGTCTGTGTGTCTTTCTGTGTCTGTTGGTGTCTACCACCTTGCTTACAGATCCGAAGACAAGTCGTTTCGTAGACGAGGAAGGAGTCAGGTGTCCGGGGAGAGTTGTGGAATGTGAAGAACTGTCACTGGAGGGGTGTGTCTCATTGACTGCAGAAGAGGTAGTTTTCGTCTTTCGTATGAAGAAAGGTTATACTATAAATTTACAAATTTTGGAATAAAGACATTATTACTCCCGTATCCATCTTTTAAATGGAATATTTTATAATACAATATACCATCGGATTCAGTCTTTACTTTACATAAAAATATTTGTTATTCATCAAGGGTGATTCATGTAGTAATAAAAAGATAATAGTATAGATTACAAATTATAATTTACTGACCACGATAACCTTTGAGTTTAATACTAAATACCTTTTCCCCTTTTCGAACTTGAGATCTTATAAATTTTTGAGTCATTCATGTCGAGGTACTTAGTAAAAATTAAGTGAGAATATAAAAAAACCAAGGATATACATATACATATGTAATATATATATATGTGTGTAATATTTATATATATGTATATACGTATGTATATATATATACATACATACATACATAATCTTAGTCAACACTACCCGACTTAATACAGGGGGAGTTTTTAGGGATGACTTAGGGATTGGGGAGTCTCACACTTGTATGAACCTCTGTTTCAACAATGTCTCCATTTCTCCAATTTTAATCCAGTAATCTCACCCGGGATGGGGTCATACTCACCACAGGAACATCATTCCTTTAGACCTGTGTCTGTTGGGGTGCTTCTCCTCCCGTTAGATACTCGACTCCTTTCGTCAGACCTCGTCTGAGAAGGGAGTGTCATAACTCTCCCTTAGTTAGGACGATTTTGGAACACTTTTTTAATTAAAGACGACAACTTCCGTGGGTCGAACACCACGAAACAATATCGTCACTCTCATTTGCTTACGTAGGCACTTGGTCTAATGTGATCGACTGGAAAGACATATAGGAAGTCTATTGGGAGTGATCAACGTCTCCGCGTTTTATATGGACTCAAATAACAATAAAAAATTTTTACAGGGGGTCTAAAATTAATTGTAGTAAACTTATACACTGAACCCCTGTCATGTGACATCCTGACATACGCGTACACACCAAAGTGTCGACGAGGTCCGTAATTGGGTAGTGGCCAGAGGTACGGACAGGAGGTCTAAATCTCGTCCACTCGACACAAAGTTGTTGTGAGTCAAGGTGGGACGGAGGTGCGTGGGTTACGAGACAGATATCGTCGTCGTTCATCCAGACTTCTCTGAGGGAAGTTGAAGAGATGTACAAAAATTTGTCGTCAGAAGTATCGTCGAATTAAATAATGAGACCACGCACAGTCGTTTCCAGACTTTTATTTCGAAAGGACAAAAGACATCTTACTCTTAGTAGGGACCTTAATAAAAGTGGAACGTTCTCGTTCGCGGTTCTTACACACCCGGACACCATTTGTCGAGACCCGGAACGGGAGACACACGGGGTCGTCGTCCTGTGACCCTTTTACAAATGGACGAAGAACGGGAAACCTAAAGACTAATCGAGAAGATATTTATGAGGTAAAAGGAGATCTTTTTTTAGAAAGAAAGGGGGACGGAGAAACTCGACTCGTTGTCGGTCGGACGAAACTAAAGGGACATCCAACGACTTCCGACACGTTACGCCGTCTCGACCGACCTCAGTGACCCTTGTATGTCTTACAGAGATGTCGTCGTGGCCACGGAACCTAGGACCCCTTCGTGCTCATAGAGTCTCACCTCTCTTCCATCGGGGTCTAGGTCGGGACCCACCTCGGACCCTCCGGTGACTCACATTACCCCGCGGACCGTGAAGACACAGAATGAGACCTCCTTCAGTCGGGCAAATATCCTGTGAGTAAACTCTTTTCACCGTGATTTTCAATAGTACACGAGGGTACACTAATAATATGTTTTTCTACTCAGTTTTCATAGACTACGTCGAGTTACCATTTACTAGGGTTTGTATGAATATGAATACAAAATCTCAAGTCAAGTCAAATCAAGTCAGTGAGTCAGCACAGGTTGAGAAACGATGGGGAACCTGACGTCGTGTGGTCCGGAGGGACAGGTAGTGGTTGAGGGTCTCAAGGGAGTTTGAGTACAGGTGACTCAACCACTACGGTAGGTTGGTAGAGTAGAAGACAACAGGGGAAGAGGAGGGCGGAAGTTAAAAAGGGTCGTAGTCCCAGAAAAGGTTACTCAGTCAAGAAGAGTAGTCCACCGGTTTCATAACCTCAAAGTCGAAGTTGTAGTCAGGAAGGTTACTTATCAGTCCTGACTAGAGGAAATCCTACCTGACCGACCTAGAGGAACGTCAGACTCTCTGAGAGTTCTTAGAAGAAGATGTAGTGTCAAGTTTTCGTAGTTAAGAAATCACGAGTCGAAGTAAATATCAGGTTGAGAGTGTGGGTGTGTATTGATGACCTTTTTGGTATCGAAACTGATCTACCTGGAAAAAACCGTTACATTACAGAGACGAAAAATTATACGACAGAGTCAAGTCAAGTCAGTGAGTCAGTACAGGCTGAGAAACGCTGGGGTACTTCACGTCGGGTGGTCCGGAGGGACAGGTAGTGGTTAAGGACCTCAAATGAGTTTGAGTACAGGTAGTTCAGCCACTACGGTAGGTCGGTAGAGTAGGAGACAGCAGGGGAAGAGGAGGACTGGGGTTAGGGAGGATGGTAGTCCCAGAAAAGATTCCTCAGTTGAGAAGTGTACTCCATCGGTTTCATAACCTCAAAGCCGAACTCGTAGTCAGAAAGGTTACTTGTGGGTCCTGACTAGAGGAAATCTGACCTGACCAACCTAGAGGAATGTCAGGTTCCCTGAGAGTTCTCAGAAGACGTTGTGGTGTCAAGTTTTCGTAGTTAAGAAGTCGTGAGTCGAAAGAAGTGTCAGGTTGAGAGTGTAGGTATGTACTGGTGACCTTTTTGGTATGGGAACTGATCTCCCTGGAAACAACCGTTTCAATACAGAGACGAAAAATTATACGATAGATCGAACCAGTATTGAAAGGAAGGTTCCTCGTTCGCAGAAAATTAAAGTACCGACGTCAGTGGTAGACGTCACTGAAACCTCGGGGGGTTTTGTTTCATACAGTGACAAAGGTGACAAAGGGGAAAATAAACGGTATTTCACTACCCTGGTTTACGATACTAGAATCAAAAGACTTACGACTCAAAATTCGGTTGAAAAAGTGAAAGGAGAAAGTGAAAGTAGTTCTCCGAGAAATCAAGAAAAAGCGAAAGACGGTATTCCCACCTGTTTTTGGATTTGATAAGTCAATAAAATCTTATGGATTTCTCTAGGGTATCCTTCGTTAAATCCTTCTTAACCATATTATCTCTTCTTGAGTCCTGTGTCTGAGAGAACTGAAGTTCGGACCGGGGAGTGACCGATCACTGGAACACGTTCAACTTCGGAATCACAGGACTAAACATTTTACGTTTGGTTTGAGGAACCCCGACGACACCCCTGGTTCACTCCGTCACTCACGATTCCCGAGTCATATTACGGAAAGGTCCAAAGGGTCCACCGAGTCACCCATTTCTTAGACGGACGTTTCGTCCTCTGTATTCTCTACGCCCAAGCTAGGGACCCAACCCTGCTAGGGAACCTCCTCCTGTACCGTCGGGTGAGGTCATAAGCACGGACCTCTTAGGGTACCTGTCTCCTCGGACCGCCCGACGTCAGGTATCCCAGTGTTTCTCAGTCTGTGCTGACGATGCTGACTCGTGTGTGTCCGTATCACGGAAAGGATAGCATGAGTCATTTGTCGTTGATGAGAACAATACGAGTTCTTTACGACTACTATTATCGACGTTGGATTTTGTACTTCGACTTTAAGAGTTAGGTCTTCAATCTTTCCTTTTTACGTCTTCGAAGTCCCCCTTTATTTTTCTTCCAGGGAGTTGGGTCATAGATTAATCACGTTTGTAACAAGATAATACGTCGGAAGGAACTATGATTAATAATATATCGACAAAACACACATGCGTCGATTACTCGGAGACTTGTACCTTAAATGGTTCCCTCTACTTTCGTCTATTTGTCGTACTTCACTTGGGATGTTTATAAATATCGACGATCTGGAGTGTCGACAGGACCGTTAATCTTCGTTTTTAAGAAATTATTCCTACCCTCATTTTATGGGTCCACTGAGAAGAAGGTTCACTTGTGGGATACGAAATTGACACTAAGAGACATGTAAAAACAACGTCAGTTACTTACTTGTCACACGAAATCACTCGGTCTGGTCCTATCAAATAAATGAACCTGTGTAGTAAGTCCCTTAAGGGACCATCGAGTCAATCATTTCTTAGACGGACGTCACGTCCTCTGGGTCCAAACTAGGGACCCAGCCCTTCTAGGGGACCTCTTTCTTTACAGTTGGGTGAGACCATAAGAAGGACCTTTTAGGGACCTGCATCTGTTCTACAGGGTAGAACCTGTTACCCCAGTGTTCTCAACCTGTACTGAATCGCTGATTTGGTGGTGGGGGTAAGTAAGTAGCTCAGTCATGGTAAACAACTCGAGGAGAGTCCCTGATTCCTGGACTCAACATCATTGAACGTAGCCACTTACCCAACACCGAGGACTGGAGGTCTCGAGGTCACACCCCGTTCCGTCTGTACAAGGAAGACGTCTCCGTCACTACTGACAGAATAGTGTCCTCGGTCGGGAATCTCTATTCCGTCAGTGACGTCCGAACCCGTCCCTTCAGACCGTTCAAGAGTATCCCCAGAGGAAAGATTAGGAGTTGTTTTTGTTCGAGAAAAACCGGAGTCCTGAGACTTGAAGGGGAACAAAATAAATCTTGTTATCACACCGAAACAAAAGAACCCGAGTTTTTAGTGACGTCTATCACTGACGTCGGTACTTTAATTTTCTACGAAAGAGGAACCTTCTTTTCGATACTGTTTGGATCTGTCACACAATTTTTCGTCTCTATAATGAAAAGTCTGTTTCCGGTATATCAGTTTCGATACCAAAAAGTTTATTACATACTTACACTCTCAACCTGGTATTTCTTCCGACTCGTGACATCTTAACTACGAAAACTTAACACCATAATCTCTTCTGAGAACTCTCAGGGAACCTGACGTTCCTCTAGTTTGGTCAGTTAGGATATCCTTTATTTAGGACTTATAAGTGACCTTCCTGATTACGACTTCGACTTTGAGATTATGAAACCGGTGGACTACCCTTCTTGACTGAGTGACCTTTTCTGGGACTACAACCCTTTCTAACTTCCGTCCTCCTTTTCCCCCACTGTCTCCTACTCTACCAACCTACCGTAGTAGCTGATCTACCTGTACTCAAACGTGTTCGAGACCCTCTACCTCTTCCTGTCCCTTCGGACCGTACGACGTCAGGTACTTCAGTGATTTTCAACCTGTGCTGACTGACTAACTTGTTGTTTTGTAACACCGATCGACGAGAAATAGAAGTTCAGGTCCAAGTTTTCACTGGAGAGTTTCCACGAGAGGGGTCAATGTGACGGAATCGGGTGAAGGGAGAACCAGTGAGATTGTGAACCGAGAAATCAATTCTGGTGAAAGAAGTTATGCATCAAGAGTAAAATTAATAATCAACAAATAAAACCAGTGATAATAGATGGGTGATAGTGGTGATCTTGTGTCTTTATTCTCCCTTCCTCTGTAAATTATAGTCATCGTGGATTCTACGTTAGACGTTCGAGAATTATCTAAAATATTTATTTACTTATGTAACCCTTGATACAGTTTCCTGTCGTACGAAGAGAGTCTTGTGAACCTTGAGGGACGTCCTGTAACCCTAAATAGGAGGAAGATGACGTGAAGACCAGGTATCTCCAGTAACATAAGGACCACGACTAGATTGGATGTCGTGGGTGACGTATTTACAAACGACTTATTTGTTCGACCCAAAATGTCTTACTTTACATATTTCGTATCCTCTTCCCTTTGTCCAGTTTTCAAAGATCTTATTGTCCATATCTCTTTACCCGTACATTGTTTAGTACCGGGTACCTAGGTAGACACCCTCAAACCACACCAACCCCGCCTCAGATACTCGTTACGGACCTCGTTCCTAGGTCCTTCTCGGTTCGACCTACTACGGACTCGTCGTTCAGGACGATTCCTCGGTCCTAGACTAAGACACGAGTATCGTCACTACGAGTTTCTCCCTAAAATCCTTCTTATTCACCCAGACTTTAAGTAATGAAAAGAATCTATTCTTTAACTCTCCGGATATACCTTATCTATGTCCCCATCCTCCATATACATTACGTCCCTTAGATCTCAGTCCGACGGAATATAAATTCAGGACCGAGGAGACGGATAATAGACATAGTGGAATATGATCCGTAAATTCAAAAGATTCGGTATCAATGGTATATACATTTTAACCCCTACTAGTATCATTGATAAAGTGTCTCTAAAACACTTATAAGTTACTGTTACATACTCGTAAATGGGTTGATATTATTTTTAGATAGTCCGAGAGTCCGAAGGGACCATCGAGTCGACCATTTCTTAGACGGACATTACCTTCTCTGGGTCAAGTCAAAGACCCAACCCTTCTAGGGGATCTCTTCACTATTTGTTAAGTGAGGTCATAAGAATGGATCTCTTAGGGTACCTGTCTCCTCGGACCACCCGATATCAGGTATCCCAGTGTTTCTCAGCCTGTGCTGACTTCGTTGAATCGTGCGTGTGTGGTCCGAGAGTGTTTTATAATTGAGATCAGTGATATCCACATTTAGTGGCATTAAGAAACCGGACTTTTTCACGACTCCCTTTGTGGGTGGAGTTCTTTAGGTAAACCTTCCTTCCTTTGTAAGATGTTTTATGACGTGTAAATAGTTTCTAAACATGTATTTAATGAAAATAGATACGTTACACGATACTCTATAAGTAACATCTAAAATCAAAGGTCTTCTGTTTTGTCTATAAGATTATTTTCTCCCCGTCTAAATCTAAAAGAGTGAAGTTCTTGTCATAGTACCCTTTATTTTATCTGTAAGTTTCTAACGGTGTTCGTCTTACTTTTTCTTTACTTTTGGAACTCCGGTTTGACTCATTCTGACAAAGAAGGACTAGTTTTTCTTGTTTAAGGGTCCTCAAGAGAAAGACCAGTGTACGTTCCCGTCGTCGGTAGCTGGGGGGTCCCCAGAGTCTCTCCTCCTTCGGGGAGGGTCTGACCGACCTTGACCCTAAGACACGCGAGTGGAGAGACTTGTGCAAGTTTCAGAGAGTCGGATCGTTTCGAGTGTCTCATCGAGGTACGAGTAAGGGTTCCCTGCAGTCTCGGGTCTTTTATCTTTCTTTGTAACCCCTCACAGAAAATAGAAATTTTCTTGATTGGTTTCTTAGATAAATCGCCCTCTCTTAACTCTTACGCCCTTTATAGTGAAATGACTGGGGGAAAGGGTAAATTACTAATTGACGGTTTGCGACACGGGACGTGTGACGGCTCAGAGTGTGAATTTACCGACGGCACGAAAACTAGAAATTTCTACTTAGCAGTTTCGACTCTTCGGATCCTTTAGTAGGTTTTTTTCTCTCTCGTCGTTGCATCGCTTCGAACATCTTTATCGGCCCTTCTTTAGTTTCCTTAGTCCCAATCGCTCTCGTCCCTTTGATCTGTTCCTGAACCGTGGTCGTCTCACATGTAACCACCTGTCCTACCGTCCTCCCTAATCGCAACAACGGACCTGGTGGACACTGTGTCGGTAGGTAGGCACGCGAGGAGTGGGACGGAGAGGCCCTTTGGTAAACAGTTACCGGAGACAGTGTGTTTGAGCCTTCGTCTGTGTACGGTTCGACCGCACAGTCTTAGCTTTCCTCAAGGTGTTATGAAAGGTCATAACTACATAGAACAAGTATTTCGTTGTTTACTAAAGGTACAGTTCCTTTTGAGTTCTAAGATCTTACTAGGTTGTACTAGTACCACGAGATAGTAAACACCGCGGATCCTCCTGGAGTCGAGTAGATCCACGGAGGGTGTGTTCAGGGGAGGAGTCGGAGAAGAGACTGAGACGTGGGTCCACTATCGATGGTCGTCGGACGAGGGGACCCGACGTGGACGCGGGTGTCTGTCCGGTCGGACCTCCTGGGGTCGAGGGGGTGTCTATCCGGTAGGACGGTCGGAGTGAGTCGACCTGGTGGAAGATTCAGATGCCACTCAGACAGGAGGTTCCTCTGGTACCTCTTTGTGAGTGACGGGAGACTTCCCAAGAGACGAGACTGGAAACTATGTCGTGACAGTTGGGAATGACCGGTGTAAAGGTTGGAAGACGGGAACGAGTTGTCGAGTTTATAAGAACATGTAATAAAAGTTTGACTTTTCTGGTTTTACTGAGTTGTTTCTTACTGACCACCAGGGTTATTCCTTATCCACGAAGGGACTGTCGAGTCAACCATTTCTTAGGCGGACGTTACGTCCTCTAGGGTCACGCTAAGGACCCACCCCTTCAAGACGACCTCTTCACTATCCGATGGGTGAGGTCATAAGAACCCGAAGGGAACACCGAGTCGACCATTTCTTAGGTGGACGTTACACCCTCTGGACCGAAGTTAGGGACCCAACCCTTCTAGGGGATCTCTTCCCTTTCCGATGGGTGAGGTCATAAGACCAGACGTCTTAAGGTACCTGACATATCAGGTACCCCAGCGTTTCTCAGTCTGTACTGACTCCCTGAAAGTGAAAGAAAGAAAGAGAGATATCAAACCATGAGTTGACCAGGTCACACTAAAAAGAGGTTCTTTACAGGAGTCACGGAGAAGATCGGGTTATCCTCTCTTCCCATCCAGATTACAATGTGAGATTGTGTATGAGGGATCTCCTAGGTGAGTGACTTATGGTTAAGTTTAGGAAAAGTCGAAGAGGAAACATAAGTATTCGTTTCAAATCTTTCAAAATCTGTAAAGGGTCTGGGAGAACGTCGTCTTAAAATATACACTGGATCAAAGGTGGTACGTCCGTGAGAATTTACTCAGAATCTCGTCTTGTTCGTCTTTTATTCCGGTTTAAACCCCTCTGACCTGTAAAACCGCTCTTCCCTCCATCTTCACAAACCGAAACCCCCATGTCTCTCCCACTTCGAAGGTCACAGGTCGAGAATCATAATATACGCAGTTCGTCACCCATGAAAGTCGTTCTTCCAGAGACAAGATAGTCAGTGCATACCACACTAATCTGTAAAGAGGACCTAGACTACAGAAGAGTCGTTATAACGACTTAGGTTCAGTTTAGGAGACCGGGAAGGCCTCTCAGACACTCGATATATTTTGAGAAGTTAGTTGGGGAAAGACGAAGTGATCGATCTTATCTAGAACGACTTCGATTTTAGAGAAGCTGTCTGTGTCCTAAAAGAATTAATTTTAAAAATTAATTATGAGACTTAGAGAAAAGGATTCTTTAATTTTAGAATTCACAGGTTGTGATACTGAGTGATTAAAGAGGGACGGTCTAAGACCGTCGTTAATTCGTTTAAGGTCAATATTAAAGAGTCAGTTACTGGGAGGGGTCTCGTTAGACAGGAATGGGGTCCTTTCGATGTAAAGTTAAGATGTAGAAGGTTAAGAATTCAGACATATCCTATATTTATAAGAGGGAAGAAGACCCACATATTAAGTCTTCACTTACTGATTTTCGAGAAAAGTCTAATTCACCCTAAGGTTGTGTTCTCTTGGAAATCTATTCCTAGATTTTCAAAGTGACTTTGACGCTTGGTTCCGATCTCACATCGCAAACATGTTATAACGGTCTCGTCATTTTTCTTGGTGAAGAAATGAAGTTTTCGATTACGACACTCTTACTTCGAGATACTTAAAATTCTGTTAAAAATCGGTTTAGTTCACTCTACAAATCATTAAACGGTTTTAAATATACCGTTAAGATCTATAATTCGTGGAGGAGAGAGGTCCGTTCAGAAAGTCAGAAAATTGGAGTAATTATTCGTTCAGTGTTGTTAATAGGGTGTTCCTCCTACAAGAGGGTAGAAAGGAGTTAAATTACGACCCAGTAGTGTCGGAATGTGTGTAGAATTATAAGGTAAGATTTTAAATTTCTCGTACAAAAAGTGTGACTCTTAGTACGTCAAATGTATAATTAGGTGATGGTAAAGAGTTTTGTTCTCCGGTCATTGGTTCGTTTTCTCAAAATACTTTGTTCGTCTAAATTTTTTTTTTTTAGGGTCTTGAACTACAAGACAAAGTACTCTTCCTATTACAACCCCCTTTCTTTCATATAAGACCGATACTCCAGTCACTGACCCAATTTTTCTGTCTGTTTACTACAGTTTTCTCTTGTTTCGGACCTTACTAAGACGATGATTTGTTGAACCTACTTAGTGCCTAAAGGAAACAGGAGTAAACAATGTACTCCCGGGGTAGTTAGTGTCCGTTCCAGGGATCTTCGAGAGGGTACATTACTCAGATCCTTAGCCCTAAATAGATTATGACGGTCTCAAAGTCCCTGTTCCTTTACCGTTGGATGAGGTTATAAGAACGGACCTCTTAGGATACCTGTCACCTCAGACCTCCGACGACAGGTACCCCAACGTGTCTCAACCTGTGCTGACTTCGCTGAATCGTACGTACTTACGTAACCTCTTCCTTTACCGTTGGATGAGGTTATAAGAACGGACCTCTTAGGGTCTTTGTCTCCTCGGACCATCCGACGACAGACACCCCAGCGTGTCTCAGTCTGTGCTGACTTCGCTGAATCGTCGTCGTCGTCGTCGTCGTCGGTCTCAAAGTACTCAAATATTATGAATCCCCGTACGCACGCACAAGTACACACGAGTCGGTACAGACTGAGACGCTGAGGTGTCTGGTATCGGGCGGTCCGAGGAGACAGGTACCCTCAAAGGTCCGTTCTTATGACCTCACTCAACGGTAAGGGAAGAGGTCCTGGATCCCCGTTGTGTCTTGTTAACTTTTCCGTCACCCAGAAGGTTTAGTCGATTGAAATGTAAACTTAGGACCAAAGTTTTGAATGTTCGACACTTTGGAGTCCGTTCAACGAATTTGAGAAACTTGTTACACAAAAGAGTATATTTTCATTCTATTTGTTTTACGTGATGTTTCACAACAAACTACGAACTTAATTTACTACTCCTCATGGATACTGTCACGAACTCAGTTTTAATTACCCAGGAGATGGGCGGAGACAGAAAAAATACACAAAATATTCGATTTCGTGTCCTCTCGTAGCTATTAAATGAGAAAGGATTTATTTCCTTCTTTGATTAAATATTGACATATCAAAAACTCTTTTTAAAGAAATTTAGTGACGAAATGAGGTCGAAGGTGGTGAGAAACCACCTAGACCAAATGTTTTGTAAAAAACGGAAAATAATTATCGTAAATAAAATATTTATAAATAAGTGAATGCCATACGACAAGGTACAAGATTCGTTTTCCCTATGTCACCTCTTATTTTATCTGATTCAGGGATAGGAGGACCTTGAATATAAGACCCTTTACAGAAAGTCTTGTCAAAACCTTTATTACAAGATTTTTGATAGAAGAAGGTAGACCCGTAGTAGGGGGTGTAGTGACAACCTAAATTGTTTCGAGCACACACTCACGATTCAGTGAAGTCAGCACAGGTTGAGAAACACTGGGATACCTGATATCGAGCGGTCCGAAGAGACGGATACCCCTAAGAGGTCCGTTCTTATAACCTCACCCAACAGTACGTGAGGAGGTCCCCTAGAAGGACTTGGTCCCTAGTTTGGACACAAAGGACACCGAGGACGTGACGTCCGGCTAAGAAATGGCGACTCGGTGGAAATCTTTAGAGTAGAAGAGAATAAAGTTTCCTTTTATATGAGTACCTCCAATGGATTATAGGTGTGCTCTAATTCATTCTTTAGATGTCCCATACTTTCTCTTATACTTGGATCTCAGTCGGTTCACACCTGAGAACAGTAAATAATCTCTACATCGGGGACCGTTTATTTCATTGGTCACAAGAAGTCATAGGAAGTATAGTTTTAGATGAACGTTCTTATACACCTTAAAATCCTCTATTATATACATTTTGTGGATCTCGTTCCACACTCCCATCTTTGTCCTGTTATGATTAGTATTATCTCTAAGATAGAGTAATACTAAACAAAGAGGTAACTAGTCTTTATTTACTCGATAGAATTCCCATCTTTAACTGTGTCTCTTTCGACATCGTAGGTAAGTACCAATAAACTTTTTTTTTTCCATATTTTTATATATGTTGGGTGTGTACGGTGGACAATGCAAAAATGAATTTGGTACTTTTTATACAATACCTTTCACACACACTTAGGGTAATTCTTTCAGAAGATAGACTGTCAGAGGGATCGAGTTGAGTATGCTATTCTAAAAGTTTTGATGACTACGACTAAATCGACCAGACCCAATATGGACCCGTGACCCTAGAAATATTCAAGGGTATCTTTTAACACATACGTCTGGTTCGACTCTTGGACCACACGTTTGATGTAAGGATCTTGGAAGGTAACAACTCTCCCTTTTCTAATCAAAATCGTTTCCATACAATACATGGTTTTCTAATTTAGAATTACTGGATACTCCACGTATTGACCATTACAACAACTTTATGTCTTGAGTCAAGTCCATTCAGGTAAAAGTTAATTAATATATGAAATTAAAAACTGTATTTTTAATTCATTCTTTTAAAACTGTATTTTGTTGTCTGACGGATGGGTGAACTTTATAACAATGGAGATAAAAAGTCCGGACTTGGTTTGAAAATTGGAAGTAATACATAGGGATTTACCCTTTACATTTTTTCCCTTGATAAGTGGTCAGGTTAATTTTACCTCGGAGTAAATGATATAAATAGTTTATAGGGTTCTTCAGAAAGAATTAGTACAAGGATGAAACAGGTTGAGTAAGGTCTGAAAAGCTTGTAAAATGTACAAGTGGGTCGGGGTGGTGGTAGGTGGTGGACAGATTAATTTTAGGGAAAAAAAAAAGAGGAGTGGGGGAGTTTGACGTCAAAGAGAGTGGTTTCCTCTCTTGTTCCTACCGTACCTTCTAGCACACACTCACGGAAGGATAGGTACCAGGGACACTTAAAATGAGAGTTAAAACCGACTATGAGGATTTTGGGTAAAATTAAAAAGTTTTGATGACTACGACTAAATCAACCAGACCCAATATGGACCCGTGACCCTAGAAATATTCAAGGGTGTCTTTTAACACACACGTCGGGTCCGACTCTTGGTCATCTAACCTTGTACCTCTGAGATATAAATACGACTTCTAAAACCAAGAGACTGACCTAATTTTTAGTTGATTAGACTTTTGACGTAGAGAATCAAGAAGGTCAGACACCTGAGAGAGTGACTTATCTGCTCCACACCCTAAAAGTAATCTAAAGACACAGTGACAAAGGTCTTCTCACTATAAACATGTCAACCGTCTGTTTGAGTCACTTGACTGGGATCGGGGCACAATACGGAAAGTTTATGTGTGATGTTGGTCGTCTCCAAAGGTACTGGACTTCTCTCACCGGACTTAGGGCCTATACGTGGACATCCAGGTCGGAGGTAGTCAGACTGGTCGGAGGTAGTCTGATTTCTCACTCCGGATACTTTCCCCAGGAAGGACGGGTAGTCGTCGCTCGGTCAGTTAGGAGGAGTCGAAGACTCCTATAAAAAAGACTAAAATTAAATAATACCTGAAAGTTACAGGTAAAAGGACTTAAAAAGGAATATTAATTAGATCGGTTATGCTTAAAGTATAGGTAAAATCTCAGGTAAATTTACTCGTTTCCGGTTTCTCTATAAAATTCTATCTCAAGTGACTCCGGGTAGTATAAGTAAACGATCCCGATGGTATATGGTCTAGTGTCTCACGTACCGTATTGTTGTCCTCAAAGAAAAGAGTGTCAAGATCTCCGGTTTTTACGTTCTAGTACCACAGTCGTTTCTACTAAAGAAGACTCCAGAGTGAGTAGCCGAACATCTACCGACAGAAGAGGGATACAGAAGTGGAACAGAAAGAACGTACAGACAGACACAGGATTAGAGGAATATATGACGACGACGACGACGACGATTCAGCGGAGTCAGCACAGGTTGAGACACACTGGGGTATCTACCGTCGGGTGATCCGAGGGGGTAGGGACCCTAAGAGGTCCGTTCTTGTGACCTCACCCAACGGTAAAGGAAGAGGTTACGTACTTTCACTTTTCACTTTCAGTTCAGTGAGTCAGCACAGACTGAGGATCGCTGGGGTACCTGACGTCGGATGGTCCGAGGAGACAGGTGCCCTAAACGGTCTGTTCTCGTGACCTCACCCAACGGTAACGGAAGAGGGGAATATATGATCAGTATAACCTAATCCTGGGTAGGAATACTGAAGTAAATTGAAATTAAAGAAGAAATTTCTGGGGTAGAGGTCTGTGTCAGTGTAAACCTTTCTGACTCCCAATCCTGAAGTTATAAACTTAAACTCCCCTATATTGAGTAGGTATGTTGGTACTTTATCTTCTAAAATTATGGAAGAACAGAGGGGAGTCGACCCTAAGATAACATACTTTGGTACCGGTACTATAAATCAAACCAAATAAAAGAGATCGTACTTTCGACTGAAAGACCCTTACTTAGCTTTCTATCGAGATGTATTAAAACCTTAAGGTACTATTCGATTAGATTGATTTTTTTTTAATCTTTATGTCTTGAATGGTTCAATCCATCATCTTTTTCCTTTTTATATTTTATTACATTGACTAAAGTACTCTTGATATATGTAACTAATAGATCCTCTCAACTAAAACTTAAAAGTCGGAAAACTAGAAGGATTCACACAAGTATGAACAGTCCTACACCAGGACTAAATCCCGACTCTGACAATTCAGTGGTAACAACAACAGTAACGACAAAATTAGTGATTCAGAATAGACTGAGAAACCGTTTCGACACCTGACATCGGGTGGTCCGAGGAGACAGATTTCCTAAAGGGTCCGTTCTTATGACCTCACCCATCGGTAAAGGGAGAGGTCCCCTAGAAGGGCTGGGTCCCTAGTTCGGACACAGAGGACGTAATCGTCCGCCTAAGAAATGGTGACTCGGTGGTCCCTTCGGTTCATTCAGTGGTATATTGACAGAATTAAACGGACAGAACGATTCAACAAACAAAGACGTTCCTCTGATAAGGATATGGGAGTAGTCGCGTCTCCTGAAGTTAGACTCGAGGAGTTAACGGACGACGACTTTTCATGACCACACCACGAGTCATATGCCTGAAAAAGGTTAGGGAAAGAATTCCACTAAGTGGGTTCTAAAGGAACACCTTTTAAACGTGTAGACTTCTAGGACGGACTCGGGAAGTCAGGTAAGTCTAATTTTAATACCAAGTTTCTGTCCTTGGATGGAACTCCAAACCTGAACCAGTCGAACGGTGTCCCGAACCTCTACCACTGACAGAAGACCGTCAGTCGCAACACCTCCCGAGCGAAGTCCGAGGGTCAAGCCCAGAAGTCTCGGCACAAGTCTAGTGTAAGAGGGGTCCGGACCTTGACCATAAACGTGAGGCGACCTCCGTCCCATCCTGGTTTGTCTTTAGAGACTCAAGGAGAACCCCATGGTACTTTTGTCTGTGAAAACGAAAGGTAAAAGATATCACTCCGTTAACAACCATGTGTACGTCAACACTTTTTATTATGTCACTCTAGGGCATATGAGATGTGGGTCAAAGGGAGATACCACTATAGGACGTATCGATATCGTGGTGGTCCTTGAACAGTACCTGTGTCCGGTCTCTTAAATAAATAAGTGACCTCTTCCTTTACCGTTGGGTGAGGTCATAAGAGCGGACCTCTTAGGGTACCCGGTTCCTCGGACCACCCGACGGCAGGTACCCCAGCGTTTCTCAGCCTGTGCTGACTCGCTGATTTTGTGTGTGTCAAAGTGTGCGAGAGTAAACACATATATCATACACCTGTGACTGAAGACACACTGAAATAGTGTACATATCTATTCTCACTGGGGGGGGGTAGTTATTGTAAGTTTGTTGAAGATTGTGTTTCCAGGGAATCCACTAGGAAAATATCAGTATCGAGTCGTAGGAAGAAGGAGAGGATGGAGGAACGACACGAAAAGAATCAGTCAGATAGACTGAAAAACACTGGGGTACCTGACATCGGACGATCCGAGGAGACAGGTATCCCTAAGAGGTCCTTTCTTACGACCCCACCCATCGGGTAGGGAACCGGTCCCCTAGAAGGGTTGGCTGGGTCCTTAGCTTGGCCCCAGAGGACGTAACGTCCACCTAAGAAATGGTCGACTCGATGGTCCCTTCGGGAAGGATGGAGGACTTGGGAATCATCAATGATTAGACAAGAGACGGAGATATTGACACAGTAAAATTCTTGCGATATATTTACGTTAGTATATCATACATTACAAAACTCTGACCGAAAAAGTGAGCCGTTGTAAAGGACCTCCAGGTAGGTTGACATACTTAGTTATCAGACAAGGAAGGTAACGGCTCCTCGTGAGGCACCATACGTACATGGGGTCAAACAAATTGGTAAGTGGTCGACTTCCTATAGACCCAACAAAGGTCCAAAACCGATATTGTTGAGTTAGACGATATGTTTAAGTACATATTTAAAAATATCCTTGTATTCAAAGGTAAAGAGATCCTATTTACGGATTCTCACTTTAGTGACGTAACATATCATTTGTGTTCAAAGTAAAACACTTTGTGACGGTACGAGAAAAGGTCGCACCGAGAGACAAGACATAAGGGTAGTGGTCACACGTACTAGATCAAAGAGGACATAGGAACGATCGTGAACTACAATAAAGACTGAAATCGGTAAGAATGTCCACACATCATATATCACTACGGAGTAACCAAAAGTAAAAATAAAAGTAGTACCTCTTTTCTACGACTTGTAGAAAAGTGTACAAACAAACGGAGGATCCATAGGAGAAATCATTTTACTAACAAATACAGAAAACGGGTTAAAGATTAACCTAACGATCAAAACTTTCGAGAAATATATAAGATCTGTAAATATATATATTCTGGAAATTTTGTGTAAAAATTCTGTAAAATACATATCTAGAAATCTCATCAATATATGTTAAATTCTAGTTTGTATAGACTTAAAGTGGTACGGAAATATCTTAAATGGAGGTGAATACATTTCAATATTGGGGTTTCAAATATCTCTTACTTTTTCTACATCACATGCATAGGTAATGGGAAGAGGTGACAGGTCATCCGGTTTTGTGTAAAGACATTTGGTCACTCTTATGAACCCCGTAACACAGGGTGATACCGTTCTTTCTGTTCAGATCTTACACCCCTTTTTTTTTTTTTTGGTCCGTTAAAACCACAAGTTACCACCCAAATCCCAGTTTTCACAACTTTCTAAGGAAGAGTCTAACCCTCTGCTCCAGATGTACTTTGACCGTTATCAGTGACTCGATTTTAGATACTTGTCACCGAGTCTCGTCAGGTAGACCCAAACCACTCATTTCTCGATACTTGGTCACACCGTTCACCCCTCCCTCGTTCTCTTTCTCTCTTCCGGGTCTTCATTGTCTCTCTCTGTCTCTCCCTAGACCTCTTCCTCCTCTGATTTATTCTTTTCTCCTTCCCTTCTATTTTCCTAGATCTTTGTCTTCCTTTCTTGTGTGACAATTCTCCCTGGCTCCCGGATAAAAGACAGGGACGACGATTCCGTCACCAGAGTTAGTCCCTGATGAGACTGGGAGACAGGGGCGGGACTTTCCTTTGCACTTCGTTGTAGACCTATGAACGTCGACAGTGTCAACGACTCCACCCCTCACGGTGGTCTTTGATCACCCATTTTCAGTCCTGACTTCGATTTATAGGATACGTGTCTCGTCGGGAGGGAGGTCCTGTTCTTTTGATAGACCAAGGTCTAAGATCGTCGTGCGTTTTGCTCCCTGGGCTCCAACCCGCTCTACGGTCCAATAGAACATAAACTATTTTATTTGAACAATTTTATCTCAGTTGGAGCTTTTCTATGGGCTACCTTCCTACGTTCTTAATAGAGTCCCACCTTCTAATTTAGTTCTCCTGTCATTCCCACCCTGAGTGGCGGTTTAACGAAAAAGGTCAACGTCCCCTAGAATGTAGAGACCCAGAAGTACCAAACAAATGTGAGTCGAGGCCATGCCCACGGGAGCGCCCACGGGTCGGGTGTCAGGGGTGACCACCCGTGTGTGTGTGAGGTGACGGTAAGAGGTGTCAGTCTGAAGAAGTGGAAGAAAAGACTTTCCCTTCTTCCTTTTTAATAGTTACGAGTCTTTTGAGAAATTGAGGACCTATTTTGGTTCAAGTAAGGACTCGAGGAATTAACGTACCAGACATTAAAATCGAGAGAGAAGTCACAGATCCTGTCTCATCCTTGAGCCATTCATAATCGACTTACTTACTAACTTAGTTGGTTACTGGTCCTCTTCTGTCTTTCTTTTGATTCTTCGACCTTGATTATGACTAAATTAAGAATGATACACGGTCCCTGACGCGATTCACCAAATGACTGTGTGGAGGAAAACCTTCGTTTACAACGACTTTTTCTTTTCTACTAGTTTCAGTTCAATTTAGATTTTTTATCCTTTTATCAGATACTTTTAATTACCAACAGTCTAATCAGTAAGGTTACATACAGTTACGAAGAAAAAGACAAAATATCTATCTCACCACCAACACCAAATCAGTGATTCAACACAGGCTGAGAACGTGGGAGTGTCCGGACGGTCCGAGGACAGATACCCTAAGAGGTCCGTTCTTATGACCTCACCCAACGGTAAAGGAAGAGGTACCCTAGAAGAACTGGGTCCCTAGTTTTGGTCCAGAGGACATAACGTCCGTCTAAGAAATGGTTGACTCGATACTCCCTTCGGGTATCTACCTCATTGTATTTGATTTACACCATCTGGTGTCTGTATTGTCTGAGAGTCGAGGTGTCGGTTGAATACTGTAACGTTCACTGTACCTTTTCCACGAAATAAGGACGATTCTAAGTCAAAGGAGGAAACAAGTACTCTATTTTGTTTTAAACGAAGGTCCTGAGAAAAGTTTCTTCTTATAGTTGTATTTAATTCTTAAACTAACGGTTGGTTAAATTATTAATAATTTAATAATTATTATTAATAATAATAAAGTTAATTATCAATTACCAGCGGTAGATATAAAGTCCTGAATCTCACCCCCCTACCCTACTCTCCCCTATAGTGAATCCACAAGGAGACTTATGAACCTTCTTTCCTTTCACCCTTCTTTCCCTTTCTTCCTTTTTTCTCCCCCTTCCTTCCTCTTTTCTGTTTTTTCGTTCATCGACCTAATCTATCTGTAATTACTTCTGAGAACAAGTATTGGTATAACGAGTGGACCAAAGAGAAAGAAAGGACGAAGTCGCCACAGGTGTCGACGGTTCTACTTTTATTTACGGTTCTTCCGTCGACGTTTAAAAGCTGCAACGACGTCCATGACACCTCAGACGTAAGATTCTTATTTGTCTCTTTACCTCTTCCACCACAGTTGGATTCAGTTTCTTTCGAGCGACTTGAAGAACTACTTCCTGAGGTCAAAGGTAAAGACTTTATAGTCTAAAATCCTTCTAAATATAGTAAATATACCTCGTCTCCAGTTAGAAAAGAGGTTGTCGGTGACTTCATTCACGAGAAGACGTTAGTCCGTACATAAGTGACTATTTTATGTTGTCAGGAAGTGTATTCTGAAGTGTGTTGGTAAACGATTCATACTGAGTTCCCGTTACCTTCGTTTTCTTAAAACTACCATACGTAACCTTCTCTGAGGATGTCATTCAGGATGACTATCACTGTGAACCATTACCGTTACTGACATCAATAGGAATATTGAGGACTACTAAGGATTTTTGTTGGTACTACAAAAACAGGTACGTATATTACACTCACCTGTGTACTTATCTAATCGACACGTTCATATACAAACGACAATAGAAGTCTACGTAGGTATTACTAGTTATGGAGAGTAAAACAAAATAGTAAAGGTACTAGTGCTAACAGAATAGTAGTATCAACACAATAAGTAACTAGGTGACTTTTCACTTCGGGTTTTGTCTTCATCTCGATTGTATGGAAGTTATATGTCGTTTTTGTGAAGATTTGAGTTTACATGACTTTTAGGAGATTTAAGATCTTACCTCATTTCCCAAATGTAAATGAGTATTAAACTTTAGAGGTGTAAACTATAGTTATTTTTTTATAGGGTCCTGTCGTAATCGTTCTGACGGGATCTTGAACTTCAGTGAACACTGTCGTAGCACAGTTGTACTAGCGGAACGGTTCGTATGACCCCTTCCGCGGTCCTGTTCACGGTCCTGTCGGGTGAAGAACTTCGATATGGTTCAGTAACCGACGTCATTGAGTGGACCATCAGTAACCAGAGGTAGATCATACAAGGACTATAAAATATGAAGTATATTTTTACTATCATTACCGTAACCGAGTACTTGAGTCTTAAAAAGAAGGTCTTCATATCTGACAAATGTACTAAAATGTAAGAGTACTTACATTTGTTATTTTGAAGTGTATATATTCCCTGATTCTAGTGAGACAAGACATTAAAGGAAAGGAGTAAGTTCGGATAGATATTTTACTATAGGAACAGTCACTTAAAAAGAGGGAAAGACATTGTGACCTTTACGGATAAAATGACGAAAAATTAATTACTGAAACCTAAGGTAATAGACCTACTTATAAAGTATAAGTAGTCAATTTCAATTATAAAACTAGTAAACCAGGAAAGGGACTTAGTATTCAGGATTGACCGTTGAGTCGTAGAGGTAGTGAAAGATTTTAGATTTTAATGTACGAAAATGAAAGAGATTTGCACACACACACATATATATATATATATATATATAAAAAAAAAAAAAAAAAATTTTTCACTTCTTCTGGACTTCTCGGAGAACTACTTTCACTTTCTCCTCTCACTTTTTCAACTGTATTTCGAGTTGTAAGTCTTTTACTTCTAGTACCCTAGGCCATGGTAGTGAAGTATCGTTTATCTACCCCTTTGTCACCTTTGTCACCGTATGAAATAAAACCCCCCGAGGTTTTAGTGACGTCTACCACTGACGTCGGTACTTTAATTTTCCGCGAATGAGGAACCTTCTTTTCAATACTGGTTGGATCTATCGTATAATTTTTCGTCTCTATAATGAAACGGTTGTTTACAGGTAGATCAGTTCCGATACCAAAAAGGTCATCAATACATACCTACACTATCAACCTGATATTTACTTTGACTCAGGCTTAACTACGAAAACTTGACGCCACAACCTCTTCTCAGGGAACCTGACGTTCCTATAGGTTGGTCAGTAAGGATTTCCTTCAGTCAGGACTTATAAGTAACCTTCCTGACTACGACTTCGACTTTGAGGTTATGAAACCGGTGGACTACGCTTCTCGGTCGAGTAACCTTTTCTGGGACTACGACCCTTTCTAACTTCCGTCCTCCTTTTCCCCTGCCGTCTCCTACTCTACCAACCTACCGTAGTGACTGAGTTTCCTGTACTCAAACTCATTTGAGACCCTCAAGTACCTGTCCCTCCGTACCACACGATATCAGGTACCGCAACGTTTCTCAACCTGTACTGACTCACTGACTTGACTTGACTTAACTTACATTTAAAAATACTAATATGTAGTGACTACTAGTTTGTCTGTTCAATAATGACTAATACTGTGAACAGGATACTGAAAGCAACCTGTACTTAATAGACTCTTCACTCAGATCTATGTAACCAACCGCTCAGGAGAGTCTCGACTCATGGGACCACGTAGATGTGTTATGTAAATTATGTACAGGTGTTCGTGGATATTAATACTCTACATCGTTACCGTGGGGTGAGGTCATGAGAACGGACCTTTTAGGGTACCTACCTCCTCGGACCACCCGACGTCAGGTACCCCAGCGATTCTCAGTTTGTACTGACTCGTTGGAGTGAAAGTGAAAAGTGAAAGTACGTAACCTCTTCCTTTACCGTTGAGTGAGGTCATAAGAACGGACCTCTGAGGGTCCCTACCCCCTCGGACCACCCGACGGCAGATACCCCAGCGTGTCTCAGCCTGTGCTGACTTCGCTGAATCGTCGTCGTTGTACTTGGATTCACTTCCAGAAGACCACAAAAGAGGTTTCCGTCAGGTTCTTGTATGAGAGTCACTGATTGGTGAAACCTCCGACTTTGAAGAGTAAACTTAGAAGAACCTCCCATTCAATTGAAAGTTCAAAATTACCTAAAGAAACATACAACATTATGTGGAAAAACAAAGTATTAATGGATACTTATGAACTTAATCTAATAACACAACAACAACAAGTCAGAGATTCAACATAGGATGAGAAACACTGCGACACCAGACGTCACATGGTCCGAAACGACAGGAAGTAATAGAGGGTCTCAAACGAGTTTGAGTACAGGAAACTCAGTGACTACGGTAGGTTGGTAGAGTAGGAGACGACAGGGGAAGAGGAGGACGGAAGTAAGAAAGGGTCGTAGTTCCATAAAAGGTTACTCAACCGAGAGGTGTAGTCCACCGGTTTCATGACCTCGAAGTCGAAGTCGTAGTCAGGAAGGTTACTTATAAGTCCCAGCTAAAGGAAATCTTAACTGACCAACCTAGAAGAGCGTCAGGTTCCCTGAGAGTTCTCAGAAGAGGTCGTGGGGTCAAGTTTTTGTAGTTAAGAAGCCGTGAGTCGGAAGAAATGTCAGGTCGAAAGTGTCTGTATGTACTATGACCTTTTTGGTATCGAAACTGATATACCTGGAAACAACCGTTTCGCTACAGAGACGAAAAATTACACGACGGATCCAAACAGTATCGAAAAGAAAGTTTCTCGTTCACAGTAAATTAAAGTACTCACGTCAGTGGTAGACGTCATTAAAACCTTGGGGTTTTTTATTTTAACCAGTGACGAGGGTGAAAAAGGGTAGATAAACGATACTTCACTACCCCGGTCTACGGTACTAGAACCAAAAAACTTACGACTCAAAATTCGGTCTAAAAAGTGAGAGGAGAAAATGACAGTGGTTCTCCAAGAAATCAATTTTACCTAAGTTCCAACGACCCTCTTTATAGTTGTCAGAGTCTATACGTCTACTATGGTGAGATTACCGTCCTTTCACTCCTAAGTCTTTAAAGGTGACACTCTCGTGTCGATAACTCTCTTAAAAGACTGGTTCGTTTTCTCACTACGAACTTCTCGGTGCATAGTATGTGTCGCCTTTCTCTCCAGTGACTCTTTTGTACCTGTGAAGCGTCTTTATCTTGAGAAAGTCTTTATTGTGTGTGTGTGTCTCAATAATTATCTTTCTATGATAACGACCGATAAAATCGGAGTCGTAAAGATCAAACTGTAACGATTGGAATGAAAATATTAATAAAAGTTTTTCGAAAGAGAGTTAGTTCACGTTAAGTGAATTAAAGTTCCCTTTTTAGGGTCTCCGGTCTTAAAAGACTTGTTTACAAGTTTGTAGCAGATAATTTGTCCCTAGCATTATCGTAGTAGATAATTTGTCCCTAGAATGGACATCACCATCGTCTCTCCTTCTGTCCTCTCTCCTTGACCCTACTCTCAATCTCAATTATCTTATTCCATTTGAGACAAATATAACAAAGGGAAAACTTAAGTCTTTTTAAACCTTAGAATTAATCACCCGTTTACCAATTAAAGTCGAAAATCTACAAGATTTCTTTTACGTGTGGTAAGGTATACATGTCCCTTTTACACATTGTAAACACTAGTCGTTATCCAAACTCAAAAGTTGAATAGAAAGGGGGAAGGAGGACAAAACGGACGGTAAGACGAATTCGGAGACAAAACCATCGAAATCTAAGAAGACCCATCTCGTTTTCTTTGTTAATAAAAATTTTTCTCTCATTTCCTCAAATCCTTTCTCTACTCAGTTTAATAATTTTTTTTTTTTTCATCGTACGTCACAATTCTTGAACTCATTGACTTACACACACCTCTTCTCAAAGGGAACGAACACCATTAACAACCAACAAATAAACAGGAATCGTAGTTTGTTTCCGTCTTCATAGAGGTATACCACATAGGGACGGCGAGAGGTTGTGTGTGCCATCTACTCGTGTCTCCGTTCTTGTGACTGAATTTCTTCGCCAGTCCCAGTCCTGAATGAAAAGCTTACCTCCCTTGATTTTGTTACCGTCTTATTCCGAACGATTCAGTCGAGTCAAGAAAACTTATTAAAAGAATAAAAGTGAGGAAGATGACGGCTGAAAACGACAGGAATGAGACTGTCTAAATTAAAGTACCCCGAATTGTCAATTGATCTTCTGATGGGATCTACGGACCACAGACCTTTAATGACAACGTAATAGAGTTAGTGCTTATTTATACTTACTTCGAGTTCTTACTTTGCTTTAGTCAATTTCTTTGGTTACTCCCTCCTTTCACAATTATCTAATTTAGGGCCAGTAAAGATATCTTTTTAGTGACCACTCTTCCTTTTCATAATCATAAAATTATCCTAGATTTTAAAATTTCTACTGATTGTAGACCACATTTGTATTCTGTTCCTACGACCTTAGACAGAGAACACTAAACAAAACTTACTGATTATATCCTAAATCTCTGTCCTCGAAACCAAATTTGAAGTCGAGATGACATATTAAAAACCTTACAAGTACCCGTTTAGTGTTGGTAAATTTGAGGACAAAACTGTAGATGTTTCACCCACACTAATATTATTGAACTCTCCAAACAACACTTTTACGTCCTACGTTTGAGTCTCGATTGTATCTTATAGTTCTTTATAAACAACACCTTTAATTCAACATCTGTATCTCGACTGGGTCTAATAGTTCTTTATATAATAATCAACGACTTATTTCAATCAAGTGGGGATGCGAGTATAATGAATAATTTTCCTTCATGAAGATAAATAATTCTTTATTACTCGCACTATGAAAATCGACAGATTAGAATAGATTTTAGTTTCCTATTTTTAAATTTTTTTTGTCTCTATACTAAATTAATTACGGTTGATTTCTGAAAAGTCGAAATAATCCTATGTTTAAACAAGTCCGAAAACTGAAGAATTTTCCAATTTTATTTGAGTTCCTGGAAATGGGGATCATAAAGAAATCTCAAGTGATTTCACATCTCCGAGGTACAACTCTTGATTACTTTGACAATACGTTGAATTGTACATATTTTACTTTTTTTTATATTGAAACGCTGACGTATAATATGGAGAACACACCACTTTGATAAGATAACGGGAGGAAAATAAGTTTATGGACTCTATCCCGGGGTCGTGTTTCATCGGTGAATCATTTAAAAAACGATCGTTTTTTTATATCGATTTTGTACCGTAGCTTATCTCCTTAATCATAAGTATGATTTTACTACGAAGTCGAGAAACAGATACGGTACAGTTATTCTAAGTGACTTTTTTGACTCGATCTTTGTTGGTCTTAGATTTCGTCAAAGTATGTATGTTCCCGTCAGATACTTGTTAAACATTATGTAGTTTATAATGTGTAGTGGTTTGGAAAGATCTATAAAACGCTAGATATGAAGATTTCGAGACGTTTTATCATTAAGAAAAAGGAAAAATATCCGGTGAAAATAAAAGTAATTGGGAACAAGTTCAGTATTAGGAGCTTAACTAAATAAAAGTTTACCAACTAGTAACGGAATCTAAAGATTTCAGAGTATATTTATTGGTAATACAAATGTTACCTTAGAAAACGATTTGGTCGGAAAGTGAAACTGGAACAATTCGACGGAATAAATTTGTGATTCGGAACTTTTCTCACACAGGGTTCGTACGCATAAGTACTGGAGTCTATGTGAGATGAGTGTCGGGTATTTACTTAAGTTGGCACAAGGTAGAAACTAAAATTCATTCATGTATAGTTAGTCTACCTATCATACCGTAAACAAATTAAAACATATTGTGTTATTTTTACCCATCGAAAGTCCGACTTGATAAAAGTGTCGTATTACCGTGGACGACCTCTTTACACTATAAAATCCTGTAAAAGAAACCCATAAATAAGTTGCTAAAAATCCCATGGATGACTCCCGACCTACAGTTGATCCGTATTCTTGTACTATTTTCTTCTACTAAGTCGGGAGGGGGCTTTCTTAAGACACATTGACCCTTTTTTGCACTCTTTACTCACTGTACTAAGTGATAGTTATAAGTCATAGTACTCCGTGACAATGTGTGCCACGATAAACTCACGGATCCGGGTTCACTATTAGAACGGGTCGTTCCCACTCACTCCATCTCCTGACACCATATAAAATAGTCTAATTTTTTTTTATCAACTTCAGAAGATTTATTTCTTTACTCCCTTCCTTCCCTTGAAGTCCGTTTGCCCTAGTTTATTTACTTACACACCTCTGCTACATATATTATATAAGTCACTGTCTTACACTAATCTTATCTCATATGTCATGGTTGATTGTCACCCACCTGGAGTTTTCCTCCTCTCCTTTACTCAATTAGCACTTTTAACACTCCCTCTTTGACGAGTCCTTTTCTCTCCGTTCCCCTTCAGTCCCTCTCTCCTTACGACATACGACACGATTCAGTGAAGTCGGCACAGGTTGAGAAACACTGGGGTACCTGACGTCGGGTGGTTCAAGAAGACCGGTACCCTAAGAGGTCCGTTCTTATGGCCTCACCTAACGGTACGGGAAGAGGTTCCCTAGCAGGGCTGAGTCCCTACTTTGGGAGGAGACAATACAGAGGACGTAACCGACCAACCGAGAAATAGTGATCCCGGTAGACCCTTCGGACGTACGACATATTTGTATTGATTTTGGGATTCAATGGTGCTTTCCGCGTCGGTGGTATGAGTTGGCAAGTAGAGCTATAGGAAATACATCACACAAACAAAGAGAAAACCGAAGGAATAATAAAAACAAATGGGTACAACACCTACAAGATACATAAAACCAAGTAAAACTCTATAAATAATGGTTTCATGAATATTACGAATATCATGAACCCTCAGTCCCTGTTCGAGGTTCTGAGTTTTTGAAGTGTGTGTGTGTGTAAATTTTTAGAGAAGACTAAAAGTAATCTTTTTATTTCAACCCGATTTGTTACTAAAAATCTCTTGACCACAAAGGTCCCTCTCCAGTTCTCGACGACGGTCCGTACTTTCATTGGACTCTACCATAACTCTCAGTGTGACATAGAGGGTGGGAATAGAGTCGAAGTGGACGTCGTTGAAGAGAAAGTGTTGAAAGGAACATTCCAAAGTAAATAGTTCTTTCTTTTTACATAGATGAAAAATTTTAGACTATGATGATAAACAAGAAAAAAAATTAATTAAAATAAATAAAAACCGAAGTGTGCCCGAAAGAGAACAACGTCACGTGTCCAAAGAGTAACGTCACCGCAGAGAGAACGTCTCGTGTCCGAGATCCCACGCACCCGAAGTCAGTAACGGCACGTGCCCAAATGAACGGGACGTCGTACACCTTAGAAGGACCTGGTCACTAGTTTGGGTGCAGGGGACATGACCGTCGAAGAGTTGGTGACCTGGTGGTCCCTTTAGGTCTTTTTTACGTAAATTCTCAGTGACCAGACCGGTAAGAATTCCAGTCATCCCCTATACTATAATATTTTGTTATAAAAAAAGTTTTCATCTTTACACTTTTACAGAGTTCATCAATTGTACTTTATATAAACGCATACGTTTTACGAAACAAAACCCATCGTTTTTGTCCTTGAAATGTTCACATATAAAATTGATAGGGCATGAAATTACAAACTGTACTAATACAGAAGAATAGTTCCTAGTTTGTGTCATATTATTCATACTGATGTTAATACTCCTTTTATTCTGTCATTTAGTACTCCGTAATTTTTGATTAAAAAATTATATACCTTTTTCTTCTCCTAAACCTCAGTCGGTCTTAAGAAGGTATATTCGAAACAGTGAATATAGACACTACACTTGTTTCGTCAGTGAGGGAAAATAAGAGTTATAGGAGACACCATCTCTTTAAATTTCAAAATAGTACGTCTGAGGATCACAAAAATTTCTAATGTTACTCTATTGTCTATACTTTATGGACCGTAGAACTGTCCGTGTACAATCCAAGAGGTAGTCATCGAGGTAGTTCTCGATGGGGACATCGAGAATCTCCTTCTTTCACTCGCCACCTCCGGGGGTCTTCATCCAAGTATTTCTCCCACCGTTATGGAGGAAAATTTCATCAAACTTAAAACTATTCTTTTACTTAAAAGACCTTGCTTTTCGTAAAACCTACCTTCTTTGTATTAGGGACTACTGAGTCGTCATTTCTTAAGTGAACATTAAGTCCCCTGCCGAACTAGGGACCCAACCCTTCTAGGGGACATCTTCCTTTACCGTTGGGTGAGGTCATAAGAACGGACCTTTTAGGGTACCTACTCCTCTGACCTCCCGATGTCAGGTACCTCAGTGTTTTTCGACCTGTGTTGACTCGTTGATCTGTTGTAACCCATTTACCTTCTTTAAAATTCCACTCTTTAGTTCTCTGATTAAACTTCATTTATCAAACCAAACCACCATTTTCTTCTTTCACACTATAACTTTTAAACCTCGGTATCGTCCATCTAGCAACTTTAGTGTTAGTAATAGTCACTTATAAGTCACTGGTGTGTGATACACTTTTTATTATCCGATCCGTATCTATATTTAATATAAACTAGAGTGTCTGAGAGGTTTACTGTTTGCGAAATACCTCGGTTTCTGTGTGATTCTCAATATACGGTATAAAACACCACCTTATATATTTTTACAACGTTGATTTTGTTTGTATAAAAACTACTTTCTTTACAGATTATAAGAACGATTCTAAAGAAGACGTTTCAAATTTCTCATAGTTAAAATTCGTCATTTTTAGTTTTCTTTCGACATCTATGACCGTTTGTTAAGCAAAGAGTTTCGTTCTCAGTTATCACAATTGTTTAGTACCTATTTACGGGGTACAACTGACTTCTGTGTCAGGTACGAGGAAGTCTGATCGAGTCATTCTTTGTGAAAAATTTTTTATACACCTAGAATTGTAGTTTACTTTTGTAGTTGATGACTCAAGTTTACCGTAGAGCAATTATTGATCATCGAAATAAACAACTCTACTTCACTGGGTTAGTTTTTATATTAATTGTTTTGTCGTACGTTTAAAACTACAAGCGATTGTATGACGAGCTTCCTGTACTCAAACTCGTTCGAGGCCCTCAACCACTACCTGTTCCTCCAGACACATGACATTAGATACCCCAGTATTTTTCAACCTGTGCTGACTCACTGAATTGACTTGACTTGTAAGACGATTCGTAATCCTCTCATAAAGTGTAGTAAAACATAAAACCAACCCCCCCCGTGATTTCTTATTTATAAAATACCGACACACCCCGTCTCTGAGTCGTCTTCTCGGTAGTCCTAGTTAAGTCTCTTCAGGATGGAGACGGTGGTTCCAGTCTGTTCCTTACTTTTGCCGTGTGGACCGTTCACTCTGAAAGAAAAAAGAAAAAAAAACTATTAAAACTTTTCCCTAGATTTAAACAACTAACCAGACAACGTCTGATTTGAACCTGGTCTTTTCCTTGACTCATAATGAAAATATGGTGTTTCTTTAGTGTCTTTTAGAGTTGGTCATTTAGAACTTACATAGACTCTCTGACATAGTCCAGAGAATTAAACTATGGATCTTAATGGTTTCTTGGGAGGTCTTTGTCCAAAGAAACCCCCATTAAGTTACCTGTTATTTACTTGAGACATTACAATGTCCTATGGTCTAGTTATATGATTATGGTTAATGTATTGATATATATACATTTTATAAATGGGCAGTTTCCTAAAGATAGATCTTACGTATCTCTTGTAAATGTTTAGTCATTATTCTTTTGGGTATTTTTATACTCGTTTTCTTGACGTGTGAAAGTTTCTTCTATGTGTTTACCGTTTACGCGTGTAGTCTTTTACAGGTTGTAATAGTCCTTTGGAGGTACACTATGATGATGTATCGGTGAGTTGACTGACTTTCAATTTCTTATTGGTATGGTTTACAATCGTTTCTATATGTCCTTGAAATTGAAAGTAATAGACAACCGACTTTGGCGAAACTTTTAGTAGAAATATCCACACTACCCCTTTTAAGTTAAGATAACAAAATTCCTAAAAAATGAATGTATTTTACCACATTATAAGTAAAATTTATCCTTCAATATACAGTCTCTATGTATACTGTTAAGGATTACGTTGGAGATTTTCTTTATTAAATTTCTCATTATTAAATTTTTAAATATTACGTTACATTTTATTCCAAACTAATTGGGCTTTGTTAGTCCATTCCTCCCTGTTTCCTTATTTCTTGTTTACCCTATTTTTCTTTATCGTTGTTTCATATACGTTTAGTTGTGTATACTTATTAACGTAATTTATATTTGTCTGTTTTATATAATTTTTGTGTTACAGTTCATTTCTTTGTTCGTTATGACTTGACGTACGATAGATATTTTCTATATAAAATTCATATATATATATATATATAAAAAAAAATTCAACTTTCGTTTGGTTAGTATTTTTTTAAGATCACACCGATATCATCACAATCAGTTACATCTACAGTTCTGTCCTTCTTAATTGTTTTGTCTCTGTAAAATATTAATCTTTTCATAGATAATTAGTTCTTCTGTATTATGGTTCTCCCAAATGTAAATTATTTTAGAGTTTTTCTGTACTTAATGAGTCTTGACCTTTTTTCTTTATCTGGTTAGGTCTTAGTTTCAGATTCCAAAAACAATAAGACAAGAATTAAACACGGGCTGAGAAACGTTGGGGTACCTGACATCGTACGGTCCGTAGGGATAGGAAGTTATAGAGGACCTCAAACGAGTTTAAGTACAGGTAACTCAGTCACTACGATAGATTGGTAGAGTAAGAGACGACGGGAGGTTGAGTTACCTGTACTGAAACTCGTTTGAGGTCCTCTATCACTTCCTATTAACCATATGTATCTTTTTTTAAGTCATACTTACTTGAACTATTGTTTTGGATTGTTCCTGTAATGTTCTTTGGAGGATTACTGGTATGTGAGGATTACTTGTATTTGTATTTTTGTAAAGATTTTATAATCATTTATTTTAGGTCATTTATATTTTGTTTTCGATCAATTAGTATTGATCACCACAAAGAAGGTTCTACGTTCCGACAAAATTGTCGGTTGTATAAGTGACGTAACCGTCTTAATGTTCTTATTACCTCTTTTTAGTACCCCAATCGAGTTATCTACGGTATTTTTTGGACTTAGTTTAGGTTATGATAAAGGACTATTTTATTACTACATGATATTAATTTTTAACGATATTATCGAAACAAGAAGAAAAGTTAACCGTATTTTTTCAATGGACCAATACAAGTTTCTGAAATTCCTTTCGATAGTCTCCTCTGATTAAAACTTAAATCAAAGTTTATTATAAAATCCAATCTCTTTCTTCTTGCAGGGCCGTTTCCGGACTTCCAAACTTATTCACACTATATCAGATCCTTAGTTACTAATTAATTTTTAACGAGTTCGTGGTGACTCTTTTAAACTCTTTGTCTTTTCTTTGATTCTCTACCTTCTCTGATTAGAACAACAAAGAACTAACAGTATACATTCCCAGTGTACTCTTTACGTTACTATAAAATGAAATCTTTTATACCTCGATGCTTCTGAAACCTCACTTCCTTCTGGTACCGGTCGACACTTAGACTCTCTCACGAGTCGTTATCCGATCGTCTCACTTACCCCCTACCACTTGGACCTGAGTCCTTCCGAATCTCTTCCGGTCAAGTGTATTAGGTCCACTCTGTGTCTCTTCTGAATTTGACACCGTGACCTCTCCCCTAACTCTCTTCTTTTTCATTTCACCGATAAAAGATGAAATGATCTTTCTAAGATGATCTAACCGATGACACTTATTACAAGACTACTGGTACTATCAAGTAACTCTAGACTTCAAACTAAGAAGACCTATTTGCAGTATACTGTCAAGATAAAAATTAAAAAGATGATCGGTTAAAAAGACGAAATGATCTTTTTTCATTTTTCTCTTTTTCAATAAATTCCCCATTTTACACAACCTGAATAGTGTGACTAACTTGCATGTTGAATACATTCCTCTTTCTTCCTCTTTAGATCCTGTAAAGAGTCAAAGATTAGAAATTAGGTCTTTATCGACGGTTGTATCTCTTATACCAAAAGTTGTCAAAGGGTTCATTATGTGTACTACTAGATACGATTCCTGTCATCTAAGAGTCGTTGACTGTACATAATTTACAGTCTTATATATATTTTTATAAATATATGTTATATCAAATACTTTATATATAATTATATAATTATGAGTCTGTAGACTTACAAATCTAAGAAGATTATAGGAATGAAAAGTCTAGTAATTTTTTTTTTTAACGAATTTCTGTGAATTACTGATTCCAATTCCTTTCCATCATTTCTAAACAAACCTGTACAACTCAGACTCCATGGTCATCCTGTAAACTCAACTTGCTCTATCTTCAATAGTCAGACCTTCTTCTCAAGACTAGATCTCAACCTTTAATTTCACTTTAGTCGTATACGATAGACTTGTTCATCCCTCTGAACCCTGAAGGGTTTCTCTGGTACTCACTCTTCTGTCTCTCATTCTTGACTCCTACACGTATTCTGCACTCTTAAGACTACGAATGTGTTCAACCCCCTCCCTGAAGGGACCGCCAGTTCACCAATTCTGAGCCACGAAAGTGACGTCCCCCGTACCCAAACTAGGGACCAGTGCCTTGATTCTAGGGTGTTCGGACCGCCACACCAGTAAAAAAAAAAAAAAAAATTCACTTAACCCTCATCGTTGACTCCTTATTCTCCGTTCGTTTCGTTCGACTTAGTACCTTTGGTTCGTTTATCCTTCAAGAATTGTACCATACAAAATCACTTTAACGCTTCGATTTTTTTTTGGTTTATCGACAAAGACTTGGTTAGTAATTTAATTGTAACGAAATCTCTGGCAAAGAACCGGTCACTCATAGACACACTAAATCGAGTCGTAATACAATGTTCTCGGATTATTTATAAGTTAGACTGTATTACTTTCCGAGACTCTTCACGGCGTCACATTACCGTTTCTGACAGGTTCTCAGTTTCCCGGTTCCACGGACGAGTCCCTTACGGTACTGAGTGTTCCCGGCCTTTCTGTTGCTGAGGACAGTCTTTCTCTTAGGGTACCCTGAGGAAGCCCATTAAACCTAATGTCTTTCCTTAGAAAATGAGTAATTTCTTCTTCTGTAGTGGAGTGACGAGAACCAACACTAAGGTTCACACGATCCGTGAGTTATGAAACACAAAAATATTTCGAGATTCGGAGAGAAGACTTGGGGAATGATGGGTTTCGTGGTGAGACTCTGGTCATCGTGGTCGTCGTGGACCCTCGAAGAATCTTTAGGTCTGATCCAGGGGTGAGTCTGGACGACTTGATCTTATAAGTAAGATTGTTCCAGTTCTAGGGATCCACTATAACTTTTAAAGTATTTGTGAAGATTTGGTATTATAGAACTCCTTAGTTTTAAATTTATAAACGATTAATAAACTAATGAATAAATTTAATAAATACCGGGTTAAAGAAGGTTATTAAAATTCCATCGAAAATTTTTTATATGTTAGAGCTTCCTAATGTTTTCTTTTTGTTTCTTTTTCCGTTTCCTTTTTATCTCATCCCTTTATGTCATCGGTAGTACCTAATTTCCCAAACGAGACACGATTTTCGAAATAGAAAATAGCAGGGTTGTTGTAATCTTTACTCAGTCGTAATCAGGTCAAGACGTCCACTCATTATGTCTTTAATCTCTTAGATCTATTGAACGGGTTCTAGTGTTTCACAATCTTCAGCTCACAAATTCAGTTGAAGTTAAAAATTTTTTTGTTGTAAACTTGGATCTAGTGGGTTTTGGTTTAATTTAGATACAAGAATTGGTGTTTCAACTTATCTCTCCCATCTTATTTTTTACGGACAGTACATGAGAATATACAACAACAAGTCGGCGAGTCAGTACAGGTTGAGAAACACTGGAGTACCTGACGTCGTACGGTCTGAAAAGACAGGAAGTGGTAGAGGGTTTCGAACAGGTTTGAGTACAGGTGACTCAGTCACTACGGTAGGTTGGTAGAGTAGGAGACAACAGGAGAAGAGGAGGACGGAAGTTAGAAAGGGTCGTAGTTTCAAAAAAGATTACTCAGTGGAGAAACGGAGTCCACCGGTTTCATACCCTCGAAGTCAAAGTCGTAGTAAGGAAGGTTACTTATAAGTCCTAACCACAAAAAAAAAATTCTAACTGACTAAACTAGAGGAACGTAAGGTTCCCTGAGAGTTTTCAGAAGGGGTTATGGTGTCAAGTTTTCGTAGTTAAGAAGTCACGAGTCGGAAATAACAGGTTGAGTATATGAATGATTATTAAATAACTATGTACCGAAATGTGAAAGATCTTTGACTACATCTTTCTTTTATGTTCTTGGTGTAGGTATAAATTAAGAGACGGGTAGTCTTACGATAAACATGTCATGTCCTCCTCAATACACGTACGAGTCTGTGAACAGTACAGGTTGAGAAACGTTGGGACACCTGACATCGGGTGGTCCGAGAAGACAGGTACCCTAAGAGGACCGTCCTTATGACCTCAGCCAACGGTACGGGAGGAGGTCCCCTAGAAGGGATGGGGCCCTGACTTGGGTGTAGAGAACGTAACGTCCACCTAAGAAACGAGTGACTCGGTGGACCCTTCGGGGATCTCCTCGATATCTAGGGACATCTTTACACTTAATACATTTTGGAGATGTAAAAGAGTGAAACGTCCTCAAGAACTTATATGAATCATTGTAAGATTTTTACTTACGACGACGACGACCATTCAACGAAGTCAGCACAGGTTGAGACACGGTGGGGTATCTGCCGTCGGATGGTCCGAGACGGTAGATACCCCTAAGAGGGACCCTAAGAGGTTCGTTCTCGTGACCTCACCCAATGGTAACGGAAGAGGTTACGTACTTTAACTTTTCATTTTTACTTCAGCGAGTCAGCACAGGCTGAGAAGCACTGGGGTACTTGATGTCGGATGGTCCGAGGAGGTAGGCACCCTGACTGAACTTCCGTTTATTAAAGGTTTTCGTTTTAATATTTATAATTATTAAAGTGGGGGTTTACACACATACCTCTATCTATCTACCTATCTATCTAGCTAGTTATCTTTCTAGAGACATCTCTCTATGTTTATGTCTGTGTAGAAAGTGTTTCTGTGATCTTTGGAAACAGGAGCCACATCCATGGTTTCCTCTACCTCGACTTACCGAAGTCCTTAGCATCAAAAGAGAAGAGAGACATCAAATCCAGGATACGATCCAATCCTATCTCGTCCTTCTAGTTTGTCGGACTGCCAATAGAAGAGATGTATGGGAGGGAGTTAGGTACTCACTACATTTTAGGGAAGGATGTGTCAAGGGTGTGACCACCTTCACAGGTTTACCCATGATTCGGTCAATTTCCATTTCTATACCACACACAAAAGAACCAAATCGAACGTTTCCGACCCAATAATTACGGACCAAGGTATGGTCCTTGTTTCGCGACCTTATTAGTTTGTTAACGGGTCCTTCGGTAGACCTAACTTCAATCAGAGAGGGAGTTCTTGCCTTCTCGACTTTGAACGGTCGAAACTAAACGTGCGGAAAGTCGATGATAAAGGTCGGTTAAGTCAAGTATGTTGAGATCGAAAGTAAATCTCGACTCGAGTAACTGATTTTTTTATTTCTTCTTACCCCCTTTTTTTCTTTAGTTCCTTTCCGAATTAACTAATACGTCTCACAACGAAACCCTTTCTCCTTTTAGAACAATCTTCGGACCGTTTGAGTGAAGTAATCCCTGGATCACTGTAGAAGGTTTTGCTCTTGTAATGTAGTCCAGTCAAATGTTGTCGTTCTCTGAGACGTCGAATCAACCCTATGGAGGAGGGGTAAGTGAGACAGACGGAGTAAGAAACGTAAGAGGTAGTATAAAATAGTTACCACTTTTCAAGCGATGATTTTTTATACGACTTTCTCTACATTGTAACCTTTGATCTTTGTAATTTTAGTTCCTAACACTAAGACGAGTGAGCGGAACAGGAGATTTTCGGGTGAAAGGCAAGGACGAATGTACCAATAAAAGTGGAGTAAGGTTGTAGGAGGGGGGAGTGTGTGTACCGTAGGAGGTGAGTTAGAAGGAAGTAGGCTGCTAAGTAACTTTCACGACAACCATTTCCTTACACCCGGACTCATGGTCTAACATACGCCGACGCACTCTTAGTCAACGAAGGACAGGGAAGTCTCTAGGACACTTCAGCAAGTCTCTAGGACACTTCAGGAAGTCTCTAGGGCACTTCAGGAAGACGCGCCAAAGGTACAGGTTCTTCCTTCGACTACTAAAAAGAGAGGGGGAAAAAAGCCTTCGTAGTCTACGGGGTAAATGACTTAAGGGAGGAAAGATCTTTATTAGTCGGACTCCCGGTTTTGATGGTAGCCTTAAATATTTTCTCATTGTTCTAGTTTTACCAAGGAAGTGCGGTTTATTTGGAATAAATCAACACACTCTTTCACCGTTTGGTATCACTAGACTACCGGTATCTCATCGAGCCAAAGTCCTTTAAGACTGTGCATAAACCTTTTGTGTGGAGAACTCATTCTGTCACTTCAAGGTCAGTCTGTTATTGTGACACTCCACCTATGTTGCACTCTACCAAGATGGTGGCTCATGAATATATCTTTCCTTTTTTTTTTTAGATTTTAGTCAGTAAATTAGAGACAGAGTTTTTCGTTCTTTTTTCAAGTTTAATTTATGTCCATCCTTTCATTGTTCATGTAAAGATAAAAATTCTTCGAGTTTATCTTTCGAGAAGGAATATGCTCGACCTCAGATAGGTGACATTTAAAGTAAATTGAAAAGAGTCTCCATTTACTCGACTAAAGAACTGTTGAGAATGTATCTGTTATTCTCTGTTTCAATCGTGACTAATATCAATACAGATTGTAGTGCTACTGTCGTCCCTCGTTGTGTTTATCTAATAATGGAACGTCAAAGTTCAAAACTGATTTAAATTTCATCAACGATTGGTTTCGTACTCGAAGGGTCATTTTTTAGGGGGATTTTACGACCTCTGTGTCCTCTGCATCCAAACTAGGGACCCAACCCTTCTAGGGGACCTTCTCCTGTACCGTTGGGAGGTGAGGTCATAAGAACGGACCTTTTAGGATACGTATCTCTTCGGACCACCCGATGTCAGATATTCCCAACGTTTCTCGACTTACACAGACTTCGTTGCCTCGTGATTGGATCCAGTATAATAAATTCGGTATGTTATTGTAGAACGAAATAACCGTTTATTTAGGTCGGTAAAATACATAGATTTTGGACACAAGATACATGGAAAACTAGAGATATGAATCATTAATACATCCATGAACCGTGTATAAATGACTTACTTACTTATTTTAAATTTTGACTGGTCGGTTTGGGTTACTTTGTCGTAGTGTCCCAACTATGGGAATCCTCTATGTAGTAATAGAAAACTTAAAATATATATTAAGACGTCCAAACCGATAGACAAAAAGTTCAGACACCAATTAATCTTCTTTCTATTATTTACGACGGAGATTCATATAGTAATAGTCGTATTTCTGTGTCCTTTTATACCCCTTTAACAAATTTTTGAGTTTCCGTGTATACTCAGTAAACCTAACTCAGTTCATCAGGGGGGTCGTTGAGTCAAAAGGGACTGACCTCGGGGGTCTACAGTATCATAACTGTAGACGATCTCTCGATTCTAGTAATCACTGACTCACTGAACGTGAAATACTAATATGTCACCTCCACTACTTGTCTTCTAAGCTCCCTAAGCTAGACCGTTTGTCTCACGGACTCCTTGATACCTGTCTCTAACCATGTAACATATCCTCCGTCAGTGGTTTTGGTAGAGTTTCTTTTTTTTTACGTTCTTCAGATTCACCAATAGACTCCTCCGAAATGTTATTAACTCCTTTCGTCCTCACTTTCCGTTCTCTCTTTCCCTTTCTATATGGGTTGACTTACGTCTCAAGGTCTCTTAACGTTCCTCTCTATTCTTCAGGAAGAATTCACTTGTTTCATTCTTTGTCCTTTTGTTGTCTTACCCTTTCTGACCTCTAGAGAAGTTCTTTTAACCTCTATGGTTCCCTTGTGTACGTTCCTACCCGTACTGCTTTTTGTCTTTGTCATTCCTGGATTGTCTTCGTCTTCTATAATTCTTCTTCACCGTTCTTCTACTACTTGATATGTTTTTTCCAGAATTACTGGACCTATTGGTGTTATGACACCAGTGAGTGGATATCGGTCTATAGGACCTCATACTTCAGTTCAACCGGAATCCTTCGTAATGATGTTTGTTTTGATCACCTCCACTACCTTAAGGTCAACTCGATAAACTTTATGACAACTACGACAATTTCGCGACGTGACTTATACAGTCGTTTAAACCTTTTGAAATCGCCGGTGTGTTGACCTTTTCCAGTCAAAAGTAGGTTAGGGATTTTTCCTGTTACGGTTTTTTAAAAGTTTGATGGTATGTTAACATGAGTAAGGTGTACAATCATTTCAATACGAGTTTCAGGAAGTTCGATCCGAAGTTGTCATGTACTTAACTCTTGAAGGTCTTGGTCTCTAGTTTGACTGTTGTAAGCAACCTGGTACCTTTTTCGTTTCCTCTAGGTCTTTTTGTTGACGAAATAACTGATGACATTTCGGAAACCGACACACCTAGTGTTGTTTGACACCTTTTAAGAATTTCTCTACCCTTATGGTCTTGTGGCATGAGCATAAGATTCTTTAGACTTACTCCCCGTTCTTCGTTGTAAATCTTGACCTGTACCTTATTGACTAACCAAGTTTTAACCCTTTCCTCATGCAGTTCCGACATATAACAGTGGGACGAATAAATTGAATATACGTCTCATGTAGTACGGTTTACGGTCTGACCTACTTAAGGTTCGATCTTAGTTCTGACGACCTTCTTTATAGTTGTTGGAGTCTATACGTCTACTATGGTGAGATTACTTTTCACTTTTCCTTGATTTCACGGAGAACTACTCCCACTTTCTCCTCTCACTTTTTCGACCGAATTTTGAGTCGTAAGTCTTTTGATTCTAGTACCGTAGACCAAGGTAGTAAAGTACCGTTTATTTTCCCCTATTTTCATTTCGTCACTGTCTAAAATAAAAGATCCCGAGGTTTTAGTGACGTCAGTCAACTGACGTCAGTACTTTAATTTTCTGTAAACGAGGAACCTTAACTTCACTTCACTTTCAGCGAGTCAACACTGGCTGACCTGATATGCCAGGTACCGTAAAAGATCCGGTCTTATAACCTCACTCATCGGAAAGGGAAGAGGTCCTCTAGAAGGGTTGGGTCCCTAACTTGGGTCCAGAGGGTATAACGTCAGCCTAAGAAATGGTCGACTTAGTTTTCCCTTCGGGTTCTTATAACCTTACCCATCGGATAGGAAAGAGGTCGTCTAAAAGGGCTGACTCCCTACCTTGGCCCCGGAGGACGTAACGTCCGCCTAAGAAACGGTTGACTAGATACTCCCTTCGGACGAAGAACCTTCCTTTCGATACTGATTGGATAAATAACAATAACAAGTCAGTGATTCAATACTGGATGAGAAACGCTGGGGTACCTGACGCCGTGGGTCCAAGGAGACAGGAGGTGATAGAGGGCCTCAAACGAGTTTGAGCACAGGAAACTCAACCACTACGGTAGGTCAGTAGAGCAGGAGACAGTGGGAGAAGAGGAGGACGGGAGTTAGAAAGGCTCGTAGTCCCAGAAAAGGTTACTCAGTCGAGAAACGTAGTCCACCGGTTTTATGACTTCGAAGTCGAAGTCAGGACGGTTACTTATAAGTCCTGACTAAAGGAAACCTTAACTGACCAAACTAGAGGAATGTCAGGCTCCCTGAGAGTTCGTACAAGAGGTCGTGGTGTTAGTCTTTCGTAGTCAAGAAGTCCGGAGTCGGAAGAAATACCAGGTTGAGAGTGTAGACTTTTTGGTATCGAAACTAATATACTTGGAAACAACCGTTGTACTACAGAGACGAAAAATTATACGACACATCTAAACATTATCGATCTCTCGTATAATTTTTCGTCTCTGTAGTGCAACGGTTGTTTACAGGTCCTCTGTCACGTCCAGTCTCCTCGGACCTCACAACGTTAAGTACCCCAACGTTTCTCAAATTGTTTTGTCTTTCTCTTAGTCCTCTTTGGTCCTGGTCAGATGGGGAGTTTCCATTTCTATAATAAAAGGTGAATTAGGAAGTGAATCTGACTTGTTTAACCACCACACATACACATAATGAGACACACACACACACACACACACACACACACGCGCGCGCACGTACGTGCGTGAGTCAACACAGACTGGGAAACACTGGAGGTACCTGGTGGTCCGAGGAGGCAGGTACCTTAAAAGGTCCGTTCTTATGACCCCACTTAACGGTACAGGAGGAGGTCCCCTAACAGGACTGGATCCCTAGGTTGGACACAGAGAACACAGAGGACGTAACCGTCCGACTAAGAAATGGTGGTACGATGGACCCTTCTGGGACATTTACAACTCTATTCCGTTAAGAGAAGTCTTTTGTCTGTGTATTTTTTGAACCCATGTCATAAAAGTCTTACTTAATTTTTAAGTTTCTATACAAATTTTAAATTATATATACCATAATTTAAAAAAGGAAATTTCGTGTAAAGTAAAATTTCGTGATTAATCTGATTTTTTTTGTAATTGATGAAAAGTTGGGGTTCTACCATACTAAGATAGAACAAGTTAAGACGATTTAGTGACACCCTAGTTGACACCGTCCGTGACAATTAGACGTCAATTATCTGATACTTTAACTTCTAAATTAGCTAACGTATTGAATGGGGTTTGGTGTATCGATCAATCATCACTTCGGTCTATTCTTCAATCGAACTAGAATTAGAATTAATTAATAATATATTACAGAGTTGGTACAAAGTTCTGTCCTTCAGTAGTCGTTAGGATAGTGTATCGAACTTTAGAGTAAGATCACCACACAACTGTTTCCTCGTACGACTTATTTGCTCCGAACAAAGGACCTACCATATTATCAACGACTAGACGGTCATTGCAAAAAAGAGATAGGAGAGAACTGTAAGGTGTTAGTATTAAACACTTGTTAAAGTGACAATTGAAGATGAATGTCACGAAGAAAATTTAGTGATGACAAAGGTCTCCTGAATAATTCTCCCTAAATACTTAATGGTTTACATTTCGACTAGTCGATAAAACCCCAGCTGTACCTTAAGAAAAGACGAACCCTACACTAGATTCATGTTTGTTTTACACATAAAACAAAGAGTCTCTTATAATTTTTCCTTACTTAAATTAAACTAGGAAGCCGAGGATTAGGTAGTTGATCTTAAATAAATCACAACACTACATATTCTGAGATACCTGTATCTTTATATATATATATATATATTGTATACTGGGAATAGGTATTGTTTTAATTTAATTTTGAACTTTCAAAAGTACTTTTACATTTATGTCGAGGAAACGAGTCATACTGTTTCACAGGGTACCTTAATTTTCAATATATTACATACACAAAGAGTTTTACGAATGGTACACCAGGTGACACCTCGGTCCCTCTGGATAAACGATCTACCAAAGAAAAGATATTATGTAAAAAGGTTTAATATTCACCACACATAGTATTAATAATAATTGATATCTGAGATGAGTGTTTTCTGGTTGGTCTTTTTTAGACAATTGATTCGTTTCGATTAACATGATTTGGATGATGTCATTCCTTCTACATTGGAACTGGTGTCCTGGGTCCCTAACTTGGGTACACGGAATACAGAGGACGTAACGGTAAACCTAAGAAATGGTGATTGTTAAGGACTCTTCGGGTTCCTTAAATGATCCTAGCTCGTTTCAAGTACTATATTCCCAGATCACTTTGTTTCCAGCATTTCACAGAACTATTCACTTGACGACAAACTATTCGTTTGAGAAATGGGTCCATTCGTTAGATAACGAGATTCACCCCTTGTTAAACGGTTCTTTTCATTCGATACAAAAACCTATGCAAGTCCTTAAAATACTTCGTTGTTTCAATACTGAACCAAAATGTCGTGATCTCTTCTTTCTTTCTTTTCTTTCTCTTCAACGAGCCAACACAGACTGAGAAACACTGGGGTACCTGACATACCTTATGACCTCACCCAACGGTAAAGGAAGAGGTCGTCTAGTAGGGATAGGTCCGTAGTTTGGGCCCAGAGGGTGTAACATCCGTCTGAGAAGTAGTAGACTCGGTGGTCCCTTAGGGGAAGGTCGTGATAGAAGGACCGGTTTGTAAAGGATCTTTTTACCCTCATTGAGTCTCCGAGACGGACCGAAGTGAGAGTCCCAACGAAGAGTGGAGGGTCAAGTAAATATACAATTCATACTAAACATTAATAACAAATATGTAATCTCCTATAAAGTGGAGTAAGATCCCCAGAGGTCACTTTTAGTCATCTAAGTTAAATCACTGGATTTTTAGTTCTTATTTATAATCGTATCTCTACCTTTTGTGTAAATAAACTCCTTTTGTTTTAAAGGTAAACGTTAAATTTTTTAAATCTGGATAGTAGAGAGTTCTTTTGATTTGTAATTACATTATATAAGTAATTATAACTGTAATAATATCCTATAGTGAAAATCAATTGTCGTCTTTTTGTCGTGTTAGTCGGGACGACGACCTACCACCTAAATCAAACTTTCTTTTATTATATTTAGACGTGAGAGGAAACGAAAAAAGGAGTGACTTTGTTCAACTCTAATAATAAATAAAACGTGAAGTCACGTCCACGATATGATTTCGAAACATGTGTATAGAATAAACTATCAGTGTTGTTGGAACGTTTTGTCCATCGTAGTAATGTTAAAATGTCCATCGTTTTTGTCTTAGTTTCTCCGATTCGTCGAACGGGTTAAGTATATCGAGAACCGTCTTTGTGTTTAAAACATATAGACTAAAGATACCGACAGGAGAATCCTGACTATTCTCCTCCAATTGTACTGACAGTAACACTTTAATCTTGGAGTCTTACCCTGGAGGATCGAAAGATTTTAAGTCTGGAGGATTACCGAAAGGACCAGTGAGTCATTTCTTAGGCGGACGTTATGTCCTCTGGACCCAAACTAGGGACTCAGCTCTTCTAGGAGACCTCTTCCTTTACTGTTGGGTAAGGGTATAAAAACGGACCCTTTAGGGTACCTACCTTCTCAGACCACCCGATGTCAGGTGTCCCAACGTCTTGACCTGTACTGAATCCTTGATTTGGTGGTCGTGGTTATACTTAGGTAATTTATATCGATATTTTACCTTAAGATACACCGGTAATGTACACTAGATAGTAATAGGTGTACTTTTAAACACTGTAAATAAATGTGCTCTTCAACGACTGAGGTAAATATGTGATGTTGGGGTAAATTATTTTTTTTTGATGTTTACGTGTGTGTGTATGTTAAATGGTGTATAAATCCCAGGACACCCAATATAACAACAAATCAGGGATTCAGCTCAGGTTGAGAGAACGCTGGGGTACTCCGTATAGACGTATAGGGGTGGTCCGTATAGACAGGTACCCTAAAGGACCTGTTCTTATGACCCCACTCAACGGTAAAGGAAGAGATCCCCTAAAAGGACTGGGTCCCTAGTTTAGACCCAGAGGACGTAACGTTCTATACGAAATGGCAGACTCGATGATCCCTTCGTTATATTCAGTAAAATTAAAAGAAAATTACGAAAGATTTAAAAGACGTTAGGAATATTCATAACAAAAAATAAATCACCTAAAAACGGTGAGTTTTTTGTGTGATTTGAGTTAGGTGAAATGTTTTATTAAACTAGGTTTGAGTCGGATCAGTGTAGTTTCATTGTAGTCAAGTTAAGTCAAGTCAAGTCAGTGAGTCAGCACAGGCTGAGAAACGTTGTGGTACTTAGCGTCGTGTGGTCCGGAGGGACAGGTAGTGGTTGTGGGTCTCAAGTGAGTCTGAGTGCAGGTAGCTCAGCCACTACGGTAGGTCGGTAGAGTAGGAGACAGCAGGGGAAGAGGAGGACAGGGGTTGGGGAGGGTCGTAGTCCCAGAAAAGGTTACTCAGTTGAGAAGCGTACTCCACCGGTTTCATGACCTGGAAGTCGAAGTCGTAGTCAGGAAGGTTACTTGTGGGTCCTGACTAGAGGAAATCTTACCTGACCAACCTAGAGGAACGTCAGGTTCCCTGAGAGTTCTCAGAAGAGGTTGTGGTGTCAAGTTTTCGTAGTTAAGAAGCCGTGAGTCGAAAGAATGTCAGGTTGAGAGTGTAGGTATGTACCTACCTGGGTAGGTACTGACCTGCCTGGAAACAACCGTTCCATCATAGAGACGAAAAGTTATGCGATAGATCCAACCAGTATTCAAAGGAAGGTCCCTCATTCACAGAAAATTAAAGTACCGACGTTAGTGGTAGACGTCACTAAAACCTCGGGTTTTTTTATTTCAGACTGTGACAAAGGTGACAAAGGGGTAGATAAAGGGTACTTCACTACCCTGGTCTACGGTACGACAAACAAAAGACTTACAACTCGAATTTTGGTTGAAAAGGTGAGAGGAGAAAGTAAAAGTAGTTCTCCGAAAAATCAAGGAGAAGTGAAAGACGGTATTGCCACCACGGTAGACGTATAGACTCCAATGACTATAAAGGGGGTCGTTAGAACTAAGGTCGAATACGAAGAAGGTCAGGTCACAAAGAGTACTACAATTTATTCGTCCCACTGTTATGTGTCGGAACTGCATGAGGAAAAGGATAAACCTTGGTCAGACAACAAGGTACAGGTCAAGTTTGACAACGAAGGACTGGACGTATGTCTAAAGAGTTCTCCGTCCCGTCCACCAGACCCTAAGGGTAGAGAAGGTCTTAAAAGGTGTCAATTAACACTAGGTGTGTCAGTTTCCGAAGTCGTATCAGTTATTTCGTCTTTAGCTACAAAAAGACCTTGAGAGAACGAAAAAGGTACTAGGTCGCTTACAACCGTTAAACTAGAGACCAAGGAGACGGAAAAGCTTTTGGTCAAACTTGTAGACCTTCAAGTACCAAGTGTATAACGACTTCGGACCGAACCTCTTAAAACTCGTAATGAAATGATCGTACACTCTACTCACNAACTCGTAATGAAATGATCGTACACTCTACTCACGTTAACACGTCATCAAATTCGTAAGAAACCGTAACGGAAAGAAACCCTAACCTTACTTTTCACTGGAAAAGGTCAGGACACCGGTGACGACTCAAAAGGTTTAAACGACCGTATAACTCACGTCGTGAAAGTGTCGTAGTAGAAAGTCCTAAACTTTATCGAGTTGGCCTTAAGGTAGTGGAGGTGATCAAACAAGTATCACTACGAAAGATTCCGGGTGAACTGAAGTGTAAGGTCCTACAGACCGAGATCTACTCACTAATGTGGTATCACTAATAGGCCCAACACTTCTAGGAAAAACATGTCAAGACGCATAAGAACGGTGGAGCAGAATTATAGAAGACGAAGAAAATCCAGGTATGGTAAAGACAGGAAATGACTTGGGTAGAAACGTACTTTATAAGAGAACCATAGAGATTAAAAGAACTTCTCTCGAGATCAGAAAGAGTAAGACAACGAAAGGAGATAAAGAAAGGGAACTAACGACTCCTTCCGAATGAATAGAGAGGAACTATAAGAAACCTTGAGACGTAAGTCTACAAATATAGAAAGGAAAAGAGGAACCGAAAAGTGAAGAGAAGAAAAGTGTCGATAAACATTCCGGAGGGGTCTGTCGGAAAAACGAAAAAAGTAAAGAAAAGATACCCCTACCAGAACTAGGGACAGAGGACATGTTACAGTGCTTGGAGGTAGGTATCGAGTAGTCCGTGAGATAGACAGTCTAGATCAGGGAATTTGGATAAAGAGTGAAGGTGACATATTAGTATTCCCTATACTAAATCCAGTTTCATTGTGTCAATGATAATTTGTAGGTGTCTCGGTTTACTTCGAACTCTTAATTTACACCTGGCTCCGAGAGTAGAAATTGTCTAGTAAGGAGCAAGGACAATTACATCGGCCCTCGTGGACTGTAGTGTCTGAGTCGTAGATGGTGACGGATGTATAGGGACTGATAAGGTCTGGAGGTCAAAACGGAACTCAGTCTTCACAGTTAATTGAGAGGATTCTTGTAGGAATTGGACCGGTCCGTGTGACTCGTTTCCTTCTCTGAGACTGCGAAAGAGTTCTGAGGTCGACTTCACTCAACTTTCCTTAAAGGAAGGAAATAAAAGAGAAAATACCCGTCACTTTTATAGGCCGAGAAAAAGTTACCGCAAAGGTTAGTCTAAACGTCTTTAGATATTTAAAGGTCGGTGTCCGTCACCCATTTTTACTGGTACTCAAGAAAACTGTGTGAACTTTTCATCCACTTTGAACCGGTCCCAAAGTTGACGGGTAAGAATAACCCTAATACAACAGACCGTAGGAGGAGATCTCTGTATTACAGCAAGTGAGGCGCACACGGAAACATAGACCCTTTAAGTCTTGTCGGGTAGGACGTCGGGTGTCCGGAGTCTGACCGAGGGGGTGAGAACTGAGTCCCTTCGCAAGGAAAAGGCCTCGATAAGGCCCAAGATATTCACTCGATTGTATTGGTCCCAGAGTACTCTCCGAGTTGTTGTCTCAAACAAATCTGGATTTTAACGAAGTGTGGAATCAGTTCTCTATTCTTTCTTTTTCCTCTTAGGTATTTATCTACTACTTCTTGGTCGAGGATGAAAGACTCAGTACCATGATCTTTATTAGTAACTTTGACTAAACACAACTATACTCCGTCCGTAAAAAGTGGAGGGTCCGTCATTTTGATGAATGACCCCTTTTTCGTTTTACGTTCGTGGGGATTTGTGGAAATGTTCGGTACGTAGTATGTGAGCTATTTCAAAGTCCCGGTCGTATGAACTTTACGATTATTAGTTCCCACCTTAATCAACACGCCCAACGACCCCACGAGTCCCTTCTAGTCAAGTCAGAGAGTCATACAGGTTGAGAAACGTTGGGGTACCTGACGTTGTGCGGTCCGAAGGGACAAGTAGTGGTCGAGGGCCTTAAACGAGTTTGAGTACAGGTAGCTCAGCCACTACGGTAGGTTGATAGAATAGGAGACAGTAGGGGAGGAGGAGGACGGAAGTTAGAAAGGGTCGTAGTCCCAGAAAGGGTAACTCGATCGAGAAGCGTAGTCCACCGGTTTCATAATCTCAAAGTCGAAGTCGTAGTCAGGAAGGTTCCTTATAAGTCCTGACCAAAGGATATCCTAACTGACCAAACTAGAGGAACGTCAGGTTCCCTGAGAGTTGTTAGAAGAGATTGTGGTGTCAAGTTTTTGTAGTTAATAAATCACGAGTCGAAAGAAATATCAGGTTCAGAGTGTAAGTATGTACTGGTGACCTTTTTTTGTATCGAAACTGATCTGACTGGAAACAGTCGTTTCATTACAGAGACGAAAAATTATATGATTCAACCAGTATCGAAAAGAAGGTTTCTCGTTCACAGAAAATTAAAGTACCTCCATCAGTGGTAGACGTCACTAAAACCTCGAGTTCTTTTATGTCAGACAGTGACCAAGGTAACAAATGGGTACATAAACGGTACTTTACTACCTTGACCTACGGTAATAGAATCAAAAAACTTACAAGTCAAAATTCGGTTGAAGAAGTGAGAGGAGAAAGTGAAAGTAGTTCTCCGATAAATCAAGAAGAAGTGAAAGAAGTACGATAGAACCCTTCACCTCGCGACGTACTAAGATGTTACGAGTCGTGGTACTTCCACCGTTAACTAGAATGAAAAAGTTGACTTGTTAAATAATACCTTTATCTATAGTACAATCCTTTCCCATCTTGTCACTTAGAATTTACGATAAAAGGTGTCTACACTATTGTTATAACACCGATATTAAAAATTCCTCGAAAGTAGAACGGTAAAAGTCTACTTTGTTATTTTACAGATCTTACACGAAATTTTATGAATTCTTTCTCTTTTCAAAACCGTATGGTGGGTTCTTTTTTTACAAGTGTCTCGTATCATTCATATAGAGTTCAGACAAGAACATATACATGAGTGTTAAACCAACGAAAAAACAAAGGAAAATTAAAGGATCTTTCTTTATCGTAAGTATAAATCTGGTTAAAGTCCATACATTCCTGAAGGTGTAAAATCCTAAATCGAGGGAACACCGAGTCTACCATTTCTTATGTGAACGTTACGTCCTTTGGACCCAAACTAGGGACCCAACCCTTCTGGGGGACCTCTTCTTTTACCGCTGGGTGTTGGGTGAGGTCATAAGAAAGGACCTATTAGGGTACCTGTCTCCTCGGACCTCCCGATATCAGGCACTACAGCGTTTCTCAGTCTGTGCTGACTCGCTGATCGTGATAGGGACTGTAAAAAACATTTTAACAGGAACAACAGCAATGAAAAAGTATCGAATCGGTCTGCCTCAAGAAGGAAGATCGGTATCAAACTCAAGACTTGTACCGACGAATTCAGGATGTCACCCGACGACTTCCGGGTCTTTCACAGGACCATGTTTTCACGTGCAACGAAAAGAGGGAGGTCGACTTAAGTTCACGAGTCGTCCCGTGTCAAACGTGACACTACGTGTTACCCCTTGTCAGAACGAGGATTTGTAAATAGAAGGAAAAGTTTTTTTTAAACCAGAGACCGACGAAATGAACCGTTAGATTCACAGACCAGTCTTCGGTTTACTCTGAGTGAACGAGGGTTGGTCTTGTGGAGAACGGGGTGGTTTTCTGATACCGGTCAAATCTTCAAAGAGACGGAAAACGGGTCAGTGGTCTTTTGTCTGGTTCGTCGTCAATGATTTTTCGGGTAATGGACAACACAGAAATTGGAGAGGAGTCACGAAAATGCCTCTTCCGTTGCCGTGGGGTGAGGTCATGAGAACGGACCTTTTAGGGTACCTGTCTCCTCGGACCACCCGACGTCAGGTACCCCAGCGTTTCTCAGCCTGTGCTGACTCATTGAAGTGAAAGTCCATACATTTCACTTCAGAAGCGTAAAATATAAAAGTGAGAGTACGTAACCTCTTCCTTTACCGTTGGGTAAGGTGACAAGAACGGACCTCTTAGGGTCCCTGCCCCCTCGGACCACCCGACGGTAGATACCCCGACGTGTCTCAGCCTGTACTGACTCGCTGAAGTGTAAGTGAAAAGTGAGAGTACGCAACCTCTTCCTTTACCGTTGGGTGAGCACAAGAACGGACCTCTTAGGGTCCCTGTCTCCTCGGACCATCCGGCGGTAGAGACCCCAGCGTGACTCAGTCTGTGCTGGCTTCACTGAATCGTCGTCGTCGTCGTCGTCGTCACGGAAATTAATACGTAGGGACACCATGACGTATAAACATGTAGAACCCCTTCCACTCCTCCGTTTATTTTTGTATAGGATAAAGGTAATCGGTTTGACGAAGCTAAGGATTACTTCCATTATCATTAACAAAAGTAGTTCATCCACCTTCTAACTTACACTTACAGTACATAGAACCGATGACAAAGGAGATAATATTCCGTTAAATATTAAAATTTATCCTGGAATACGAAGGTATCTCAGACCGTTTGTTTTTTTATCTTTTTTTAATTAAAAGAGACCCAGTAGTCATCCAGTGACTCAGTCACTTTATAGGGTTGTCAGGTATGGAGAGGACAAATTATGTTATCGGTGACTCACCTACCTGATACCCACCAGACTAGACTCTATACGTCATTTACACACTATGCGTGGTCTAAAACTTCTGAATCATACTTGTCTTTCCTTGCATTTTTTATAGAGTCTCAATAGACTAAGTAAGGTAGCTCCTGAGTAAATGATTGCTCAACCCGTCACCTGATCAGTAATTTTTACCTCGTTACTTATTCTGTTCGAGTCTGAACTTCTATCTCGAATTTCAGATCATCGACAATAAGTTTTGACAGAAGGTAATAACCAACCGGAAGTCGTACTTGTGAGACTGCTATGAAGACTGTAGGAGTTTTGTCTGTAGTGACATCGCGATGACGTTGTGGTTCCTGTCCCTGCAGGTGAGACGCACATGCAGAAGAACACGCGACCTGTTCCCACGGTGAAGGGTAACGGAATCTCGGAGTAACAAGTTATTTTGTCGGTATGTAGGTTCCCCTTACAAACTTTACACTGATCACATTTAACACTACCCGACGTTCACATTTTATGTGTGACTTGAAGTTTTTGTCATACTTTTTTACTTATTTTTAATAGAGTGAGTGTAAAATATAAGTCGTATGCCATATTACTATAAAGTATATGTCATCTAATTTATTTTGTATAATAATTTTAATTAGAATGGGTAAAGAACAATTGAAAAATTACACTAGTGTTCTTTTTAATTCTACTGTATGACCGAGGGTTTAATAAACATAACCGGTCGGAATAGACATTACTACGAAAGGTGAGACGGTCCCGTTTGTCGGTGTGGTCTACGGGAGGTCTTTGGACACCTTGTCGACCACCTCGTTGAACGTGGCTTGATCCCATGATTATTCGACCGAGTCGAAGAGGGAGAAAAGAAAAGGCAAACTCCTAGTGAACATGGAACTCACTAATCACGTACGCTAAGTTTATACATCCGTCATACTACGTTGTCTTTCCGTCATCGACAATTAGTCTTTTGGAACAAAGACGACCAGAGTCTCAAGAGTAAGTGAATGACTTTTTAGTTCTCGTTTAGTACTCTAGAACTCCATATTTATCTTTTTAGAGAAGTGCATAATTTATATTTTTGTTAGACAAGAGAGAGAGTCAAAATCTATCTTACCATGATGTACTCTATTTATATGCGTACACTTCGGTGGACTATGTGACTTTCGTTATAACAGTAATAGTAGTGAAACTTATTCCTAATATTATTTTATGCAAGTATTCGTTAGTTCTTTTGCAAACTCTACATTTTATAACTTTATGGGATTAAGACCCCTTTGAACTTTTTGTCGTTTTTAAGTTTATAATTTTGTGTTTACAAAGTTATCATTTTAACAGCGTCCTTCTCTACGTAACTTCCTTGTCTCTGGGGATCACCTCCCTACATCTTCTTACCCCTGTCAAACGAAAACCTCGAGTGTAGAGATAGGTAACGGACTACGGTTCTCTAGTGAAACTATAATGAACAGAGAGGTTTCTTGTATAAGAATGTGTACGATGACTAAATGTTGTCGTCGTCGTTTGAGTGGGATACATAAACATCGGTTAGCAAACTTATAACGACATCATCGTTTTTCCACCCGCCCCCAAAGACTAAAGTGTCACCGATTCAACTTCGAACGACTTTGTCTCCCGTGAAACATGTTCAAGACCGAATCGTTGTGGTCCGTGGTGTGGTGAATCGAGTATTAACGTGTGGTCACTCTGTGTCTCTACGATAATAAAAAGATCCATACACTCGACGAGGGGTTTAAGGACCAGAGGTAGTCTGGGACTCATAACCCCGTCTGACTATCGGAGTCTTCAGGACCAAACCGACACAAACGACGTCGGACTCTTCAGACAGTGTCATACCGATCCCTTGATAAAGTACGAATGAACTGACGTGGTTGTTAAATGTTTCATAGGGTTAATGACTAAAATTAGTCGTTTATAGAGAAGGTAACACGTACTGTTTCTCCAACTGTAGTACCCCTTTACATATCTTGATTCCCTTTACCTGAACCGGATTTCTTGGAAGGTATTCAGTTCCGGTTCATTTATTACAATTTATTATAAAAATTTATTTCGTACAATATTTTATTGTATACTAGAAAAAAAGGGTTTCTTAGACACGGTGGTGAAAGGAGACATCACCGACCAGTCCGTTCGTACCAATTCAAGCTGAATCCAAACCAAGACGTAATGCCTCCCTCAACCTTTAAATGTACCTTCACCTTTGCGATATCTCTTATAAATTCTGTGTCATTTGGTCAGGGAGACCTTCCCTCCAAAGTGCGTCGTCGTGTCTTTCCCCAGAGTATACTTCGTCTGCCGTGTAAATGCACCTAAGGGACTCCTCTCAAATTGTTTGCGTAATAAATGTTACTACACTCACATCGACCCCCGTAGGGTCCGCCGTGATCACCATTTCTTGTACGGACGGTTACGTCTTTTACGTTGTCTACACTCAAGTTAGGGACCCAGTCCTTATAGGGGACGTCATCCTTTACCGTGGGGTGAGATCGTACGGACCTTTTAAGGTACCCGTCTCCTCGATCCACCTGATATCAGTACCCCGGTACTTCACTTTGGTTCTCTTCCACAACTTTGTAGGACTTCACTCGTTGTTCTTCCACGGTGGTGGAAAGATAGACTCCACCTTTCACCTTCCTTAGTAACAATCTTGGAACCCTCTCGAGTTTCACATCCCCTGGTGTCGGGGTCTCCTGGTTGGAGGCGTGTGAGTCCTTTGTCGGGTCCAGTGAAGAGACACTAGAGAACTGACACTGGTCTCGGTTGGTTTTCGGTCTACCGTTTCTTAGACAACTATAAAGGATATTTCCAGTCGGAGGACCATAAGTCTCGTCTTATCGTTTGTGACCTCTCCCTTTGGCTTCCCAACTTATCTTGTCTAGGGTCTCCTGCCTATGCAATCCAGTCCTCCTACGACACCCCACCCTTCGAAGGGAGACGACCCGACCCTACCCCTTCTCAACTACAAAGGACAGGTAGGAATAGGGTAGTGTTCGAACGGACCCAGACAAAGGACAATCCGAGTGCTGTGTCCATAGAGTGTGCCGTCCGTCGTTTCTTGACAATGTTCGTTGATAAGACATCTCAAAGTTGTACTTTAGGGATTCAGTTCCTAATTCCTCGTTCTTACTTGTTTTTTTATCCAGGGAACCGGTGAACTTCTCATGTCTTTTTATTAAGAAGTTATAGTTTTGTGACAACAAAGATTAGAACCCAAAAGTTTTTAGGACTCTAACCACAATTAAGTTTAAAACTAATTTAAAACTAACTTGATTAGGGTTTGTGACATAAGTAATCGACTCATTTATACGAAATCTAAAAGAATAAAGACTGAATCGGTCTATAACTAGACTTGACAGGTTTTCCGAAGACCCAGAGAACTTATCTGTAGTCTGTCTCTTTTCACAGGGTCAGTAAATTATACCATCTAAGAAATTACACTAAAAGAAAAAGTCTAAAAGACGAGGAAGACAAAATACAATTATCGAAAATTGTATTTTTATAACCATTAATTTCTCAATAGTTGGAGAATAATATTAAGTGTAATTATTTATGTGTCGGTGGCCTACCGACCGGTACCTCTGTTTCTCTCTGGGTCAGTTTTAAGACGTGTGTAACAATCACCGAGTCGTATGGCATAACTCTTGTCGAACAAAAGTATCTCCGAGACGAAATAAGGACCGGAACAACGGGTATTAATAACATTTAGTCCTGATAAAGGACGGAAGGACGGGTTTTATCGTCCTTCGTAGGTTGAGAAAGTCGGATGAAACGAGTACCCGTGGTGGAGAGACGTCCCCAATCCCAAGTGACGGTCCTTAAAGTTTTCTCGATTGAGACAAAACCAAAGAATAGGTCTTGAAGTGAGCACTCGTTTCTTTACTTCGTTCTAGACATTATATAGGTCCCTAAATCTCTTTACCGTGGCGAAGTCCGGACCAATTATCGGAGCTCGGTGACCGTTCTATCTCGGGAACGAGAAAAGGTCTAAGTAGTACCCTAGTCAAGGTCCACTCTTGACCACTCGGACACTGATTGCCCTTTGTTGACCTCTTCCGATCTCTCACGGAATACTTCATAATTCTCGTGTCTCTTACAAGTGACGGGGAACCCTAAATTATATTTTGACGTAGCTCGGAGGAGAGACCCAGGTACGATGAATGACCCCCGTACGGGTCGGTCTTATGATAAGTACCTGTTATACCGGGTGTAGATTGGAAGCTATCGGACGTTCCAGTGTCCGTAGGGACACAGGTCATGGGTCACGGGTCTCACCTGTCGATGACAAATATTATCAATTGTGATTGACAATTAATAACAAACGAAAACCAAGACCCGTGTTTTGATTTACGAGACATACGAGAATAGAGTTAATGAGTTGGGTAAGGTCATAAGAACGGACCTTTTAGGGTACCTGTCTCCTTTGACCTTCGGATGTCAGGTACCCCAGCGTTTCTCAACCGGTGCTGACTCGCTAACTCGTACGTACGTATTGGGGCGATCGGTAGTGACAATTGGGGTGACATGTCTACTCTTACGACTCAAAATTTTTCTGGTCCAGGATTCCTTCCCTCGATCCCGGGGTCGATCCTCCACGGTAGGTCACGTCTCCCGTGGACCCGGACGTGGAGCCTCCCCGGAGACTCCCCGTGTCCCGTCGTGGCACGTCCGGGGTCTCCTCGTAGGACCGTTCTGGTGGTTTGTACTACCCGTCAGTGGGGGTTTCTCCTCCGTGTGTAACAATTACGTTGATTTGTGGTACGAGCCCGTATACTCTGTCTGAGGTTTAATGTGGGGCACGGGACGCGTCCCGTAGCCGGGGCTGGAGAGGGGACGAAGACGGGAACACTCTCCTTGTCTTTGTGATGAGAGGATACAAATTGAAGACGGACTCTTAGTCGGGATTTTTTGAGTTGAAGACTGAGAACGGTCTCTGTGACAAGACTGAGATCTTAGTGTCCCCGGGGGTTCATTTTCCATACGAAATGAATTTTCCGGTGTCTTCGGGGTTTAACATGGTATCGTCGGTTTGGGAGTTTTTAGAGGAAGTAGTCCCGATTAGGAAAGTACCCCACGGGTGAGGGAAAATGGAATTTAGAAAACCACCCTCGTTACACCCCTGGTTCCCGGAATCCACTCCACTGACAGGGGGAGGTCCGTCGTTACAGTGGAGAAGAGACAAATTTTGCTCAGGAAAAAGAAACAACGATCTACTGTCTATCCTGTAATCATAACGTAATTTTAAGTGATAAATCCCCGAAGAGACCACTAGGTCACCGATTCTGAGGGACGAGAGTTATATCCCCCGGGTCCAAGTTAGGGACTAGACCCTTGATCAAGGGTGTACGACTTTAATTCTTGTACGACTTTGATTTTTCTAGGACGTACGGTGTCACTTCTGGATCACATCAGTTTATTTATACATTTATAATTTTTTATTTACTTAAAATTTTTACTTTAAGTGCTAAATTCGTGAAAATATAGAAAATAGGGTAAACTGAGTCTTGCGACACCCGTAGTCCCACCGGTATCCCGGATTCCGTGTCCAAATTAACCAGGGTCCTCCTATTAAACCTTTCATATTTTTGTGTGGTCGATAAAATTTTCACAAGTTGTTAAAAAGAAATAAAGGAGTACACAAATAAAGTAAAGATGAATAATTCGTAAAGTGTCCCCAGTCGATACCACGATCTCTGGTCTCTATCTCCCGTTTTGTGTCGTACCATGGACGGGAGTTCGTCTGGTGTCGGACCATCTCCTTTGAGTGTTTAGTCGGTCGTTACGATGTCTCCCATACCTTCATTGTACCTTTGTTTGCTCATTCCTGGAGTGAGAAGAACCATCAGTCCCACTCAACTCCTTCCACAAAGTCTCTGTCATTTCGGGTCACCCAGGACCTTCCCTACTCGTCCGGACTCGTAATCTACGAGACTACCGTGCTTGTTCGTCCGTGGTCCCCGACCGTCCGGACGAGTCATGTCGTCCAGAGGACTGGTTATTCCTTCCTGATCCCCCTAAACCCTCCTCCGTACCGTTGGGTGAGGTCATAAGAAAGGGTCTCCTAGGGGTACCTGTCTCCTTGGACCACCCGATGTCAGGTTCCCCCAGCGTTTCTCTACCTGTGTTGACTTGTTGAGTCGGGTCGTGTCGTGTTGTGTCGTGTCGTGTCGTGTACCCCAGCCTCTTCCCGCGACGTAATTCTCGTACTTCCGTTCGGAAGAGACATAGAGTCTAATAGAAGTATCCCGAAAGTAAAAGAGGACTTAAGTAGTCAAATTGGGGTTTACCCTAGGATTGAGGTTAAGGACTAGTCATGGAACGAGTCGATTTCCAAGGTGAAGGGTTGAAGATAAGACTTATATTATGTTTTAAACAGATTGGATAAGGACGGTCCAAGAATCCATAGCCAGGAAAGTATTAAATTAGGAAGGTGGACATGGAATTTCACTTAAGAGCGAACGAGGGGTAAAAATTACAACACATTTGTCGGTGAAGTTCCTATAAAACCTATTAACGTTTCCTCCGTCGTCCGACTCCAAGATCTTTCTCTTTCGTATCTTCCACAACATTACCTATACGATTTTTACAACAAAGACGTCAGTTGTAGGAATATGTTGATCTCAAAGGATTTGTTGTAGGATTTCTACATGTTTTACACAGTCTCTCTCTTTACTTGGTTCCGTCAGACCCTTTATTCTCAACTGTGCGCGTTCATTTCGTGACGACAGCAATTTCTGTCTGCACCCTTTCTTTTGTCTTTCTATTAGTACAATCGGAGTGTATTGTTGACCTGAACAAATTTTTCCCTCTCTTTCACACTTGTATAACTAGTTAAGATAGACTTATCTTCCCAGGACTTAAAGAGACTTCCTACGGTTCTCGCCGACTCTTAATGCATATATTTTAGTTGTATTTACATGTTGTGCGGATGAGCCACGATTTGTGGTGTACATTATCCTCAAATTTACAACCTAAGAGTGCCTTTTCCTGGTCACTATAGTGAAGTGTCCACGTCTTATTCGTCTTAAGGTCCTTAAGTCTAATTTGGTCCGTTTGTACTTTCGATAAAAGAAAAAGAAACTTGAGCCGTATCAAAAGAATCAATTATAGTAGTAAATTTTTATATAGAATCGTAAACTTCTAGTTCTGGATTGTTTCGTCTCCATTGGGTTTTGTGAAATGAGAACTGTCAGTTTTTAGGTCCTATTCTTAGTGTTACAATTATATCCAAGGAATTTTCAAGACCATTAAATAATAATAAAAAATTAAAGGACCCAAAAGTATATTGTGTAGAATTTTCCGTGAGAAAAATCTTTATTTTAAGATTTTCAGTAAAGACACGTTTTATTTTTAATATATCTCTAAAATTCTCTTCAGTTAGATCCCTGAAGGGACAACCGGGTCGTTAATTCTACGGTACGAAGGTGAGTGACGTCCTTTACGTCAAGTTAGGAACCAACCCCTTGACTCTAGGACGTAATTTCTTAAAAAATTTTTTTTAAAATTATCTCCAGTCGTATCATTTTTTCTTTCATTTCGGACTTGCCAGGGATGTACATAAGTCATTAAATACTAAATGTTTCTTATAACACGTCTAAAGAATAAACTAGGGGTTTTAAAACACTTCGCCCCCTCCCCCCGTTAGACATAATAGTGGTAGGAGGTCTTCACTTCGGATCAGGAGTCTCTTCGATTTACAGTACTTCTTCGACTGTGTACCTATTTCTTCGACACCATGTATATGTGTTACCTTATAATGAGTCGATAATGTCTTTCCTTGTGTAAACTGGGTCAAGATTATTCCACCTACTTGGATCTCGGATAATATGTCTCACTTTATTCAGTCTTTCTCTTTTTGTTTATAACATATAACTGCATAAATATACCTTAGACCTTTCTACCATGACTACTTGGATAAACGTTCCATCGTTACTTCTGTGTCTGTATCTCCTATCTGAATGTCTGTGTCGCCCCCTTCTTCTTCCACCCCCTTAACTCTTAATTGCGACTTTATATGGTATATAGACAAATGGTATACACTTTGTCTATCGGTCTCCCTCAAACGACGTACTGCGTCCCTCGAGTTTGGACCACGAGACCCTGTTGGATCTCGCCACCCTACTCCACCTTTCGTCTTCCCTCCAAGTTCTCCCTCCCCTGTATACACAGGGATACCGACTAAGTACGACTACAAACCGTCTTTGGTTACGTTACGACATTTCGTTAATAGTAGGTTAATTTTTATTTAAAAATTAAGACCAAAGGAGCCACACATACGGGTCTTCACCCTAACGACCCAGTATTCCATCAAGATAAACGTTAAAAAATTCCTTAGAGGTGTGACAAGAGGTATCACCGACATGATCAAACGTAAGGGTGGTTGTCACATCCTCCCAAGGGAAAAGAGGTGTGGGAGAGGTCGTAAATAACGAACGTCTAAAAACCTAGCGTCGGTAAGACTGACCACACTTCACCATGGAGTAACACCAAAANAGACGGTACCCGCTCGGAACGGGTCTGAACGGAACGAAAATCCGAGGGAGGGGTTCTTCCTCGTCCGACACACTCCGACCCTCTGCGGTGACCGTGGAAGGACCGAAGTAGAGACGAGGACGGAACGGCTCCGTGAATCCAGGGTTCCCAGGAACTCCTCCCGAGTCCCCGACCACCCAACGTGTGACGGTTCCCGAGGTCGTCACTCTCAAGACAGTCTCCCTAGCTTCCCGTTGTCGTCCCGAGGAAGTTGCCAACGAACCGGCGGGTCTGAGTCCCGGCTTGCCTCTCGTGGTCCAAGGTTCCCGGGGACCGACCCAAAACGTCGGGGCGTGTGGGTCTACGACTGAGGCACCCACGGATCTTTCACACACTGTCTGCATCCAAGGGATCGTGAAAGGAGGGGTCGTCTCTGTACACGTCCTCCAACCCCGGACTGTGACGGACAGACCCAAGGGCGGGTGTCGGGGTTGAGTCCCCTTCGTCGGGGACTCCGTTCTGGACGACCTCCTCGGGACGCGGGGGCGGTCTATGCACTCCCGTGTCGGTCGTCCCTTCGCTCGGAGGAGCCCCCTTCTCCTCCGTCGGGTCGGGGCAGTTCACCTTTCGGGACGAACGTGCCTCNTTTTTTTTTTTATTTTTATTTTTATTTTTATTTAAAAATTTTTCCTCAATTGTGTCTATCATTCTTTTGTTTTGTCTCCGCTACATTGTCCAGAGGACTGGGAATCAATGGTTTACCGACCTTACAACAACACATCAGTATTATAAATTGTTTATCCTTCTGAAAACAACGAAAATTCTACTTTTGTTTTTAAAGATCGGTAGTCTACTTTAAGTCACTTTTTTTAAGTCTCATCTGATCTATTTCGTTGCACTCTCATACCTTGACAATCAGTGAGTCAGCACAAACTGAGACGCTGGGGTACCTGACATCGGGCGATCCGAGGAGACAGGCACCCTAAGAGGTCCGTTCTTATGACCTCACCCATCGGTGAGGGAAGAGGTCCCCTAGAAGGGCTGGATCCCCCTAACTTAGACACAGAGGACTCAGATGACATGACGTCCGTCTAAGAAATGGTAGACTCGGTCTTTCTTCTTACCCCTAGTTTTTACCTAGGTTTGTTTAAAATAAATGGTGGTTGTTACGGCTTATAGTGTTCTTCAAAAGGACCTAGCAATCGTGGGAAGGGAAGTGTAGTGAAGACCCGTACTAGAGGTCTAGTCCTTAAAGTGTTCCATAAGTTATAACACCAGTGACAGTGACTATGTTTTAAAACAATCATTCTTACGTTGTCACCTGAGGTTGAATGTGTGAATTGAACCACGAAAATAGTAAAATTCGGCAAAGGTAAAGGTAGCTTAATAAGTAAAATAAAAGAACCATCCACCAACCTTATATATCGTACACGATAAATTACCATCCTGTGTCAACGTATTTATAGAGTTTTATTGAGTCTTTCACATAGTCAAGACGAGACGAAAGGGACGAAAGGTACATTTGACATATGTTAAATCAAAGAAGTATTTTGTTATCGATAATGAATATACTGGAGTTTCTCTTTCGTGAACTACTAGTACAAATAAGTAACATATCATAAATAACATTAGTATAGTTATTCCGTGACAAAGATACCCGGTCGACGTACTCTGTACCTTTATCGAAACAAAGTATTGTGAGAGAAACATAAAAAACCAACAACAATATTACCTTAAAACAACATTTATCGAGACTTAAGATGATTCACGAAGTCTGAACTTCTCAAACTAACGTTCTGAATAAGGAAATGAAAGGGACACGATACTGTCATCAAATGTTTTGTTCAGCATATAGTGTCAGTAGTTAATATTTCGGGTCCTTCTTAAAAATTCCAAGGGTTCACTAAGACTACTCGACGGTCTAAAAAGTTACCGACAAAATACCTTGTAGAAAAGTAAAATAACATCTGAATCCAACTTACCAATATAAAACTCTTAAAGTAGACTAATAATAACATAATAATCTTACTTTTGGAAAAGGGTCCATTTTGATTTCGGGTTAGTGTACTTTTGAAGAGAATTCTACTGAGAGTTAAACATCAACCTAGTAAACTATATTTGGTTCATTAACACATACCTTTATTACTTACAATGGTTTCTCTTAAATTCTTAGAAAACAGTAGAAATGTACTAGAAATGTAGTAGAAAAATATACTAGTATATAATAAATTCACAATGTTATAATGAATTCACTGTTATTTAAATTGTACATCGTAATGGGGAGTAGGGTTTTTTCGAAACTACTACGTGTCGTCAAATACGAATTCATTATAGACTAGTACATCTTTCATGAATTCTACTGTTTTTCCAGAATCTAAGGGAAACAAATTGTAAGTAATAAAGGTATATGTTAATGATTTATTACGACTCCAATATTTCTACGACCCGGATTTCTACTTGTCTTACCTCAAGATCGAGAATTTTTAAATCACTCTTTTAATGTCAAAGTAGGACGATAATTAGACAAGGAGTAGTGTAAAAATAACCCTCCCACAATTTTATCGTACATACTCACTTTTCGGTTCGTTTATAGTGGGTGACTTGATGTAGATATCTTAAAAAATATCAAATAGGTTCACTGTCCGTGATTCTAGGATTTTGTCTATTTGAATTTACGTATACTTTACGGGTCATCCCGGTATTTTCTGTCAAACTTACGATCAGAATGTTTCAAAGATCCTTTACTGTTATTTAAATTGTACATCATAGTGGGGAGTGGGTGGTTTTCGAAACTACAACGTGTTATCAAACGGTGGATTAATTTACCAAAATTTATTTCAACAGATGTTCCATCCTTCCGACATTAGACACATGTCCGACGTGTTATATAAGGTCCAGGTGGGGAATTCTTCTATGTCTCTGTCTATGTTTCGTATTACTGAGGGTGTACCTCAGTGGTTTGTGCAAGAAGTTTTTGTGACGTTTAGTACAATTGACTGGGGTCCCAAACGTAAGGAGGGGAAGAGAGACTAGAAATGGGGAGAAAAAAGTGGAGAGAGGGAAACGAAACTCCGAAGACTGTCGGTTCATGAACGTGTCAATGAAACCCACTGTTATACAATAGGGGTCATCTTTAGTCCTCGAAAGTAAGTTTTCCACCGGTGAGAACTGGAGACTGGGGCCACGGAGGGTGGGACGACGAGGGGAGGTAAAAGACAGAGGTACCTAGACTTATCAGTTCACCTTTTTACCCTCGTCCTTTTCAGATATCGATAAGTATCTGGTCGGGTGAGGGGAAACGACGGGATGGGGGGTTTTTCCTCTCTTTCTACTTACTTTGAGTAAGTAGTTATTCGTCCTCTACTCCTTCTTTCGGGATAATCGACTTTTCGTTCGGTTCTTCGTCTCTCCCACTTTCTCTTCTTCACGGTCCTTTCTTTACCTCTCCTCATTCTCCGACCACACCCCCCGTTCAACACTCAAGTAACTTTTACTTTTGGATCCCCGACTTCTCGGTGTGACGTACAAAAGGTTCAGCTCAATAGATACTCCCCGGCTGACAGAGTTCTTACTTACGGAGAGTGAACACGGCGTCGAAGAATTTGTTCTTGCGTCGATTTTTTCTTGTTTTCCCTCTTCCGGACTCGGAGACCCTGAAAATAAAGAAATTTGTAGAACTACCTTGGAGACCCTCGGTCCTGTATATCGTTGACTCTGTGGACTAGCTCCTCAATTCTTTACTCTTGAATTTTAGATGTGAGTAGGTCTCCTTTACGAAAATACACAACCTTTCACTGTCGTCTGTATAATAGGCAATGTGTATCTCAACTAGAAATAAAGTTGCCAGACCCGAGTCGTTAGGCTGCAGACGTTAGATTCTTTCACCGGACTGAGTCTGACCGGTTACCTGACAGTCAGTTAGTTGGACCAGTGTCGTATCTCCGGTCTTTTGTCTCATCAAGGAGAGTTGGATTCTTACAATCCACGCTTCTTTATAGTTGTAATTTAAGTCTAGTTAGAGCTGATCTATCCCAAGTTATTAAGACGTCGTAAGTGGTATAAAGGAGGAGAAGGAGTGTTCTACATTTGTAAATTATTAAATAATTAGTAGGTAGATTTTTGAACAGACCAAAAAAGGGTATACGTACGGTAGAGACTCTAATTGTGAGGTTTCATTTTTCAAAAGTAAAATACACTTAGGTTCCGTTTTTGTGTGCGTAAACCTAATTTTTTTTTTTTTCTGGTTCTGTTACAAAGACACAAGGTAAGGAGAAGGTGGTCACCCAGTAGTGGACGTGGGGATATCGAACTGTTCTTGACGTAAGTGTCGTTGCCTCAGTGGATGAACGACTGTATCAAGTCAATGAAAGTTTATTTCAGATTTTGTTAAAACGGTCTTTTAAACCGTAGTCAGGATTTATTAACAACGTACAAAGGATCAAAAAAGTAGACAGTGAATATGAGAAGCCTGGTAGTTGTAGAGGATCGTGAATCCAAAACTCGTATTCTTATACGAACTTCCTCCAGTACACAATGCTGACCTGTTTTTATTTCTACTCTGGCTATCCTTGTGACCGTTTAAGTGTACTCGAGTTCAGTAGTTCACTTTTAGAGCACTGAAAGTTCACATGTAATGGTGGTAGTTCCAGTTTCGGGAACTCGTAGAGTGTGCTTCACCCTGACCTCTACTCGCACCTCCTTAGAGAGTACCTTCCTCGGCAGTCCCTAAGATGACAGTCTCACGATTCGTCCTGTGTCTGATTGGACGTCGACTACGAGGATAGTACTGACGGAGGGACGCACGGAGGGAGTGGAGGAGGGAATATCAGGATGTCTAAGAGTACTTTTCGGGACTTTACCCCTGATCTTACGTCTCCGTCTCTCCTAAGTCGAGGAAAAACCCGGAGACGGTCTAAGAGTAATCCAGGACCTGTACACTCGGTTACGACTAAAGGTACCGACTAGATGGGATTTAGACGGGAAGGACTTTGTGATCGGAAACAGGAAGGTCAGCGGCAGAGATTTACCCCTAAACCCACTCTCGTTATGGTTTCCCTGGCAGTAATATGTGGGTAATACTACTTTAACTACCGGAGATTCAGAAAGACCGACTTTCGAGACTGTCCGACTCTAGTGTGACCTAACATTTTAGTAACGAAAGGGACCATTTAGCCCAATGTTTACTCTTGATCTCACCCTCCCTCCCACTCGTCCTCCTATTTCCTTCTCACAAAAAGGAGTTTAAGTGGAGTGAAGTACGACCTCACTCTCCGGTAGGTATGAGTGCTTTCCGATTAATATATTTAGTCTACGGGACCGACCCAAAGGTTGGAGGACCCTCGACCCTCTTGAACCTTATTTACTCCAGAAGAAGTTTTACTTTCTTTGGGAAACTTTTTTACGGTTTTGGTTACCAATATGTCGAATTGAGTGTTAAAAAAATATCTTTGTCTTTTTAGACCTGGTTCCTATTGTTTTTATCGACTCAAAAGTAGAAGACCGTCTAAACCTTTACAAGAGACTTAAATAAATGGAGGAACGATCCTAGATGAACAGAAATGAAAGGTAGCGATTTATACTGTCGAGAGTTCTACAAGTCTACAGATTTAAGTAGAAGTTTTATTTTCGACTGAAAACAAAATGTTTCTAGTCTAAACACAATCCTATGGTACTATTTTTCGGTAACGAGTTCGTCGTCTCGATTTATTCCTTTCTTTTTAGTGTAGCAATTTCCTTGTCCCTAGATGTGGAAAACAAGACCGAAACGGTGAACCCTTGTACGTTAGAACGTGTTAGTGAAGTCAAAAGTTCCGAAGTCTCAGTATACTTTTATTGACCTAACTACATGTGAACGTGGTAAACCAGATACTGTGATTAAAAGGTGTGTACGGGGTTTATTAGTTATGAGTCTCTTTGTTGATTTTAAGTGGTCGACAGTCACCGCCTGTACGGTGAATGAATGTTATACTCACAATTTGAAACCCGTAAACCACCTACGAAAGTACTTCACTTTCAGTGACAACACAGGTTAAGAAACGTTGGGGTACCTGATATGTCAGGTACCTTAAGAGGTCCGGTCTTATGACCTTACCCATCGGAAAGGGAAGAGGTCCCCTAGAAGGGTTGGGTCCCTGACTTGTGTCCAGAGGACGTAACTCTCACCTAAAAAAAAAATGGTCGACTCGGTGTTCCCTTCAGGTTCTTATGACCTCACCCATCGGATCGGGAAGAAGTCACCTAACTTGGTCCCAGAGGACGTAACGTCCACCTAAGAAATGGTTGACTCGATAGTCCTTTCCAGTCGAGTACTTTCAAGAAAGAATAAGAACAGGGTTCAGCCTCTTCCGTTACCGTGGGGTGAGGTCATGAGAACGGACCTTTTAGGGTACCTGTCTCCTCAGACCACCCGACGTCAGGTACCCCAACGATTCTCAGCCTGTGCTGACTCGCTGAAGGGAAAGTGAAAAGTGAAAGTACGTGACCTCTTCCTTTACCGTTGGGTGAGGTCACGAGAACGGACCTCTTAGGGTCCCTGCCGCCTCGGACAACCCGACGACAGATACCCCAGCGTGTCTCAGCCTGTGTTGACTTCGCTGAATCGTCGTCGTTCAGTGACTATAACGGAGGACGACCTAGGTGACTTCAATGTCGTAGACTCTCGTTAAATTAAGGACTGTTACATTCGAGGAAAATTCTCGTCCTGTCCTTTCCACGGACCTTTAAGAGTTTGGACCATGGACCTTTAGTAAGTTATGTACGGATAATCTTATTTAGTAATGTATTCACATACTTACAAACTTCACTTCACTTCACTTCACTTTCACAATCAGAGAGTCGACATAGGCTGAGAAACACTAGGGTACCTATCTCCTCGAACCACCCGATGTCCGTTCTTATGACCACATCCATCGGTAAGGGAAGAGGTACCCTAGAAGGACTGGGTCCCTAGTTTGGGTTCAGAGGACATAACGTCCGCTTAAGAAATGATACATTCGGTGGTCCCTCCTACCATACCTACCCGTCCGGTGAACTTATAAAAATTTCTTACGAAGATTGACCTACCTCTCGACTGAATAAGTATGACTAAAAAGAAGGGCTTGTTAGTTAGGTAAAAAAGATTAAAAAGAAAGACTGGTCTGGTTGTAATTTTAAGTAAGAACGGACAAATTCTTGAGTCTGATTTGTATGTCCGTATTCAACAGTTTTAGTATCAATAGGTCTCTACCTTGTATAATGACTCCGGTAGACCAGAAGGAGGAAAATCAAAAGTCTCCATTCTCCGATTCTATTTAATTTACTTTACAGAACAAGTTTCAGTATGTTAGTTTTGTACTGGTGTCACCTTGACTTCGGTCTTAGGTATAAAATCCTTTGGATTCGGTTACCAGAAAGATAGTACAGGGTAGGACTAATTCAAAGAGAATAAACTTATGTATGTGTGTTATATTTTACATATATATGAATTATATACATATATACATTCTAGACGACACAAGAAGTATTCACTCTTGTCGAAGTCGACGAGTACCTTGGAGATTTGATAAATCCTAATACGAAAGACGGGAGAAAAGGGGTTTCCTTTCGTAATGTTCTAGGGATGACTCCCTGTATGTGTCTAGAATCGCTAGGATGAGGGAGATTGAACGAAAAGAATGACTGACATTTTAGAAGTCAGACCCCCCCTCCTTCTTGGTAGAAGATGACTTGGTTAGGTAGTAAACAACAATATTAAAATACGGGACTCAGAGGGAACCGAAACCTCCGGGGGTTTGACTAGTGATGAGTTTTCAGTATTTAAAACACGAGAAAAAGGATACTAGACGAGATCCGTAAGAGAGAACTCCCGACGTAATAGCAAAACAGATCGATGAGTTTCCTTCTTCCCTATATCCCTTTGACCTAAATGGTCAGCCCCTTTTCTTGTCGTGTCTTGATTAAGAAGGTAAAGTGTAGTAATAAAGTATTTTTATGTACATATGAAAATGTGTCAGGATGTAGGATGGCCACCACTAATCTAAGAGTTTAGTTGATTGATTTTGGATAATTTTGGGAATCTTTCGAACCGATAGACGGAAGAAAGGAAAGGTACCAGTCAACACGGTTTGACGACCACTGAAACCTCAAGTCTCGAACCATTCCATTTAAAAACAACTTCTATAGTGTTATCCCTGAAGTGACCTCACTAGATTAGTAGTAGTATCAGATATAAGATTTTGTGCGTTCGATTCAGTAAGTCAGTACAGACTGAGAAACGTCGAGGTGTCAGACATCGGACGGTCCGAGGAGACAGGTACCCTGAGAGGTCCGTTCTTATGACCTCACCCGACGGTACGGGAGGAGGCCCTAGAAGGGGTGGGTCCCTAGTTTGAGTACGGAGAATGTAGAGGACGTAACCGTCCGTCCAAGAAATGGTGATCGCGGTGACTTCAGGTATAGGATTGTGTTCTCTCCTAATTTTAGAAACGTCTTACTGGTACCTATTCTACGGGGTTTGAGGTAGAACGGTAGAGAGAGCTCCTGTGAGAGGTTCAAGGTACCTTGAATCTGTGATAAGATCCTTAACACTTATGATCCCTTCTTATTCCATACTTAGTTGACTGATTTAAATGACTCAATGGGACTTAACAGACTCTAACTATAAAACGATGGATTCTCCGAGTTTGTCTTTAACAATGGAGATCTGGACTCTCCTACTAGATAGGATAGTTAAGTCTACCGGGCTACTTCAACCCTGACTTTCTATTTTATTCTTCTCCTACCCTAGGGTTTGTCTGTAACTTTACTGAGGATTTCGTCTCACATCTCCCTCTCGACCTATCTCAAAGAGACACTTTGACCCACCAACCCACGGACTCCTTTACCGAAATATATTAGGTAATCGGTGAAATACGTATCCATCTTTCTGGACTAACATTTTATATCCACCGTTAAGACTTCGAGATTCATTAGGTAATTTTGATGGTCTGTGACGGTTGTACCCCTTCACACTACAAAAGATCACACTTCCTGTCCTATAATTAATAACAGACAAAAACCACGGTCATCAAAAGTTTCGGTTAAAATTTTAATATGTTTCACCATTAGTAAGAGGTCACCTTTTACTTATATTTCATCCCACACGTTGTTACTCCGTCGGTGTACTTAGGTAGGTAAAGAGAACCTCCTCAGAGACGTCGCGTACAATGAATCCTGTCAAAATGAACGGAAAGATGGTTACTCTCTCTAGTCCCATTTACTCTGTCCCTTGGTCTCCCACCCTCCAGATGATTTTACTCTTTACCTTCTACGAACTTCTATTTGAAACGGACCGAACTGTAGAACAGACCCAAACAAACAAACAAACAAAAACAAAAAAAAAAAACGAAAGAAACGGACTACGAATCGACGCTAGAGATCAAAGACTCGGTGTAAGACACAGAGTTGAAAGTTTAAGTCAAATGTATGGATGGAAAACTTTCTGACAACAATAAATACAAAATTTGATGAGGGGATAGGAAGGGGGTATAAATTACTTTTAATCCCCCAACAATTGTGTCCTCTTTAACAATTGGAGACCAGGTTTCCGTCTGTTTTTTCCACCTCTCGATCTTTTAAGATAAACGGAAAAATTATTTTTACAATTTTATAACTTAAAATTTATCTCAGTATGAGAATGAGAGTGACGACCCGTATGTGTGGTTCCTTCGGTCTTAACTTTCTCTGCGCACATGGGGTTACAAGTAGTGTCGTGACAAATATTATCGGTCCTGTACCTTCGTTGGATCTACAGGTAGTCGTCTGCTTACCTATTCTTTCGACACCACATATATATATGATACCTCATGATGAGTCGGTAATTTTTCTTATGTAAACTTAGTCAAGATTATTCCACCTACTTTGACCTCGGTTAACATGTCTCACTTCATTCGGTCTTTCTTTTTGTGGTTATGTCATATCATTGTGTATATATACCTTAAATCTTTCTACCATTACTATTGAGATATACGCTCTGTCGTTTTCTCTGTGTCTACATTTCTTGTCTGAAAACCTGAGACACCCTCTCCCTCTCCCACTCTACTAAACCCTCTTACCGTAACTTTGTACATATGATAGTCCATTCTTTGCTTAGCAATCAGATCCAAGCTATGTCCTATGTCCTACGAACCCCGACCACGTGACCCTACTGGGTCTCTCTACTATACCCCTCCCACCACCCTCCCCCCAAGTCCCAACCTTTGTGTAACATGTGGACACCACCTAAGTACAGTTACATACCGTTTTGGTTATGTCATAACATTTTTTTATTTTAAATTTAATTTTTTTTATCTCAGTATGAGAATGATCTTTTGTTTACACATTTTGTATATAATACCTCATTTCCTTAATCAATTATGATTTTGATTAAATGAAATAAAAATGGATGGAGTGTTCCAACAAGACTCCTAGATTACTTTTTAGTTACTAACTTGTATTATTTTTACGATTTTATTAAAACACGATACTAGATACGATAAATATGTTCCTATAACAATGGTTTACGAAAATCCATAAAATTATTGAGAGAGAAAGAGGGAAAACCAACAGGTAGAGAGTGGGTAGGACACCTTCGGTTCTCAGGAGAACCAATGCGTGAGGGTGGGTCCAGAGGTTTTTCTGAAGAAGTCCCAATAAACTGGACAGATGGAGGGTCAAAGATAGTGTATAACAGAACAGGTTGTGGGTAGGGTTGGGAGAAGGTTTCAACGTTGCTCACTTTTCGTTGTTCGTCTTTCTCATTGTTTTGACTTATTAAAAAATTTCTTTTAATATAAAGGGTCGGGTAAAATCTCGACAAAATACCGTTTCCGTCGTTGAGGATATCACTGGGTCGAGACCCCACACAAAACTCCTCAGTGAGGGTCTTGAAGTTGGATCTTAGGTAAAGAAGTCGAAAGAGTTATTGAGACGCTTCATAGAGACAGGGAATTAGTTATGGAGTGACGAATTTGATATGTCTCTCCTAAAACAACAAATGTCGATTTTTTTCAACTGAATTTGAGTGTGAAAGGGAACAGTTTAAGACGAGAGTCGGGTAGGAAGCTATTGCCTGTTTCCTATTTTATTTAAGAATGATTCTAAAACATAAAGTTAAGTATGTACTCATTGATAAGACTTTTAAGTATTCTGGTCTTATTTAGAATGGAGACAGATAGGTAGATAGAGATTTTTCTAACTTTAGATCACATAATATCGATAAGATAAACAACCTAACTCTTCGAAATAAATTAGGTGAATCCTTGGGTTACTCTTGAGTATAGGAGAACCTTGTATTGGAGAAGTCGTGACCTACAAGTTGTACGTGTCAGAATGACCTGACCATCTCTACATGAAAATAATAAGTCGGAGAAATTAAATCGACGACTCTTTAGTGTAATCCTTCCGTCTTCTTTCATAGACAAAATCTCAGTAAATTCCTCTCGCAATTCGATACGGTGTTTTGGTCTTAAAAGTCTTCCGGCGTACTATGGGATTTCTATGATAGGGTTCTGTTCGGGTGTGAGATCTTATCCCAAACGTGACCCAGGAGACAATTGATTTCGTCCAAGTCGTCGTAGTACTGAGTAATAAGAAAAGACATAAATGACTGGATGAAACGAGGTACAAAATCCCGTATGTCGTCTCTACTCTCAGTGGTAACTCCTTAGGTGACACTTGTCTTCTGTGTGCACATCTCTATAATGATCGTGCTACGTTTCGACCGTGACATCTTCATTTTTCACGACATTCTTATGTCTGAGACAGAGTCTAAACTATCCGAATCTTCAGTTCCTTTTAAGATATAAGAACTTCACACAGATGTAAGACGGATAAAAATACAAGAGAACCCAGGTTTGGGTATACGACAAAACCCTATGAAGTACTAAGGAGTCACGAAGTAAGTCAATGGATTGATTGTTGAAATATGTATCAATTGGTTATGCATCTGAGTAAGAGAGACAATTTTATTAGCCACACAACCAAAGAGAACACCGATCAGGACTGACTAGGTCTTTAGTTGTCGTGTACACTCTAGTCCTTAGTCTTGGAGTATCTACCGTAAATCCTTGACCAAAGTAACACAGGAATCCAGACTTGTGTCACTACCCGAGGCACGATTACCTTTTATCCTACGATCATTAATACGTTACGTTGCCGTAGGGTTAATTAGTTTACTTGTGGACACCAACTGACACTATTTCTCGGATGACTTCTTGCACGGAACTCTCGGGTCTACCGACTACGGGAACTGGTGACGTCGTCGATCCTATTGATAGGACACCCGACCTAAGAAGACTAATGAGGCGTCACTAATCTCTTTCTCTGTTCGAGTTCAGATCTAAGAATAGTGTTTAGTGTCTTCTCTTCACCGTTGGGAATTGAATTGTCTATTCTCTTAGAGAAGAGAGAACATTGAGGACTCGACTGTAATGACTTTTAGATTCCGTTGTAAATTACCGCACGCAATGTCTTACTGTTTGGTACAACTTCAGGGTTGAAATGGTCCAGAGATCACACGTTCAGTCCTGTGACCCTCCATCTCAAGGACTTTAGACTTTTCCTCTCTAGATCGACCTGAGTCTATTTTGGGTCCATGAATTTGGGGACTCAATGAGATTTAAAGGGAAATCATTGGTAACGTACGTACGCACGTACCATTCAGTGAAGTCAGCACAGGCTGAGACACGCTGGGATACTTGGCATCGGGCGGTCCGAGGAGACAGGTACCCTAAAAGGTCTACTCTTATGGTCTCACCCAACGGTACGGAAGGAGGTCCCCTAAAAGGGCTGGGCCCCTAGCTTGGGCGCAAAGAATGCAGAGGACATAACCGTCCGTCCAAGAAATGGCGATCGTGGTCGACTCTTCGGACTCTCGGATTGGCCTCGGTTGATCTTTTTGTCTTTACACAGACGTCCCGGGGCTGAGGTCGTGGTGATCTATCACACACCTTCTCACCCAAACCTCGACGCTGTACTCAGGGTGTGTTTACCCGTCGATTCGACATGGCAAACTCTCCACTCTCCGTCTACTACAAGGCGCCCGTTCTGAGTCGTCCTGAGTCAATGCCAAGACACCAGCTTTCAGAGACCGAAAGAAAGACATAAACGTATAATTTTTCTTTTACCACCTGATCTTACCATCAAATCAAGGTGAAAGCAAAACTCATTGTTTTTGGAGAATAGTTTATTCCGGTGCATATTTTGAGTTAATATATTTTGTATGTTTTTATTCAACGAGAATAATATAGAACATGGATCGACCCCCTGGAGGGGAACGGGTGGGACTCGATAGAGAAGTCCCGAGGTTCCGAGATGACTTACGTCAGTCATTTCGAGAGTTTTCCTAGTAGAGAGTTCTAGGAAGAACGAGATTTCCTTTGACTAAAACTCTAAGAGAGAAGTACAGATTTCATGGAACAAGACTTTCGTATCAGGAGGCTGGTCGTCGTAGTGTAGTGGCCTCTGAGTCGTCTTTAATTGTGTACAGTTTCGACGGACCCGAGTACAGAGTCGGAGGGGTGAGTGAGTGACACGTGGGGCCCTCGTTTCACGACTGGGAGACGAGAGTACAGGTGGGGACCTTAAAGGTAACATCATCCCCTTGAGTTTATTGTATTCTTTTAGGAACCCTGCTGTTTGTTCAGTGCAAGGGCTCTTTAAGTATCACTTCCTAAAAGGTATTAATGTGCGGTTCACTGGGTTACCGTCTTTTGAAATATTGTTGTCCGGTTCCAGCGGGGTGCGATTATTCTCTCCGGAGGACAGAAAGTTTGTCCTCCCCCGACTAAAGTTTTTACTGGTTACCGTCTATGGTTTCCTAGTTCTCCCGGGTTTTGTCTCGCCTTTCGTGAAAGGTACGACATCTTTGACTGGCCGTAAAGTCGTTCTTGTTATTCGTCTCCACGATTTCCGGGGGGTCCCTCCCGCACCCCAGAGTCGCACCGAAGGGTTTCGGAGTGGAAAGGATGTTTACTCGGTCGACGGTCTAAACCATTTGTAGCATTTAGAGATTCTTGTCCCGAACGTGAGTACTCCATTGGGTCCACAAGCTGGTACCTCCTACAACTTTATACGTTCCGGTCGTGACGGACACGGTTTACCCAGTGTCGGCGGGGAGACCCGCGCTCAAAGGGTCCGGGGAACCACCTTGGCGAGTGTTAATTGACGAAACAGACAGTGGTTCGGGCGGAGGGACAACCTGTACTCCAAGGAGAGTCCAACCACCAGAGAGAGAGAGACAGAGGTGCAGAGAGAAAGAATAAAGGTGCGTACGTATCGTTAGAATTAGTCTTTAGTGTAGTCAATGGATTCTCGGAAAGACTCTGACAATCGCTTAGGTAGTGAATCCTACCGTCCGAACTACTTTCTCCGGGACCCACTCACCCCTCTCTGGTCTCCCGACCCTTTAGCCTGCGTCCGGGGCCCGGAGAAGGAGGACCAGGACTAGAGACCTAGACTGTACGAAAACAGTAGGGTCGAACACAAGTTGAGTCCCTAGTCTTACACTAAAAATCTAAAGAAGGAAACACCAATACCTCTTATAGTACATGCAAACTTCTAGTTATTAAACTATTTGTATGTTCGTGGAGACCGTAGTATTAAAGAAGAAATTTGAAAGATTGACTCGTCACCCGCACTCTTACATCCATTTCTATCCTCTTAACGTCTCCAGGGGTTTCCCCTTGGGGACCTTGGGGTTTGAGGACTGGTGTACGTGTCCTTAGAGCTGAAACCCTTTAGGAGATCCGGAACTTTGAAGTGACTGAAGAAAAGGTGGTAGGGTCTTTGAAGTTTTACAAGGTCAGAGTGTAGTGGTTTACGTTATTGTCTATTGGTGCCCGTAGAAAAGAAAAACAGTAACCTAAAATATCCCGGAATGACTCTCTTGTGGAATTAATTTATATTATTTTATTAATATACATCTTGTTAACTTTATATTCGTCACTACCGAACGTCCCATAACACAATATGAATTTTTTTTTTTTTTTTGATTCGTCTTGGGGGAGGAAACGTAGTTCCTTTACGTAGTTGTCTGTGACTCATTGTATTCTAGACGCTTATTCCCGACTGTACTCATTCATGTGAACCTCGAGTTCTTCATCTACCACTCGAACCCATCTTCCAAATTTAGTCTTAAGGACCTAATTTATCTGAACTTTAGAAAGAAGTGTTCTTCGTCAGATCACCGTCTCTCGGGTGACCTCTACTACCAAACGTTACCAGGTTCTTGTAGTCGTAGAACAGTAAGAGTACGACTGGAACTATCATTAGGGTCGATGAGGTCTCTGAAGTTTCTTTTGTTTGTCTAGGAAAATATGTCACAAACTAGTGTGTACCGAGGTGTAATTTATTATGGAAAATATATAAGAGATATAAAAAAATAAAATATATAACACCCGAATTTTAATATGTATTAAAATTCTGTCGTTCACCATCAGAGAATTCAAAGTAAATTGAAACACAAGGTAAAGTCTCGAGACTGAGTGTTTAGACACACGATGTTTACTTACTTATGTACTCACTTGTTGCCGGTGTCCGTTGGAGACTCGTCTTACAACCAGGAGAAAATAGAAAATCCCGTAAACAAGTAAGAGACACTCCAGTATTTGTCGCACCTAAAACCTCAGTCTGTTGGTCTCAAGTTTAGATCGGAACGATTAGTGATCGACTACTGAAAGTCTATGGATGAATAGGAAAGATTCTGGTACGAAAGGAATAAACGTTTTGTCCTATTATTGGGAAATTCACTTTATTCCATAAACTTTCGTCATTCGTATGGTGAGTTATGTATCTTAATTGAAAGGAAGGAAGTCGTGGGTTCTAAGAAAGAAGAGACCGTAAAATCTCTGCTCACAGTAACAGAGAGGGAAACACCTCCATTACCATAAGGTCAACTCGACAAAGTTTGGGACTTTCTACTACGACACTTTCACGACGTGAGTTATACGGTCTTTTAAATCTTTTGAGTCGTCGCCGGTGTCCTGACCTTTTCCAGTCAAAAGTAAGGTTAGGGTTTCTTTCCGTTACGGTTTCTTACGAGTTTGCTGGCGTATTGACGTGAGTAGAGTGTACGATCATTTCATTACGAGTTTTAAGAGGTTCGGTCCGAAGTCGTTATGCACTTGGCACTTGAGGGACTACAAGTTCGACCAAAATCTTTTCCGTCTCCTTGGTCTCTAGTTTAACGGTTGTAGGTGACCTAGTAGTTTTTTCGTTCTCTCAAGGTCTTTTTGTAGCTAAAGACGAAATAACTGATACGGTTTCGGAACCTGACACACCTAGTGTTATTTGACACCTTTCAAGACCTTCTCTACCCTTAGGGTCTGGTGGACGGGACGGAGAACTCTTTAGACATACGTCCAGTCCTTCGTTGTCAATCTTGACCTGTACCTTGTTGTCTGACCAAGGTTTATCCTTTTTCTCATGCAGTTCCGACATATAACAGTGGGACGAATAAATTGAAGATACGTCTCATGTAGTACTCTTTGCGACCTGACCTTCTTTGTGTTCGACCTTAGTTCTAATGGCCCTCTTTATAGTTATTGGAGTCTATAAGTCTACTGTGGTGCCAATACCGTCTTTCACTTCTTCTTGATTTCTCTGAGAAGTACTTTCACTTTCTCCTCTCACGCTTTCAACCGAATTTCGAGTTGAAAGTCTTTTGCTTCTAGTACCGTAGACCAGGGTAGTGAAGTACCCTTTATCTACGTCTTTGTCACCTTTGTCACAGTCTGAAATAAAACCCCCCCGAGGTTTTAGTGACGTCTACCACTGATGTCGGTACTTTAATTTTCTGCGAATGAGGAATCTTCTTTTCAATATTGGTTGGATCTGTCGTATAAGTTTTCGTCTCTGTAATGAAACGGCTGATTCCAGGCAGATCAGTTCCGATACCAAAAAGGACACCAGTACATACCTACACTCTCAACCTGACACTTCTCCCGACTCGTGGCTTCTTAACTACGAAAACTTGACACCACAACCTCTTATGAGAACTCTCAGGGAACCTGACGTTCCTCTAGGTTGGTCAGGTAAGACTTCCTCTAGTCGGGACCCTAAAGAAACCTTCCTTACTACGACTTCGACTTCCAGGTAATGAAACCGGTGCAGTATTCTTCTCAACTGAGTAACCTTTTCTGAGACTACGACCCTCCCTAACCCCCGTCCTCTTCTTCCCCTGCTAGCTATTACTCTACCGACCTACCGTAGTGCCTGAGCTACCTACACTCAGACTCACTTGAGGCCCTCTACCACTACCTGTCCCTCCGGACCGCACGACGCTAAATACCCCAGCGTTTCTCAACCTGCACTGACTCACTGATTTGACTTGACTTGACTTGACTTTCCCTCTTCGAAGATTAGGTGGATGGATAGGTGTGTCGATAGATGAATGGATAGATAGGTAATAGTACATTATAAATTTAATACACTATAACGTACTGACGACTGTTCAACTCAAGATCTCATTGTATGTGTGAACGAAAGCCTAGAGTGGATGATTGGGTTTCACGAGCACGGACGAACCAACGAGTCATTACAGACTGAGACGTTGGGGTACCTGACATCGGATGGTCCAAGGAGACAGGTACCCTAAAGGGTCCGTTCTTATGACCTCACCCAACGGTAAAGGAAGAGGTCCCCTTGAAGGGTTAGGTCCCTAGTTTTGACACAGAGGACGTAACCGTCCGTTTAAGAAAAGGTGACTCGGTGTACCCTTCGGGATGATTGGGTTTCTGGTACACGTTAAATGAATTCAGAGTCGGAGTTATAAGAGTAGGTATTTTACCCTAAGTAATCAAAGGTAAGACATGTCTTAGTGACATTCCTAATTTACAGTAAATTTATTTCCTAAATAGTCTCAAGGGTCGAGTTTTTAGTAATAGATAACGTTTCAAACCCGAAGGGTCGACCGAGTCACATTTCTTAAATGAACGTGACGTCCTGTGTATTCAAGTTTGGGACCTAACCCTGCTAGGGGACCTCTTCCTTTACCGTTGGGTGAGGTCATAAAAACGGACCTTTTAGGGTACCAGTCTCCTCGGACCGCCAGATGTGAGGTATCACAGTGTTTTCTCAGTGTGTGCTGAATGACTCACTTTGCTTGTTAACGTTTCCAGTCGAAAAAGGGGGAAGGTAAAGGAGAGGTCTTCGAATTCAGAGGTCTCACCCGTACTGGACTTATGGGTATTGGACTCTAAAAACGAAAAGTCCTAAAGGAATTTTGAACTGTAACTTCGTTCCGTGAGGGTCCCTGACTTTCACAGAGAAACAGTAAAATGACTCTGTCAGCGAGAGGAGTGTGTCGAGTGTCAAGAAAAAAACCGACAAGTCGAAGGAGACATCAGTAACTTTACCTTTTGAGTCCTAAAGAGGGGACATCCCAAAACAGAAGGTAAAATAGTCTTAGACTGGTACTAGAGTCTGACAAAGACTTATGAGAAAGTGTTTCTCATAAGTTTGGACGGGTCTACTCCTCTTCCTGTTTGACGGTTCTGAAGTCCCGAACCTCCGACCCGCGTTCCAGACTGGACCCAATAGAACACCCGTCACAGACGACGGGTCGGAGGTCGTAGTGCGTCGAAACGGTCCTGAGTGATTGTGACATAAAAAGATACAACTTCCATCTCAAACTGACTGTAATGGCCCAGTCTTCCTTACAATTCTCCCGGAGCCAGTGACAAAGTCAGGTATGAGTCATCGTGACGGGAGGAACTATGTGGGGGACCTTTGTATGAGATGATTCTTAGATGTATCTACTCAAGGAGGTTGTAAGATTCTCCGTCTTTTGTTTGGGGAGGAAGAAAGATCGAGACTTTAGGGGCACGTATGATATGCATACCAGTCATACACGAACCTTTTATGTTTACATGTAAGTATGGATTTACTGTTGGTAACTCGTAGGAGTTTAAATAAAAATAATAATAATAATTAAGAATAATAAAATACGGTACCTTCTTATTTTATCAGAAGAATAAAGAAAAGGATAAGCAGAAGGTAGTGTTAAGTGGGTGTGTACGTGTGTGTCGAGGAGGGGGTACGAGTGGGACCGAGGAGTGAGTGGACTATCTTTTTTATTTTGGGCATACACTCCAGATCTTAGAAAGAAATTTCGTCTGGCAAAATCACAGTTCAAATTTTACACTTGATATAAAAGATTGATAAGATAAGACAACAAAAGGAGAATCTCAAATTATGGACCGGAACCGTAATTAATTATGTATGAATAAATATTCTAATATCTCATGAAAATGAGGTAGATGTTGAATTTCAACACCGACCCTCTCTATTTCTTTCCCGTTTTTTAGAAGACCTTCTACAAGTCCATCCCTTTCTCTTAATACTGTCCATAGTCTTTATGACATCTTTTTCTATACTACGACCTGTACTTTGTCTTTTCCTTGTAACACCCAAAAAGGGGGTTCAAACGTAGTAGGCAAAAGAGAACTAAAAGACTACAATCGAAACGTTAACTTAAAGCAAAGATTGTCGTCCTCCGAAGGTATTTGGTCACGAGCCCGGAGAGACCAGGACGTCGAGTGACAGGTGGACGGGGTGTCCTCTGGAACAATAAGGAGAAGTCTCCAGACCCGCGCTACCAATAAGTAGAGTGTCTCGTTCGACCCGAACCCCCTCGGGAGACACAATCTGGAAGACCGGACTAAAAGGGGCTGCGGGTCGGTCGAGACTCCACTCGATACACATGACACGGAGACATTCCTCACAACTTTTCACACGTAACACAGGGTAAGGCTCGTAGGTTCGATTATCTGTCAATTCCTTCACTGGGCTGTCGATGATCCGGAGGGGACGATGACGGTCATGGCACACGTACGAGGTTCACCACGACTTATCGTTGTATTTTATTCGTCTCGTCGGGCGGGGGTGGTGGGAACCGGGGAGTCCAATTATAGTGAATAGTTCGACCGGAGTCCCGTCGGAAGGTGGACGAGTGTCAACTGGTTCTTAGTTTCTTTACGAACGAAACGTTCTTCTGTTAGGAAATTTGGTTTGTACTAGTCTTAAAGACGAACCGAAATTGGTAAAAATTTGCTAAGAGAGAGATATGTAGATACATACATATATACATGTGTAGTGTATATAAAATACACATACACTTTACTGATATATATACATATATACATATATATCCGTGTCAAAGTATAAAGTGGTGGATTTTTTTATTCGATTACAGAAACAAATATAGGTACAGAATTTCTGTTTTCAGTCTACACTATTACTGTTATAAAGAAAACAGTAATTATCACGAATAGTAACTACAGTTCAAGAATTTACTGTCTATTATTTTCATAAAATACACACCTAAATATTAAAGAGATATAGTAAAAACTTTCGATACAAGATTTCAAATTCGTTGTAAAAATTACTTAAAGTCGTACACCAAAGGAGAGGAACAGGTTTGGGATAAATTTTAAGTAAAGAGTCAACTTTATGTGGGTGTCGGGAACCCTAAGTGTGTATCCCAAAGTCTAATTTATGTATATTAGTTATTTTTATTCTATAACAAATTACGAAGTCAGAACTCAATTCCAAGATAAGTATTTAAATAATAATGTCCAAAACGACATAAATTTTGTCTGGTATGTACTGATCCTATTCATTTTGTCATACAAAGTATGAACCGAAGACGTAACCGTCCACCTAAAAAATGGTGACTCGGTGGACCCTTCGGGGTAAAGTAGGGATAGAAAGGAATAGAAACTTAATGCTCTCCTTTATCGACAGTAGGATCGTAAGGGTCACCATTTTTTAGACGGACGGTTACGTCCTCTGTGTCCAAAACTAGGGACCCAACTCTTCTAGGGGACCTCTTCTTTTACCGTTGAGTGAGGTCATAAGAACGGACCTTTTAAGATACCTGTCTCCTCGGACCGCCCGACGTCGGGTACCCCAGCGATTCTCAGTCTGTACTGAATCTTTATTTTGTTGTCGTTCATAAATTATCGATTAAAAGTTTTTATATAACATAATGTTCAATGTCTTATTCTTCAAATCTGAGTCATTGACTTTAACATCCTATATTCTAAACCGTCCACAAAAATAGTGACAAGTCTTTTCTTAAATCAACTTTAGGTTATCCAGAAAGGACTATGGGAGGAGGGATGTGATAGGCGGGAAGGAAACTATTTGTGTTAGTAAGAGGTAGATTAACGAGAAATAATAAAAGGAATCTTGAATGGTGATTGACTTTAACACAGATAAATAAAACAAGAAGTAAATAGTTATATTCATCCACGGAAAATGGAAAAGTGGGAACACAGCGACATATCATGTTATATACGACGACGACGACGACGATTCAGCGAAGTCAGCACAGGCTGAGACACGCTGGGGTACCTGCCGTCGGGTGGTCCGAGGGGGCAGGGACCCTAAGAGGTCCGTTCTTGTGACCTCACCCAACGGTAAAGGAAGAGGTTACGTACTTTCACTTTTCACTTTCCCTTCAGCGAGTCAGCACAGACTGATCATCGCTGGGGTACCTGACGTCGGATGGTCCGAGGAGCCAGGTACCCTAAAAGGTCCGTTCTTATGACCTCACCCTACGGTAACGGAAGAGGCAATGTCATATACCCGTAGGATATTTATAGACTACTCACTTATTTACCCACCTACAAAAGTAAATATGAGAAAATTTTGATGTTTTGTACATTAGAGTATATCAACATATATCTGTCTATATGTGTCAGTGACGAAATGTGTCTTTACACTTTGTTATTTTTACCAGTACATTTGACTTTGGTACCGTTCGTTTGAATTATTATTAATCCTTGTTAATACTAACGAGGAACTTGAAGTTTTCAAAAACGTTTTAGTAATTTTTGAGAATCATAGTCTATATTTACATAACATGTAGTACGTAGGAACGAGTCAACACAGGTTGAGAAACACTCGGGTACCTGACTTCAGGTAGTCCGAGGAGACAGGCACCCTAAGAGGTCCGTTCTTACAACCTCACCCAACGGTAGAGGATGACGTCCCTTAGAAGGGTCGGATCCCTAACTTGGAGACAGAGGACGTAAAGGACGAAACCGTCCGTCTAAGAAGAGGTGACGTGGTGGACCCTTCCGGGACATTTACGTATCCTTTTAAATTTTTATATCCCTTCGAATATGAATGAATCATATACCATTGAATGTGGTAATCTTTATAACTCTAAATTTCACAAAGAAAAAAACCTTTTTATAAATGGTACTGATGAAACTTGTCGAACGACGGAAGAGTGACACATTTAATGTTATGTAACACTCGTAGAAAGCTACGGACCCGGTTAACAGTACCGAGAGATTCAAACCTAACCGGAGGTTCCAAAATAAGAAGTACGAAAGTGATAGAATTTTATATGAACTCTTAAGGTAATTTCACCCAAAGAACGGTCGTAGTCAAGGAAGCCCTGTAGAAGTAGGAGAAACAAAACAGACAGAAGGAGTAAATATAGCTGTTCGAACAGAGGTGATTCACAGAAACCGACGCTTACGTCTCGAAGAGTTGACCGTCGTCACAGTTGCATGGGTGGATGCCTATCTATAAAGAAGAGATTGAGGTAAATACAAAGTAAACTTAAAGTGAAGGTCACAATTTAGTGAAGAGTGAAGAACGGACGTTAAGTAGAGACAACCGGTTAAAGAAGAAATTTAACAGACAAAGACTTTTTACAGTAACCAAAATAGGACCCTCTGTTCCTCCGTTGTTTTGAGGTCTGAAGTGACAGACACGTATTTTACTTAATGGCTACGTCTCCCTGGTGACTACCCGTTCCGTACCTTCTTTACTACACTGACGAGTGACTAATATTTTGTTTAGACAATAAATGCCTCACTAAACACCTGACTCCCTAAAGGACCACCGAGTCTGTTATTTCTCAGACGAACGTCACACCCTCTGGGTCCAAGCTAGGGACCCAGTCCTTCTAGGGGACCTCTTCCCTTACCGTTGGGTGAGGTCATAAGAGAGGACCTTTTAGGGTACCTATGTCCTCGGACCGTCCGATGTCAGGTACCCCAGAGTTTCTCAGTCTGTGCTGACTCACTGAAGTGAAAGAAAAAGAAAGAGAAATAAACACCTGACTCTTCAATCGTCAAATTAAACATGAATTACGTTAATGATTTTAAACTTGGTACAACAGTCCCTGGACCACGATTAATTTGACATCATTGGTTTGAAGTACGTATAACCTTGGTGTGCTCCGTTTTTGGTGGGTATTAACTTTTATAATCAAGAGACGGTTTGAAAGTATATTGGAGATTGAGATACATATTTTCTTCGATGAAATCTTGGTACGTTTTAGTCTAAGAAATGAGAGTCTTCAGTAGTTAATTTTTGTGTCTCTAGTATAAAAGGAATAACGGGAAGAAACTCGTTATCTCTTGACATCTGAAAACCGGTTACGTGTCCAGTTTCTTTTGTTCTACATTGACTTGTAAAATGTATATGCGTAAATAATCGGTCCTAGTCTTTACGTAATTCAGTCGTCAAAAGTTTGGAGTAGTACACAATCTTAGTGGTTTCCCTGCTAATTTTGGGTCTAACGACTGAGGGCAGACTCGCAAAGATTAAATAGTACAAACCCCACCATGGACTCTTAAACGGAGCACTTTGCCTACGGGGTCTAGTCCTTGGTGTATAATTCTTGGTGGCTGACTTCGTGTAAGTCTCCCGCAAAGTCCTCCTCTCTCCTTTCTTAGTCCTCTGGTTTTAAACCGTTCTTCTGTCGGTAACTGAGTTTCCCGAAGTCCGTAGAGTCTCTAGAAAAATAAAATCCGAAGAACAAAATGTTAGTTCCTTCATCTTCGGACGTTCTAAGTTTAATGAATTGAGTCTTTGTTTCAATTGGTCAGAATCTCTGACCAGATTTTGGATCTTAGATAAAGGTTATTAAAGACCTTCTGTCGATCGTGGTATGTGTGTGTGTGTGTGTGTGTGTGTGTGTGTGTGTGTGTGTGTGTGTGTGTGTGTATCACAAAGAGTTTGAAACGAAGTATACTTTACCGGACCAATTTTTAAGTATAAGGGTTCGGGAGTGGATTTTCAAGACTAAAGTCTCCACCTCCTAAGTTGGGGTCTAGGTTTACGTCCACTTGACAAGAAATTCTTTAACGAGATCTTATTTATAACGTTCGGTCACAAAATTTCGTGTGAGATATGTGTCCTTTCTTGTCTTACGACTGAAACGAAAAAAAAAAAAAAAAGAAAGTGTTTTACGAAGATGTCTGATACTTTTGAGGAGTTTGATAGGATACTCCATCTACTCCGTGGAGGAACCTCTTGGGAACCAGTTCAGAGGTGGGAGGTTCACAGGAAAAGGAGAAGACATATTCCTCACTTCAATAATTTTAACTATCGTAAACTAACGAGACTCCTGTCTTACTCTTTTTTTACACACTTTCGTTAAGCACTTACCTTTTTATAATATACCTTCAATCAACGATCCAAGTAATATCTCTTCGGATTTAACCTATACTAAAACAAATTATGGTTCACCGCTTAGACGTCTATTTTCTAGGAATTAACATAATGTCATCCGAGGGGGACCGTCTTCGAATGAATAAACAGGTTCCTTGGTCTTCTCCATTTTGGAGGTATTTTGAGTATTCTAAAGTGAGAGTGTCCAAGGGTTAATGGCACTTGTCTTCGACCTCTGATACAGGGTTAGACATTGTTATTTTTGTATATTATATAGGATCCGTGTTACCAAAAGAATCTTTTGACCGATTAGACAGGGGTCCTGTAAAGGACGGAGAAGACTGAGAGTGTACTTAATCCCTAACCTTTGGTCTGTTAAAACTGAAGGACTCGAAAGAAACGAAAACCGTTGCGACCTTCTTATTAAAAATTCCTTTCTTTTACTTTTACTAGGTAAATGGAACTGAGACGGGAGTGAGACTTCCTCCTAGAACCTCGACCTCTTTCTTTTATGGTCTCTCCCTCCCCTCAGAAGGAAGGGGCGTCTCGCAACTTGTATTCTGTACGAGAGGAAAACTCCCGAGTCGTGAACCCAAAGAGGTGTATAAAATTAGTTATAAGTGACTTGGTGTTGTTAGACCGTAGGTGCCAGTGAGACCACAACACAAAGTACTTATTGATGAAAAAGGTGACCCACGTCCTCTTTACTGAGACATGTGCCGACCGTCTTCTAGTAAGGAAGCTCGTTTCGTTTTAGTCGTCAAAGTTCCCTTTACACCCGTAGCACTTGAGTTTCATGTCTTCGGTTGAGTGTCCGGTTGACTAGGGAAAACCTTCTACGCCGAAGTCTGGTAAGGTGCACGTACACCTTACGGACCTGGACTAATGTCTCAAGAGGACTTTCGGTCACGTAGGGTCCTTTGGAATACTCTACCTCGCTTCATTATTACACGTAAGGGGTCGTTTATTTTGACAATCGTACTGGACCGGAGTAAGACCGTCTTCGTACAACGTTTTAGAGGACCCCTCCTTCCATGTTATGACTCGGACCCCTAAACTCAAGTCGACCCTCGGACCAGAGGTGACGGGTTCACGACGTTCGGACTCCGGGGAAGAGTGCTTGACCGGAGGTTTTACCACTTCTATGGGTAGTTCCAGTCTCTGGACCCTTCGGACCTAGGTCGAGTACCGGGTAAGACTCCTATTAGGTAGAAAGGTGTTAAGGAAGTTCAGGTTCTGTGCGGTGGAGGAGAGGATATGGTCGAGAAAGAAATCCAAAGAAGGTAGGCACCCTGACCTTAAGAAAGTTTGACTAGTTGTAGAGTAAAAAATGAGGGGGAAGTGTGGGTAGAATTGTAGATCTGTAGGTAGGATTATAGTCTATCGAAGATAAAAGGAAGTATCACAGAGGTCTTTCTTAAGAAGGATTCATGGATGATTACATTTCCGTAGTCTTTAGGTACGCAAATAAGTAAGAATGTCTGCAAACCGTAGTACGTTTCGTAACCCGATTCTGGAGACATCAATTCATCCCCTCTTTGTCGATAAATTTTATTGACGATATATTTTTACTTCAGTCCTAAGTGTGATAACAGGGATGGTCCTTGAGGGTGTAAAAGTCAGAAATTTGTGTTCAGTCCTCTGTGAAGGAGGACCTTCGGACGGCACTTAGGTGAGGGTTTACTTAGTCCATAGAGAGAATACCCTAAAGTTCTCACGAATAGATCTAGTAACGTGATTGTGACGTGGGTAATCGGTAACTACATGGACGAGAGGTTGATCTGACACTCGAAATTTCTGTGACAACATAAGTAGAGCCATGACGACGACGACGACGACGATTCAGTGAAGTCAACACAGGCTGAGACACGCTGGGGTATCTACTGTCGGGTGGTCCGAGGGGGTAGGGACCCCAAGAGGTCCGTTCTTGTGACCTCACCCAACGGTCAAGGAAGAGATTACGCACTTTCATTTTTCACTTTCACTTCAGCGAGTCAGCACAGGGTGAGAAGCGCTGGGATACCTGGAGTCGGATGGTCCGAGGAGACAGGTACCCTAAAAGGTCCGTTCTTATGACCTCACCCCATGGTAACGGAAGAGGCTAGAGACATGATCCTTCATGAATTGTGTCTCGGGTCATCTAGCACAAGTAACGTATAAAAACTTACTTACTTACTTACCTATTTTTGATATTTTCTTTTTAGAATCTTTCAACATTTTGTCTTTTTCCTTACTTATAATTGAAATCGATCTCCTTACCTCTGTTAAAAGTACCTTCTATACCATAAGTTCGTTTCGTGGCTTCACACTTGACCTAAAGGTCTTAAACTTTTCTAGTTCCCGAACCCTCCTCCACACCATGTGTCTCTTAATGAAAAATTTTGGATTACCTAAGAAAGGTGGAGATTGGACAATGAAGAGATTAGAAAGGATATGAGATCGTTTCAAAGAGGAACGAACACGTCTTGGAGGTCTACGGAATGATAAATTACCCTATTTCAAGTTCATCTAGTCGAACGTGGAGTTCCCAGAACGATAACAATAGGTTTTGAAAAAAGGATTAGGATTGAAAGTGAGGAACCAGTGGGTAACAGACGTGTGTAGTTCGGGAAGATGAGAGACCGGGGTTTATGAATGAAAAATAGTAGAGAAACGATGAGGAGAGAGAGGTCGGGAGTGAAGCTTACGGAAGGAGTACGGAAGGACGGTACCTCTCATGGTGAGACAGAAAGTTTTGGGATGGAGGAAGTGCGTCGGAGGGAAAAGGTACGGTCTAGTCTCAGTGAAGAAGATCTGTCGGACTATTGGTGAGAAGAGGGTAAATTGGTAATACACCAAAAGACTAAAATTCGGACGAAACAGGGAGAAACCTTCTGGTTTATTCCATGGATGTTCGATCCTATTACCAGTCACCGAAAACATTGTCCGTGTCACAAAGTCTACCGATATGATAACTACTTTTTAAGAACTATTGACTTCGTGAGAAGATTCCTAGATACTGTTCAGAAATCCGTCTGTAGAATAATAAGTCGATGGTCGTCTATCCCCACCAAAAAGATCTTTTTTCTAACTTAAATTACTCTTCTTCATTTAATAGACAATAGTCACGTAGATGCAATACTTTAGTGATTGAAACGGATACATTACTTTTTTTTGAACGATGAAAGGAGGAAGTGACTATCTTCATGTCAATATCAATGAAAAATAGAGAAGGTACTTCGGTTTGATTATGAAAAAAATTGACACATTGATCGGGAAATTCTACCCACGTAGGAAAAGTGGCAAAAATGGGAACCGGAATAGTAACACCCCGAGGAAGTGCGAAAAGTCGAAGGTTCGAAACGGGGAGCAGTTTGGTGTAGTTATGCTCAGAGTTTGGAATTAGTATTTTCTGTAGAGCTCCCTCTCTCCGAGTCATGAAATGCTTTTCTTCACTGACATAGTGTGTGTTGCTCGACGTCCCGTACCTCTTAGGTAGTGGATTGGAAAGGGTCGGAGATAGGTAGACACGGGGTGACAACCTAAAGGTTCGAACTGTCACTTACGAAAGGTTACCCTTTGACATCGTCCTAAAAAAAAGGGTAGGAAACCAGGGATAACATACAAGTCGACGTGACTTCGATCGACGATTAGTTTCGGTCTCAGAGAGTATGTGTTTGTTTGTCCCGTAACACCGGAGGGGACCCCGACCTTGTGTCGTTAGGTCGTTTGTTAAACCAGTCCACTATCGTCGGACCTCCTGGTCTGTCGCGTAGTGGGTCTGCGGGAGGTCGGAGGAGAGGAGGGTACGGGAAGGAGTCCTGTTCGGTTGACTTGGTGGTCCGGTCCGTTTGGTTCCGGACTCTTTCGTCACCGTTTATTTCGTTATATGTTAGTTCCTCTCGGTGAGACTGTTGTCCTAAGAAACAGGTTTTTCTCTCATAAGCGAACTGGTATCACTCCATCTTTATTTTATGTATCTTTCGTATAAGGACCTGTGTTCCCCTCCTTCCTTCCCTAACTCAGTTTTATAGAAGTCTATGAGTGACTCGGGAACAGTATCTTGTCGCCCACATCCACCTTCTCACATTACAAATCCTCGAAACACCAATCTATATCAACTAGATATTAGAGGCAAGATGAAGAACTTGAAGGAGCTACCAGGTGACCAATTCTAAGGCTCGGAGACTTCGTCTCCCACACCCAAGTTAGGGAACAGTTCCTTGATTCTAGAGTGTACGGTGCACTATGTCAGTTTTTTGTTTTTTCCTACAAGAGTCAAGATGGAGAGTGATCGAACACTGGCACTTGTTCAATGAATTGGTAAGTCCCTGAGTCAATCATTACAATGACTTAACACGAGTCTTGTCTTTTTCCTTTTCACTATTCTTTTCTTTCGTTCCAGAGGTCGAAGATCTTTATCGACCACTATGCCCTACTTCTGAGGAGGGACCGGGACCGTAAAGGATCCTAGTCTCGGAGTCTACGTTACCTTCCAGGACTTGAACTGAATGACGGTAACAGGGGTCTCGTGTGGTTCCCTTTGAGCCCTACGGGTTCCGGTCGTACTTCGGATCTATGTCGACAGAAGTATGATGTTGTCTGTACCCTGAGACTCGCCGACGTGTTACTAATACTTTTGTAGGGACTCATACTTTCTACTTCATCTTTTCGATCTCTCCAGTTTCTTTCACTAACGAGTACAGTGTTAAAAACCACTTCCGTCGCCCTAATCACTGTAAATTATAATTTACAGTGGCCCCAGTCACTTCCCTCACGTCCTCTCGCCCCTTTCACTCATCTTTGATACACTTTCTTTCACTTCAGCGAGTCAGCACAGGCTGAGAAAACACTGGGCACGGTAAAGGAAGAGGTACCTTAGAAGGACTGGGTCCCTAGTTTGGACCCAGAGGGTGTAACGTCCGTCTACGAAATGACAGACTCGGTAGTCCCTTCGAGGTTTGAAGGGACACACTTTCCAACAGAATTAAGATACGTTGTTATTTGTACTTAACTCATGTATGACCTCTTCCGTTACCGTTGGGTGAGGTCATGAGAACGGACCTTTTAGGGTACCTACCTCCTCGGACCATCCGACGTCAGGTACCCCAACGATTCTCAACCCGTTCTGACTCGTTGAAGTGAAAGTGAAAAGTGAAAGTACGTAACCTCTTCCGTTACCGTTGGGTGAGGTCACAAGAACAGACCTCTTAGGGTCTCTGTCTCCTCGGATCACCCGACGGCAGATACCCCAGCGTGTCTCATCCCGTGCTGACTTCACTGAATCGTCGTCATCGTCGTCGTCTCATGGATGATGAGTTAAACGGTAAACGATAAACCCATTACCTTCTTAATTACGAAAACTTGACACCACAACCTCTTCTGAGAACTCTCAGGGAACCTGACGTTCCTCTAGGTTGATCAGGTAAGATTTCCTCTAGTCAGAACCCACAAGTAACCTTCCTGACTACGATTTCGACTTTGAGATTATGAGACCGGTGGAGTACACTTCTCAACTGAGTAACCTTTTCTGAGACTACGACCCTTTCTAACTCCCGTCCTCCTCTTCCCTTTTGTCTCCTACTCTACCAACCTACCGTAGTGGCTGAGCTCCCTGTACTCAAACTCACTTGAGGCCCTCAACCACTACCTGTCCCTCCGGACCGCACGACGCTAAGTCTAAGTACACCAGTGTTTGTCAGCCTGTACTGACTCGCTGACTTGACTTGACTTGACTGGGTTTCACTTTCTTGCTCTTGGTTGACAGGTCTCCATATCCTATCTTGTTTCTCCAAGTCGTTCTTCTGCGCCCTGGTGACTTTGAATCTTGATTATGTCACTGAAGGAAATTTATGGTTCCCATCTGTTAGGTTTTACTAAATTATTAACTTCGTGGAAGTATCTCTCTGGCTGTTTACCTTTATTTTAGTCGGTCTACGGTGGAACTCCTTAGATATTCTAGACATCTAAATGAAGTCCTTTGTGGTCAGTCATAAAAGTGCAGAATAGAAAAGATCATACATAGAATTCACGAGGACTTAACGTGTACCGCGAGGAGTAACTCATAAAGGTGTAGGAATAAAGTCATTTTCAGTTTAATCAGGCTATTCGGTGTCAGGGTATCAAAGAGGTAAAAGTGGAAGACCCCTTATAAAAAATGAACGAGGAATTCCGAAAGGATTGACAGGACGTGAGTTGGTAATGTAAAGAGTGGAGAATTTTAAGTCTCCAAGGATCGGAGGATACTCCTTGACTCTAGAGTGACGTCGTAATACTCAGTATCATTTATGTTTGTATGTCATCTATGTTTATGAAATCCGACTAGAAGGAGTGGCTTCTTTGTAATGCTAGTGGAATTCCTCTCACCAGTGCGGAAGAACACAAGACAGGAATAAAAGTTATCAACGAGTTCAAGGTTTTCTACTACTATTTGGACCGGTATGGAACTATACCTGAACCTTTAATCCATTCCTTCACCAGTTTAGCTCTACTCTTCTTCTGTTCCTTTGTTATGTATCAAAAATTTATCTTTACGGGTTCAGATTTGAAAAAAAAGACTAAAGTTGTTTCTATGAATTGTAATGTATAATCTCGACCACTCATCTTCAGTCTCATCTTTTGATTAGGTCTTTCGATTAACCCGGTCTTCCCTACGACAACACGGGTACTTTCCCTCGGAGACCCAGACAAGGAACTAGAGGAAAGTACTAGGGAGATGTTCTCACCCCTTCCATACTTACCTTAGTTACCCATCTCCCACATTCGAATTACCTGTTCAACTGAGGTCGTTGGTCGAACAGATCGAGTGTCGGGTCGTAGGCTCTAACGAGTACAGGATAAATTCCGTCCTCGAGAAGTGAACTTGTTGACTATGACAAAACAGACGTTTATGAAGGAGACTCTCCTTGTTCCTCCCCTGTCCGAACGAGGACAGGACCTTACTGAATATGGTTCTCCGTACGTCTCGAATCCTCTAAATCTTTCGTTTGTTCTGTTTCGGTGACCCCTCTTTAGAGGATTGCTTGGGGTGGTCTCAATTGACTCGGGTTTCCTGGGTTTCTCTCAAGTACGTCTCACCTCCTTTCTCAACCACCCTTAGGGTTATGACCGTGTCCGTTACTTTCGTAAAGGGGGGAAGGATTCCAAGAGACACTCTAGACTTCGAGGAGACGGGTTCGTAGTCCGAAGACAGTCTAAAAGCCTACAAAAGGGATCCCAGGGTCAAGTACAGGTGAAGATAAAGAAAACTTAAGAACCAAGACGACGGAAACTTCAATTTACGAGAGTAAAATTGGAGAACGTTCTCTTTAGTGACCTACTCTATAGTCTTTGGGTATCAATAGAACGGAAAGCCTTTATACCTAACTCAATCTCTCTTCAACCATCTTTAGGTGGAGATGGACGAATAACGACGATTTAACGAAAACTAGTCAAAGAGGTTAGGTTTAAGTAAATACTGTCGGAACTTCATGTGGAAGGTTAGGGGTCTATAGTATATAGTCTCCCGTTTGAGACACTAGGGATTGGTAGTCTGGGTTTGACGACAAAAGTTTCCGATCTTTAATAAAATCCGAGTTCAACCAACCTTAGGGTTATGACCGTGTTTGTTATTTTCGTAAATTGAAAGCGGGGGAAGAGAGGTTTGTTCTCACACCAACTGTTTGGGTTCACACTAGACTGAGTGAAATTTGATGTCGGTTAGACATGTGATCAGTAAGGTTTATTATTGTCTCGTTTATTTATGAGGGGTTTCTCACGGTTCGGGACCCCCCTGAACGGAGTCTCTCCAGTCGACGGGGACGTTCGAATGGTGGACGTCACGTAGTCCGGGTGAGTAGAGTCGGGTCTCGTCGAGTCTTCAAGGAGGCCGAGGACCCTGGACGATTCCCCAACTCTAACTTGGACCCACCCTAGTCCGTCGACACCGAAGGGACCCCTCTGTAAATGGGGACCTATGCATAGACTTCCCAGACGTTCCAATTCTTACTTTCTATTACAAATGAGTCGAACTGGAAATTGATGTGTGATTCCAGGTGTCCTAATAAACAAGGGTAGATTTATAGGTAGGAAACGACCCTCTTTCTAAAAAACAAACGAAGCACCCTACTACCAACAAACAATCGTAAGAAGATAAAGGTTGAAAAATTACTCTCAGGTACGATAATTAAATGATTCGAAAAATACTAAGTTTAAATGACTACAGTTCGATTTATTTAACTTAAAGGCAGAATTGACCTGGTGAATCATCTTTGTTTACGTATACCATTACACACATTTTGATATTTTTATATCGTATAAAACTAATGTTACAACTGGATTTCTCGTCCTGTTAATAAACGTGTTGATAAAAGTTTTGAATTTAGTCCTTTTGATATTTTCACATAGTCTCACAATTATCACCACGGATAAAACTCGTATTAATATTCAGTAAAAAAAGGAAGAAGTATTGAAATTTCTAGACTTTTTAGGATATCGAACCTGTGTAACAAGGTTTTACTCTTTTTTATTACACAAAGAAGTCCACATATAAACACAAAAGGATTATTGTTTGTATCATTATTTTTCTGTGTAATACAAAGTGTAGTAATTTTAATTAGTTAGAAAAATGTTCAAACTTAACGTAACTCGACTTAAATTCCAAGACGTAAAACGGTCTCCGGAACTTAACTTATCAATTTGTATATAACATTAATTTTCTCCTACCCTTCTTTCCTCAATACAATAACAAAGTTTTACATTCATGGAGGTCGTCAATTTTATTGAATTATTTGAAAGACGAAAGAAAGTGTATCGTCGAAGTCTGAAGTAAACTAGTAGAACCTGGTATCGAGTATAAATTTCTTTATGTAACATGTGTCTTCCGTTGTAAAAAAATATCTTTTTTAAAAAAACTTCTTGATTTAACCGGGAGCGTATTCTAAGAGGTTTCGTCGTTCTATAAAAAAAATTCGGTTTGTAGGTTAAGGACCGAATTGTACCTGTGACAATTCACAGGTAGACCGGCCAACCGTCTACGGGTCACCTTCGGAAGACTACAAGATTGTGAGTCTTTGCTTCCGGTGATATGTGGTTTTGAAATCTCTACTAAGAGACGACAGTTCTCGTTATTAGGGAGTGGGTCCAATCTTCTGTGGTATAATAAGGGTTTATTCCTTCCGGTAATGCCTTTGTAATAAAATTTCAAAAAATACCAGAGGTAAGTAAAATAGGACTCACTTCTTCTCAAAGAGACAATCGATTTTTACCCTGACTCTGTACAAGGAATGACTAACATAGACTTGAGACTCTGTTTTTGGAAACCGAGGAAGAGACCCGTCGGGTCACAGAGGACCCTTCTGTACGTCTACCCACGAGGGACGTAGGTATAGGGAATACTATACCTTCCCCTGGAGGTTCTCTCTTTGCTACAAGTTTGGAAGTTCTTCTCTTGTGGCATCCTACGTCTTTCGCATAATGTAATGTAGGAAGAGTATGATTCTTACCTTAAAGGATTTGTGAAGAGCGGTCGAAGATTCCATTTACTTTTGCCGTCATAAACCGAGTGACTGTGGGAGAGTCCCTTCTCGAGGTCGTCTCACGGGCATTCTTCGGGCTCTAGTGTGGACTGTTTCCCGGAACCCAAGGATTCCCCGAAGTCAGTTCAGGTACCGTTAAGCCTACCACTGACAGTTAAAGGAGACGTTCACTAAGTTGTAATATTTGTAATAAACCTACACTTCTATGTCCGTACTAGTCGAAAACGTGATCTTCCTGCACAATGACGGTCACCGGGAGTCACACACATAATTCGATACCTGTAGTACTAATCTCTCAAAACTAAGGAGAGCATCCGAAGGTTCAAATACTTTGATTTGTGATAACCGACCAGGGAGTTGTACTCCAGGGACCCGGTCGTCGACGATAGTGGTCCCTCAGACAACCTTTCCGTCGGAGACTCTCAGTCGGTCTCTGGATGACCTGGTCTTAGACGTAAAATTGTTCTAGAGATCCACTGACTATACGTATACTTTCACACTCCCCGTGTAGATATCATATTTGTTTCCCGACGAGTAGGTGGTATTTTTGGATTTAAATGACTCTTATTGACTAACCTTAAAAACCATCCGTAGAACATGTTGAGACTCCTTCGTGAGATTGTATTATAAATCATTTTGTTAAGTATCGGTAAAATCAAATTGAAAAAAATCTCAACAGATAAGAGAAAAAAAGTGAGACTGAGTTTAAAGGAAAAGAAGTGTGGACGGACAGTGTGTAGAACGGAGGATGAGTGAAGTAGACTAGTTTGAATGGAAGACTGCAGAATCCGTCAGAGATCCAGGACTCTTTTACTAGCACTACTCGTCGTCTTAGCCCTTTCTTTGTCTGTCTTGACCGGGATAACGAAAATAATTGTCTTCGAGTACAAAGCTTATTGTCAAATGTCAAATATTTGCAACGTACCTGTGTTGACTGGAAATGGTGGTCGGGTCCTCCTTCCGTTTCGTATATAGTAGTGGTAGTAGTAGTAGTGGTAGAATGTCAATCTTTTGGATTCCAAGGTCCTGGATGTCCTGTATGAGTCGTGGTCCGTCTTGACGTTACTCTATTTACGTCCGAGCACTAAGTTTGGACCTGAGGAAGGAGGCTCGACCGTCGAGGTTCTCCCGTCGTCCCGGTCCCTCCTGTACCGACACCCGTAGTTACGGTCGTTACTTCTCCGACGTGGAACCTATTCTTCACAGGTCACACGTTTTACGAGAGGACGTGTGATGTCCGCCCGAAGGGTTCACCACGTTACCATTTCTTAGTCGTATGTTTACGTCCTCTACGTTCTCTGAGCCCAAATCAGGGACCCAACCCTTCTAGGGGACCTCATCCTTTATCGTTGGGTGAGGTCATGGGAACGGACCTTTTAAGGTACCTGCCTCCTCGGACCACCCAATGTCAGGTACCCCGACGTTTCTGAGCCTGTGTCGACTCGTCCTCGTGTGTTTGTGATTTCCTTTCCGGTTCCAGTTGTCGGACTAGACCCCTGGAGTGCACAGTCTAAGGGACTCCGGACCTCGTGCTAGTTTACAGGGTACACAAAGAAAAGTCTCCCCCAAAACCTAGGCGTAAATCTTATTAGACTCTCATATCGTCCGTCCTCGTAACGTTCTTCGTCTTTCAGAGTGGAAACACTCTGTGTCTGATCCAAAGACAGACAGACACAGAGTACGGTCGACCTGTACTCTTTTTTTCGTCACCTCCTCCCCTCCCACCCCTCTCGTTCCCACCCGAAAGTACGCCTCCCGACGTAGGGGTATTAGTCGTAAAGGTAATAGAGCAGTTTATGAGACATCGTCAGTCTGAGACCCAAGTCAGGAAGTGTGAGTAAAAGATCTAATTATAAGTACAGTCAGGATCCTCTATTCATAGTAACGGAGTAGAATCCTTATTCCTTTAACTTCGTTCTTTCTAGTGTTATAAACGATTACCGGTGTGTCGATCGTTCTTCACATCGACACCAAATGGAAGTCAAGAAAGTAGAATCTCGAGTTTACTACCTTACAATGTCGACTACAAAGATTGTGTAGTGGACGTAAGTCTACCGGACAGTGCGCATGTCCAAGAAACTGAGGTGGAGAGTTTAGTCTTAGAGACCTCTACCCGGGGTCCGTAGACCTACGACTTTGCACTGAGATCAGTAAGACTATTTGTGACTCCTGGTCTTTAGTGATGGGACCCACTAGACCGGTAAGTGACGTATCTGTGACCTCTAATCCAAACTAAACTCTCCGTTGACTCTCTCTTTTAATTGATCGGTTTCCTTCTCTACCATAATATAATATCTCCTCTTTTTTATAGGTTTGATCCTTAAAATTCTAGAATATTTTTGAGGTTCTAAGAACGTATCCCAGTAGAATTGGAGAAATTTGAACATAGGAATAGTTAATTTTTTTTTTTCAGGACGAGTCGGATGGATCCATCTTAACAATATCTTTATACTACTCTTTTATGTACAATGATCAAGACTTTTCGTTTTCGGATATCGGTGTGACTTCAATACTACTTTTATTACAAGGTTCACAAGTCAGAATTCCGAAGCTTATTATGTCAAACAATTTCTTCTCCCTTCCAAAGACAGACGTAATACCCTTACTCAGTCTGGGTACGTTCCAGTTTCCGGAATTTTACTTGTTCCACTTCACACTATTCCTTCTGTGAGGTGACTTGACCGTCTAGATATGCAAACGTTATTACCTCCACTCCCCTTCTCTCCTTTCGAAGAAGATCTCCAAGTTCCTACTCTTACCCCATGAACCAAAATTTGTCCTTTAACCATGGTCCACTACAAATATCCCTAACGCATGCCTTCTGTCAGTTCCAGTAACGTCGTACTCCTTCTCGTCTCTCTTGCCATAAGTCTCAGTAATCGAATGAAAAAGTGAGTAAGTAGTCTGCAAATAGTCCGTAAAGTTACCAGGGTGAGATCTATAAGATCCCAAGATCTCTACTTACTCTCACAGGACCGGAAGTTCCCCACTACCCCACCCACCTCACCTCAACCACCATTTTCACTCATTAGGAGTCTCCATTTGCTACACGAAAAGGTTACCATTGTGACGACCCTTTCCTCCTTGACTTCAGAACCCTTCCCCACTACCTCCCCGACTCTTCTGTTCTCCTCCCTCTTAATCTCGCGGTGGATCTCCTCCTAAACGGACCCTTTTGGGTGAGAACCTCCGAAATTAAAGTCTGACTAAGTCAACCGTTAGGTGAGGTCGCGATAACGGACCTCTTAGGGTACCTGTCTTCTCGGACCATCCGACGTCAGGTACCCTAGCGTTTCTCAGTCTGTACTGACTCGCTGAAGTGAAAGTGAAAGTCAAATTGGGTTTAAGGTGTGACTTCAAACTCCTGAACGACAGAAAGAGAGGTACAAGCAGATATTAAAGTGACTTGTCAGTAGAGTATAGAACCATATTTTTCACCTTCTTCACCCTCCTTTTCGACTCTCAATGTCTTACGAGATACACGGAATTTTACTACAAAAACCAAGAGTAAGTCGTGTTAAGAATCTGAATTCTCGGGTTCACAGTCAATGATAACTGAATGAAGTAAGTTCTAATTATATATTGTTATCTAAAAAATTGATTGATACTTAAAATACTTAGAATTCTTAAGACCCAAATCCTTTGAGTAATACTACTACAAAAATAAACTTTACAGTGAAATACATTTAGATGATGTTTCTTTACTGAGGTTTTATTTCGTGACATCTTCTTTAATTTAATAAAGAGTTTGATGGAACTCGTACTGTCAGTGACACAAGGGACGGATGAATTTTATTTATCCTTAAACACCACTCACACTAGATGTATTAGTTTAGACGTTACAATGGTATTAATATTACGGGAGACTATTGTAATGTAATATCAATCGGAAGATTTGGTGTCTTCAGAATTGAACAGTAAATGGTTTATGATTTTATCCCTCCTTGTTTCCCGAACGATACAGACTGTTAGATCTTTCTAGCATACTGTGGACCTTGTGATACGGTGTTTTTTCTAACCGTTCTTCACGTACCTTTTTACCGGGTCACCTACCTTTGAACTTTACCTGTATTTGTAGTTCTTACCTCTTGTCGAAAGGTTGTGTTCCGACACCGGGTTTAAGGTGACTTCGGTTAACTGAGCTACCCTTTTTTCGTCCAGGTCGAGTATCTCTCTTCGAGGTATAGACTTATAATAAAATGGGGTACACACTGTACCTTGACTCAGTTCTCCTTTGTTTTCGAGAGACTAATAAGTAATCTTGACGTCGGTTTTCTCTGTTGTAGTGAGTGGGAATCTCTCCGAGGTGAGTCGTAGGTTGATTCCCTTGTTCCCGTTGACCTCCACAGACTGAGTGGTCTACGAATTTCCACTCGTAGAGAAGTGTGTCCTGACTGGACGTGAGTCGAACGGGGAACTAGTAGGACCCACCAGAACCAAACCCGTAATGGAATCCTCCCTCAGTTCCTGTCAAGGGGAAAAATGATACAGTAGTATAATTTTTCACATAAACCTCTTGACCTTAAGTATTAGTCTTAATCCTGATGACCGGGACTTAGGTGATAATTGAGTACATGGTAAAACTTGTTCGGTTGGTTTGAGTCAGAGGAGTCTTTTAAACCTTATCATTATTTTATGGTGTACCGTTTATTCTTATACTAGTCTTAAGTGTACTCTTACAGTAAATTTATACTTTCGTTCTCATATAAGTTTTCCTTTTTTATAAATTTGAGTTTTATAAACTAAAGATTCTAACTGAAATAACTATTTTCGTTAATTTAATAAATTCCTGGAATAAAGAGAGTTCAATAAAGGTCACTAGTCTAAGACACTTTTAGGTTTGGTCCGGTGTTCCAAAAGATCTCATTTTTGTAGTTTTTACAAGTAAATTTTTACGCCCAAGACACTGTATAACGATATACACTTCTAATTCCATATACACCTTTAAAAGTTATTTAATCATTTAAATAACAAGGGTTATAGTGCTTTTCTTCAGATCTTTAGGTGTCTTAACACAATATTTATATTATGTGAGATTTATAAAAATTTACAATGATAAGAGTAAGATATATTCTGGGGTAACTTTTCAGTCTATTATTTTTCAGTGTATAATTGACTCAAAGAGAAGAAAGTGTCGAGATCGAAACTTTTATGTTATGTTATGGTTTTTCGTTTGTCGTCCTTGTGTCGTCGATTGCGCAATTCATACCGAAGTCCACCCACAAGGAATATCTCCGAAAAGTGATTTACGCTTTTTTTACAGGATTTTCTCCGGACCCTTCTCCTCTTCTTGTTGAAGATGGTTAAATTTCATGTTAATCTCTTAAGTTTCGTGGTTTCAAAGAATTTCGTGTTTTATTAACGAAAAAAAATTACTTTATTAACAAATTTTCGGTAGGAGATTAAATATACTCTTTCATGTTTATAACGAGGAGATTTTATTGAGTACAGGGTTTCCTTCCTTTTTGTTCTTTTATAGGTCAGATTAACGGAAACTTAAATTGACTTGATATTTAAAAGAATACTAAACCAGAAATCTTACGGATTAAATAAATTTTTATTTTGGTATTTCTTCTACCTTTTATCTTCGAAATAAAAGATACGACTCTCTGTGGAGAAAACAGAGTGAGGGTAATGGAAGGTTATAAAGTTTATGGTCAAATAGGGGTCTACGAGTTCTCCGATTTTACCTGAAATGACAAGGTGGTTGTGGTGTAAACGGACTTTAGTACTTTAGCGAAGTAATACAAAAATCAAATTTTCGAAAGAACTATCAAGGACCTGGAGGAGGGTCCGGGAAAGGAGGTTGTGTGTGTGTGTGTGTGTGTGTGTGTGTGTGTGTGTGTAGTGGAGAGAGTTCGACAATCTCGTTTTGCGGATTTATTGAGAGTTCTACTTTCTGCGGTTTACGGTTTTTCTGACCTTAAATTAAAAAGAGTTTAGCAAGGAAGAGGGTCAGTAACGGTGGGGAGGGGGGTACACGGTGAGGATCAAAAAGTCACATAGGGGGTTTGAATATTTCGTCGACAATTGTCTCCCTCCCCACTCAATTGTTCTCATATTCATTTGAGTCACAACACAACACAATTTCTTTTTTCCCACGAACGTACACACACACACACAACTTCTCTTTCCTTCAAAACAAAATACATAATTCATCCCTTCCCTCCCTCATCTTATGTAAGGAGAGAAAATTTTATAAAATTGAATAATCTGCGTAGTTGAGTTTTTGACTCTTAGATCGGTTAATCGTTAGTTATATGGGATCGAAATGCACCCCCTTTATTTTTCAAGTTCACAGAGACATGTCCCGTTAATAATTTTGATAAGTTTACTCTTCACCCTACGTTCCACACAGAAAATTTGAAGCCTGTCTTGGTAAAGATCTTGGTAAGGACCCGACCGTCCGTCCTGTTCCTCACGGGTCTACGAGACACTCCCTACGCGTTCCATCGACCGTGACCCTGCTTGTTCGAGGGTGAACCATGGATCTTTACGGTCGAGTTTGCGTAGTCGACCGTTCGGGACCCCGGTAGGCCCTTCGACTCCTTTCTACCCTTTTGCTCGGACGAACGAGTCCGACGGAATGAAAGAGAGAGAAGAGATGGGTCGGTCTCTGTGTGGATGATCGAGTCCAAGATGTTTCCCGTTTCGGGGGCGTGCAAGCGGTAGGTCGACCTTCGGTCCTTGGGTCAGGTAAACGTGCAGTTTTCGAATGTGAGAAGGGCCCCCAGGGACTGATAGACTGGACTGAGAGGGTTTCATTCGGAGACCTCGCGTAGTCACAACTTTCGTCGGGGTGCTCGTCTCTGTGGTCGTCGGAGAGAGGGTGAGAGTGGTCATAGTGCGCGACCGCGGGTCTTTCCACAGCTAGGCTCTGTGGAGACCTCCTTAGCGCGTAAGCGAAGCTGAATGTACCTCAGCGTTTGCTCGCCACGCGCGAGTCCGACGGAAACAACTAGGCCCTCTCCAAAAAGACGAGACTCAGGTCCATGGGTTCAGCGACCACGAGCGCCGCCGGCGACGAGAGACGGGGGCGTGCGGGCCACTGAGGGACGAGAGAAAGAAGAGGAGAGAGGTGAAGCCGAAAAGGAGACGAGACGCCGGAACCGCCCTAAAAACCTGACCTTCCGCCCCTTGGGCTAGGACGGAGCCTGACCGCGTGCGGGACGGCCCCTCCCCTGCCTTCCCTTTACCTCTTACCCTCCCTACGCTCCTCGCCCGTCCCTCTCCTGCGCCGACCCCTCCCCCCTCGCGCGGCAAGGGAGCGCTCGACTAACCCTTCGACGAAGAATTTACGCTCCAAGAGGGGCCCCGGCAGAGCCGGGGGTGGGGGCCGCGGTCGTGAGCTTAAACTTGAGTTTCCGCCCCCCTTACTTTCTGAACAAAGCAAAAATTGTCCCTGGCTACGTTATAGGGAAACGGTTTGAAACGCGTCCTGGAAAAGACGTCCACCCACGCTTAGGGTCAAATGGTTCATCGTCTGGACTTTACCTGTCAAACTCCCATTGAATCCAATGTCAAACCCGGGGGCCGCTAAAAACACTAACGATAACTCCCACCTTTTGGGTGTCAGAAGTCTTGGTTCGAGACCAAACAGGGGTGGGGTGGGGGTTGCGGGAAGGGGGAGAGAGGGTTTGTTAGAGGGTTTAGTTAGTGAGGTCGCCAGTCAGGCCAGGGTGGACGCGCAGTGATTTACACGTTTCCTGAAAAACCGCGAACAGTGTTTCTCACTGTCTACAGACTTTCAAGGGTTAATTTACGATGAAAGGAAATCCCCCGAGAAAGAAAAAGACCGAAGGAACCACGTAAATCACTGGATGAATTACTGTACAGAAACTGTGAGTTCTTAAATCCCCGAATTAGGTGCACCGAGGTTGAGGCTCCAAACATGTTGAGTCTCCGACCCGAAGACAGAAAGACCTTAAAGGTAAAAGAAGCTTACTCCTGTTTTCAATTCCATTACATGGTTCCTAATAAACTCATTGTGTATTTACTCATAAACACTATATGTACTCTCGTTTCTCAACGCACTTTACTAATTCATATTTGGTTTACATGGGTTCGTGCCAGTTTTTCCTCTAAGAGGAGACGAGTGGCCAAGAAAAGACAAGAAAGAGAACGAAGAAAATGAAGGAAAGGTGAATAATAAACTATCACGGCTGGGGTTTGCATCGACGTTTTATAAGGAGGGAAGGTAAAGGGTATCAAGACTTCATTGAAGGAAAGTTGAGTTAAATTCTCTATCGATTCATGGAATATATTGAGAATTTTAAATGTATTTAGTTGGATTTGGGGTTTTTCGTAACAAAACACCCTTCATCGAGAATCCTAGAATCTCTGAAACTACCGATGTACCTGTTTACATGGTACCTCCCTGACCCACCCCTGTTTCTCGGTAGTGATACTCGTCACGAAACTTAGTTAGTTATGCAAAACAACAAAAAAAAAGGTTTTTGTGTTCGTAGTCTTTAAGTGGATGTGTGGAGGCCAGATAGGGATATCGACTTAAGAGGTATATGGGTTGTGTGTGGAAGAAGTTTACTTTGTTTACTTATTCCTCGACAGAAGGAAGGTATATGTTTGAAGTCTAACGGACACAGGGAAAACAGGGACACAGGGTAAATAGGTTACTTCATTTCGTTATAAACAAAATTAGACTAAAATGGACATATTTAACACCTCCTTACGTATAATAGTGAATACTAATAAAAAGGGTCTGGGAAATAACTTTCTCTAAAGAGACACAAGTACCAGTGAAGTATCCCGACTTTAAAGGTCCGGCAATTTGTTCCTCAATAGGTCAAAAACCACCACCACCAAATCAACGACTCAGTTCAGACTGAAAATACTGGGGTACCTGATATCGGGTGGTCCGAGGAGATATGTACCCTAAAGGGTTCGTTCTTATGACCTCACCCAACGGTAAAGGGAGTGGTCCCCTAGAAGGGTTGGGTCCCTAACTTGGGTACAGAGGACGTTACCATCCACCTAAGAAATGGCTACTCGGAGGTCCCTACGGAAGAATTTATGATAGAATTGTAGAGGTTTACATTGTATAACGATGGTCAATAATACTACGAAGAAATATCCCTAGGTATTTCATTCGTACTCTAGGGGTACTAAAGGTAAGATAACATACACAATATAGTTTTTGATTGGGAAATAAGTTTATCCTTGTATACTTTTAATAAAAGCAGTCATCAAGAGTTGGTCCTCGACAAAACGGTAATTCCCTTGTAAACCGTTACTGACCTCTGTGACAACAGTGTCGGATCCCCTCCCTCAACGATGACACGAGTCACTCGTCTCCGGTCCCCACGACGGTTTGCCATGTTGCGTGTCCTGTCGTCGGGGTGTCGTGTCGTAATGAACCGGGCTTTACAATTGTCTCGACTCTAATTCGGTTGTTTGTTGTAATAATTACAAACAAAAATAAAAATAAAAAAAGTGAATTTTTCAAACACAAATAAAAATGAAAAAATAACACCAGTTTATATGTCACTAAAAATTCACATGTCAAGTCGCGGTAATCTGTGTGTGTAACAGGACACTGGTCGTGGTGGTCCGAAGGATCCGAGAATTACTCTCTAATATTACCGACCTACCCTAGTATTATTAGTAAAAATCGGTAACATAAAAATTTTATATTTCCTTCTACTCTTTCTCCCAAAAAAGAAAAGAAAAAAAATTCTTTATCTTTAGATATTCCAAATCTAATCAGTTGGGTCGTTCATGTGGTTTCAACTTCTTCTTCTACGAAAAGTTGTGTGAGACTTTACACGATAAAGTTTAACTTTGAAGAAGGACACTGTGTCTGTACCCAGATAGACAACTAAATTCTAAAGTTCAGTAAAGTAAATAAATCGACTGAAAGAAACTCGTGATTTCAAAAACTCACTTATCTCGGTACTTGTTTTTATTTACTTTTAGGGGTGACAGTATATCGAATATGAAGATAACTATATTTGATCGTTTACTTTAATTAATTGTTTAATCATTTTACAAAATTTCTATATTCGGATACTTCCTTCTACTTTCGTAGTCAAACCTCCTCCTTACTGAAGGACTCACTTCTGAATTTTCTCCACTCCCTTGATCGATTCTTTTATAAACCCTCCTGGAGATTAGTTTCAAGTCGTTTACGTCTCCGGGACTCCGGACTGACGTCCTATACCAACTCCTGGTGACCCCTCCAGCCATCTCCGTCCTTGTATCACCCACCTCCACCCCTACCTTCACTCCTTCCATCACCCGGTCTAACACGTTCCAGACACAGGAGGCAGTCCTTAAGGTGAAAATAAGACTTGCTCCACTTTCCGTTACTTCAGAGACTAAATCGTCCCAGAGAGACGACACAACTTTTCTGGTGTGTTTCTGTTCCCATCTTCGTCTCTAAGGTCAATCCGCCGATGTCGTCGAAGAGTGACTGGTTGAAGACGAACAGGGACAAAGAACACTTCTTATTGATCGAGGTTTGAATGAGAGAGTATGCAAGAGACGGGGGTTTTCACGGACAGTCGTCAGTGGAACTGAACGAGTACGGTCGAGGGGTCGGAGAGGTCCCATTAATCACTCGGGAGACGTACCCACAATGGTCCGATTTTATATTGATGTACGTTCTACTAAACTTTAGTATCTTTAATATTGTATAGGATTCCCACAAAACTTTTACTCCGCCGACTAAGACGTCACTGTTTATGTTCCTCTTCACACTAGTCGTACTTCAATTTTTTACACTTCGTTGGACGACTTTTTAACCGGTCGCACAGAGGACCTAACGGATGAACCGTCCTGCAAATTTAAGAACCAATGGTGGGACTCAAGAAGTTATACGGATCTTACGTTTTCCTGTTAATTAGTGTGGGAGTCACACTACCTCCAAAGTAATTATGTAGAGGGAAGGAGAGAGACCTTATCAAGTTTCCATTACAGAATTTTTTGAAAATAAAAAAATAGAAACACTGATTTAATGTTTTAAATGAAGTTCCATTAAAACAAAAATTTACTGACGTCAAAAAGACCTCTTCCGTTACCGTCGGGTGAGGTCATGAGGACGGACCTTTTAAGGTACCTGTCTCCTCGGATCATCCGATGTCAGGTACCCCAGGGTTTCTCAGCCTGTACTGATTCGTTGAAGTGAAATGACCTATTCTTTTGTCTTTTAAGTCGATTCATCCCGAATTCATCAAGCTCTTAAATAGAGTACTTGTTATATCAAACTAGTTCAGTCATAAAATTTCAGAAGTTCCTGGGTCCAGAAAGGTAGAAAGCTGAGACATAGAAATTAAACACTTGGTTCAGAGTAGTGATATCCAAATCCCTTGAAGTCTGCATAAACCGAATTTCATTTCTTCCAGGGTTTGGGAAAAGATGTATAGGAGTGGTTGTAAACAATAAACATCTGAAAAAGTACAATCGGTAAAACTGTTCATACTCCACTATAGAGTGACACCAAAACTAAACGTAAATAGACTACTAATCGTTATAACTCGTAAAAAAAAAGTACACGGAGTCTCGGTAGACACAGAGAAGAAACCTTGTTTACAGATGGTTTATTCGAGATAAAAATCCCTTTTTTCCTGTTTAAACCTTCTGTGTAACGAATCATAGTTCAGGACGATATTTTATTTTTATTAGTTTTAATAAAAAATGACTAATACAAATTAATTATCTCTGAGTACCCATTATTTCTTGTTTTAGTAGTTAAGTCTTTACCTGAGGTTGATAAAGTCACCTCTGTTCTACCAGAAAGATTGTTTACTAGGACTTTCTTGTATTGTTGGTGTACCTTTCCTCGTTTGAAACTGTGGTATCTCTTTTCAACTGAGGTTTGCCGGGTATCTGGATTTACATTTTCGTTTATTATATCTTAAAGATCTATTTCTCAACCTCTTTTAGAAACAATGAGACTTCATCCATTTCTAAAGTATCGAATCTGCACTTTCGTATTTAATAATAAGTCAAGTCAAGTCAAGTCAGCGAGTCAGCACAGGCTGAGAAACGCTGGGGTACTTAGCGTCGTGCGGTCCGGAGGAACAGGTAGTGGTTGAGGACCTCAAGTGAGTCTCAACGCAGGTAGTTCAGTCACTATGGTAGGTCGGTAGAGTAGGAACCAGCAGGGGAAGAGAAGACGGGGGTTAGGGAGGGTCGTAGTTTCAGAAGAGGTTACTCAGTTGAGAAGCGTACTCCACCGGTTTCATGACCTCAAAGTCGAAATCGTAGTAAGGAAGGTTTCTTTAGGGTCCCAACTAGAGGAAGTCTTACCTGACCAACCTAGAGGAACGTCAGGTTCCCTGAGAGTTCTCAGAAGAAGTTGTGGTGTCAAGTTTTCGTAGTTAAGAAGACGTGAGTCGGAAGAAGTGTCAGGTTGAGAGTGTAGGTATGTACTGATGACCTTTTTGGTATCGGAACTGATCTGCCTGGAATCAGTCGTTTCATTACAGAGACGAAAACTTATACGATAGATCCAACAAGTATTGAAAAGAAGGTTCCTCATTCGTAGAAAATTAAAGTACCGACGTTAGTGGTAGACGTCACTAAAACGTCGGGTTTTTTTATTTCAGATTGCGACAAAGGTGACAAAGAGGTAGTTAAAGGGTACCTCACTACCCTGGTCTACTGTACTAGAAGCAAAAGACTTACGTCTCGAAATTCGGTTGTAAAAGTGAGAGGAAAAAATGAAAGTAGTTCTCCGAAAACTCAAGGAGAAGTGAATGATGGTATTCCCACCACAGTAGACGTATAGACTCCAATAACTATAAAGAGGGTCGTTAGAACTAAGGTCGAACACAAAGAAGGTCAGGTCGCAAAGAGTACTACATGAGACGTATCTTCAATTTATTCGTCCTACTGTTATATATCGGAACTACATGAGGAAAAGGATAAACCTTGGTCAAACAACAAGGTACAGGTCAAGATTGAAAACGAAGGACTGGACGTATGTCTAAAGAGTCCTCCGTCCAGTCCACCAGACCATAAGGGTAGAGAAAGTCTTAAAAGGTGTCAAATAACACTAGGTGTGTCAGTTTCCGAAGCCGTATCAGTTATTTCGTCTTTATGTACAAAAAGACCTTGAGAGAAGGAAAAAGGTACTAGGTCGCTTACAACCGTTAAACTAGAGACCAGGGAGACGGAAAAGATTTTGGTCGAACTTGTAGTCCCTCAAGTACTAAGTGCATAACGACTTCGGACCGAACCTCTTAAAACTCGTAATGAAATGATCACACACTCTACTCACGTTCACACGCCATCAAACTCGTAAGAAACCGTAACGAAAAGAAACCCTAACCTTACTTGTGACTAGAAAGGTCAGGACACCGGTGACAACTCAAAAGGTTTAAACGACCGTATAACTCACGTCGTGAAAGTGTCGTAGTAGAAAGTCCTAAACTTTCTCGAGATGACCTTCAGGTACTGGAGGTGATCGAAACAAGTATCACTACGAAAGATTCCGGGCGAACTGAAGTGTAAGGTCCTACAGACCGAGATCTACTCACTAGTGTGGTAGCACTAATACGGCCAACACTTCTAGGAAAAACATGTCAAGAAGACAGATAAGAACGGTAGAGAAGAATTATAGAAGACGAAGACGATCCAGGTATGGTAAAGACAGGAAATAGCTCGGGTAGAAACGTACTTTACAAGGGAACCATAGAGATTAAAAGAACTTCTCTAGAGATCAGAAAGGGTAAGACAACAAAAGGAGATAAAGAAACGTAACTAGCGACTTCTTCCGAAAGAATAGAGAAGAACGATAAGAAACCTTGAGACGTAAGTCTACGAATATAGAAAGGAAAAGAGGAAACGAAAAGCGAAAAGAAGAAAAGTGTCGATAAACATTCCGAAGGGGTCTGTCGGTAAAACGAAAAAACGTAAAGAAAAGGTACCCCTACCAAAACTAGGGACAGAGGACATGTTACAGTACTTGGAGTAAGGTATCAAGTAGTCCGTGAGATAGATAGTCTAGATCCGGGAATTTAGATAAAGAGTGAAGGTGACATATTAGTATTCCCTAAACTAACTCCAGTATGGACTTACCAGATCGTCAGAAGGGACAAAAGAAGTTAAAGTCAGACATAAACCATTATTCCTCAAGTACTAGACTCGGTCGAGGACCAGAACAAAAACAACTGACATATCTCGAAGAGGTAGAAAACGACGTCTCTTATATTAGTTAGACTAAAGCCACAACTGGTAGACCACTACAGGTACACAGCTCAGAAGAGAACACAACAACCTTTTCCCACAAACGATACTGGTCACGTAAAAGAACCGTTTTGAGACAATCGGAAACGGGACGAAGTAAGGTATAAGGTTCCGGTTTAAACGGACAATAAGGTCCACAAAGAACTGAAGGATGAAAACGTAAGGTTAGGGGATATTACTTTTCCTGTAGAAAAAACCTACAATCAAGATTTTCCAGAACATCCAGAAGTATCTTGGCAAGTTGAAGTCGAAGAAGTCGTAATGACCAACCCCGTATCTGAACATAATGACACTATAACTTACCAAACGGAACCTTTACTTGTCCCTAGTAAGACAGCAAAAACTCTAACGTAGGTTCATGACGTAAAACCTGAGAAGACAACTGGTACTACCGATGAGGTAAAGAAGACTCCCTAAGAACGGGTGTCATCATCTTCATTACCAGTAGACTCAATTTAAGTGGGTAAGGTCAGGTGAAATCAAGTGACTAAGGATCTTACAGCTGCAAGTGAGAACGGTAGAGGATAAACTGGTGAAGGTTAAACGGAACTAAGTACCTGGACTCTAAGGTCCAAGGATACGTTATAACGAGAAATGTCGAAGTCTGGAACGAAGATAGTGGTCAGTGTAGGTGTTGACCCATAACAAAAACGAAACCGAGGTTGGGAAGTAAGAAAGACCTCAATAAAGAGGTGACTGGAGGTCATCGTATAACCCGTGGATGACTGGACCCCTCATGGAGAAAGTCATAGGATAGTAAAACGGAAAAGTATGAGAAGTACCCCAAGAGTTCCTTTCTTATGACTTCACCAAACGGTAAGGGAAGAGGTCACCTGGTGTTAGACAGTGTTAGGGAGAGGTGGTACTGGGTGGGTAGATGTAACTATTTAACGTGAAATAGATTCAACTTTAGAGCGAGAAACTTTCGGTAGGATTTTTATTACTCCGTTAGGACTGTTACTTTTATTTATGTCAAAAGGGAGTCATAAACGGTCCCTCCAACCAAGATCGTGGGTGGGGGTTCTATAATTTTGGATTAGTACGAGTTCAGGGAATATATTTTGTCGTATCACGTCAACTGGAAGACATAGGTACCCAAAGTGTCGGAGTTTATGTCCTCTCTAGTCGACAAAAGAGTTTTATACACAGACTGTCTCTAACACTGGGTCCTATAATTTCTAATGTGTATTGAGTTATTAGTCTTCAGTCGGTAGTATTATTTTTTAACGGTTTTCGAGAGTAGTCTGTGTAGTGTTTTCTTTTATATACATTTACGATTATTCGAATCGTAAACGAGGAGTTCCTTTACGTTTGAGTTTGGCGTCACTCTATGGTGATGGATGGATGTGTTTCTCGATTTAATTTTTCTGATTGTTAGGATTCGTAACCACTGTTATATTGTACTATGTTGGTCAAACCTTTTATCAAACTGTGGACAATTATTTAAATTATCTAATTTTTACGTAGATGGTATACTAGACCTGAAAAGTGAGAATCCATAAATGAGTTCAATTTATTTTTAGACGTGGGGTGTGTTTTCAAAAATGTATTTACGTGAAAATAAGAGCTGTCTGGGTTTAACTTTTAGGCAGTCAACAACTTACACAATTATTATACATCATCCAGGTAAGTTACTCTACAATGAGTCGTTATTTTCTTATTTGACGACGATGTATGTTGTTACACCTAATTGAAGTTTTAGTAATGTGTCACGTTTTGTTCGGTATGTGAACACTCGTGTATTCCATACTAATATAATATATTTTAAGATCTTTTTAGTTTAGATTAGACGTAACTGTTTTTCGTCTAGTGACAACGGACACTGACGTTAGGTCCCACCCTCTCCAACTATCTTGGTTGTTTATTAGATAACTACACCAACGTGCTTTTATGTGTAAATAATTTTTAGAAGTTTGATATGTGAATCGTACCCATGTGAAATAACATATATTAATTTTAAGAATTTACCTGGAGTTCTTTTAAAAAATGTTTTAGTTTATTATTCCAGTAATCCATATCACCAATTATTGTAACTGAGATTAGTCTCATTGACAAAGGTTTGGACCCTGAAAGTGACTAACTGACACACTGGAAATCATTCAATGAATTCGGGAGACACGGAACCAAACCCGAAAGGTCCACCGAGTCACCATTTCTTAGGTGAACGGTTAAGTCTTCTGACCAAGTTAGGGACCCAGTCCTTCTAGGGGATCTCTTCCTTTACCGTTGGGTGAGGTCATAAGAACGGACCCTTTAGGGTACCTGTCTCCTCGGACCGTCCGACATCAGGGACGTCAGTGTTTCTTAGTCTGTACTGAATCGGGGGACTCGTAGGCGCGTACGGAACCAAGTGGTAAACTTTTCATTCCTATTATTGTCACGGACGGTGTGTTCAAATGTTTCTTTTAATTCGAAAATTATACAGATGTTGTGACGAACCAATAATTGTTTATGATATAGTGGTAAACGATTTAACCATTTCTTAAAAATTTTAGTGACACAATTTTAGACCCGGTCTGTGACGTAATTTAACCGAGATCTAGGTACATATTTCCTTTATGCAGTACTTCATTGTTCAGGAAATTCATATATGTAGGGAATTCATTTTCGACATAGGATTCTGAAAGTTTTCATCTGGTGAATTAAAATTCTTTAGTAAATAAAAGAAACGAGTAAAGGGTTTAATCTAACGAGTGGGGATAATAATTATCCATAAACCGACTATCAGTTGGTTCTTCCTACAGACGTCACAGATCCACGGACTCCTCAGTTGGAAGTCTAAGACGAAGTTCTGGTCCCGTCACGAATACGACCCCCGTGTGTTTCTTTTGCGGTGTTCCTTTCTGTGCACGAAACAAGAGTTTCTTTAATGCGTATACCGTACTGACCGTTTACACGTACCCAAATATTACTTCCCAAAAAAGGAAGTCAAGTCTCCTTTTTAGTGGGTGTCGGTTTCAGTCCTTTTTACTCTCCTGTGAATTATCTTTACCTTTCTAAATATAACCTAAAACTTCTTAAAAAAACAAACAAACAACCCAAAAATTATACTACTCATCTCAGTCTGTGTCGCTAATAAGGTCGATTCTTTCGGGTGTTTCAGGTCATTCTTACGACCGATACTAAACGCCCATCAAAACCGGCTTCGTCTCTGGTCCAGACCCTTGTTTGGACTTCTCTAGACTCTCAGTGAAACTCCGTCGAGAACTCAGACGGAAATAACATAACTATCTGGGACGTCTCTGCACCTCCAAAGACTTTTTCTAACTGTGTCACGTACGCCATAAATCCTTCGAATTAAACTGTCTACATATTTCGTACCTCTTTCTGACTTTCTTTCTTTTAGAAAATTCTTAAACAGTAGACCAGTTAGAAACTAGGTTATTAGGTTTTAAAAGGTCACGTCCATTCTACAAAAACTTACTGTAATAGATTTAAAACCAGGAATTATTACACGAAGTAAAGAGTAACAGAGGCCATAGGTAAAAATAACATCGGTCCGTCGACAGGATCACCGGAAACACGCATTGTGCGAAGGAATACGGAGGACTCAGGGACGATAAAAAGACCTGACTACTCCAGAAGGGACGAGACTACGTAAATGGTTTGGGACAAGAAGTCAGTTCAACGAGGACGTGGTATTCCTGTAAGGTCCTACTATGTCACCGTTACTGGACCGGGTAGTGGAGGTCGTGGAGAGAGTCTTGAGAAACAAAGTTTTTGTTTTGTCACTCAACAGTAAACATTTCTCACGTTTGGGTTCTTATAGTCCAATTTACACTCGGAGGAGTCTAGGGGAACTGGACTACGACCAAGTAAAAGACTGAAACTTATCTAGTGGGTACTACAAACTGGAAATAGAGAAGAAGAGAGATTTTATATCATCTTGTTCACTAGATTTGAGGATTACAGGACTCATACTCTGACCTGTAAAATTATATTAAAGTCCCTAAACCTTCAGGTATCAATTATACCCAAGTAGACTTGTTTTAGGTAGAAAGAAAAGGAAAAGGGAGAATTTTAACAGTGGAAGTTCGTGATGTATGTCGTTGTGGAGAAAGAAATACATTATATTCAAAATGTGTCAGAAAGTGTATACCAAAGAGTGAACTATATATAGTCCTTGTGCATTCCTATCTACAGTAATAATGAGACAGTCTCGACTCCTTCGTCTTCAAATTAGGAGATTACTCCTACCGCTGTTTAAAAGTCTCTGTAGAGATAGAGTAGATTCCAAGAGAGGAGGGAGAGACGGAGGGAAAGAAGGAGAGAAAGAGTGAGAGAGTGAGTGCCTAAGGGAGACAGTGACTTGATGAACGAGGGAGTACTGGTAAGACGTCATATACCTTTTTCTCGTTCTGATACAGGTACCTGAGCCGTATCTGACAGGAAGTCTGTAATCATAAAGAAAAGAAAATAGTCTTCTATAAAAATCCTCTCAATCCGTTTCCCTACACTCGGACTCGGTAGGACAGGACTATACAGCCCGAGACACCAAATTCTAGTCAACGATAAATCGTTCCATGTCAGGATCAGAATAAAACCTTTACTGAAAGTCGAAGGTAACCCGTACTTATGACTTTGGTGCTAATAATAATAAACTCTGGTTTCAAATCGGACTCCTTGAGTCACCTTGTAAAAGGTTCTGAGTTCCTCTTACACCGAGATCCTGTATAATCATGTCTACGGGACGTCTCGTGGATGGTGTGTGGATATGTGTTTATGTCTTAGTGTGCGTGTACGGTCCTTCCTCAGTTCCTCTGGACGGGTGTTCACTGTCTAATGTATACCAGAAAACCGTTTCCCGTGTGTGTGTGTGTGTGTGTGTGTGTGTGTGTGTGTGTGGATCCTTACTTTCTTTTACACCGGTGTTTAATATAAATGGTTTTAACGAGGAACTCTACTTTAAAGTCTTATCAGTAATCAAGTAATCTCTCTTTCTCTTCCTCTCCCCTTCCCTCTCCGTCTTCGTTTTCGGACCTCTTAGACTTTTGGAACAAACAGGTCCCGATTGACCGTCATGACAAGTATCAGTGTATACCTATACTCTCGACCTGATATATTTCTTATCGACTCGCGACTTCTTAACTACGAAAACTTGACACCACAACCTCTTCTGAGAACTTTCAAGGAACCTGACGTTCTTATAGGTTGGTCATGTAGGATTTTCTTTAGTCAGGACTTATGAGTGACCTTTCTGACTACGACTTCGACTTTGAGGTTATGAAACCGGTGGACTACACTTCTTGACTGAGTAAACTTTTCTGGGACTACGACCCTTTCTAACTTCTCTCCTCCTCTTCCCCTGCTCTCTCCTACTCTACCGACCTACCGTAGTGGCTGAGTTATCTGTACTCAAACTCATTTGAGGTCCTCAACCACTACCTGTCCCTCCGGACCGCACGACGTCAGGTACCCCAGCGTTTCTCAGCCTGTGCTGACTCGTTGACTTGACTTGACTGTCATTGAATATAGATATTTCGTTAAAAAGAAAGTTTCTATATGACTCGACAGGTAAAGGACGATATACACGTATTGCTTCATCTACGTCTACAACCTATTACCTCGACCTTAACCTTTACAAGAAGAAGGAGGACCCCATGGTCTCGAGTCTTAAACGTCGTTAAAGACGAAGACGGGAGAGGGCGATGGGGGTGTACCCAACCCCAACACGTACTTTTCCCTCTAAGACACTGATTATAGTTACTCTGTTTCTTTACTTTCGAGAGATTAGGGACCCGACCCGCGGTCGGCAGGGTGACATGCCCCGGTAACCGGTCTTTAGGGTGACATCCGACCCGGGATTCGGTTGGTCCTAACCTATGTTACTCAAAGTGTCGGTGGAAAAGTCTCGACTGTCGATTACAGCCCCGTGGTTGTCGGAAACTATTCTCGAGGTTGAAAGAGAGATTGTAAAGATGGGTTATTATTATTTCGAAAGAAAAAAAAATTAAATATTTCGCCATGAAAGAACTTCTAACGAATCACGAAAATCTCTGTGTTTGAGTAAGTAGAGTTACGAATACCACTCTTCTCCACTCCGACCACCGGTTCTGACCCTTTAGTTATAAGAGAAGGACAACTCTCTCTCTCCCCCTCTCTCTCTCTCTTTCTCTCTCTTTTTCTCTCTCTCTTTGTCCGTGTAATGAAATACGTTGTCAAGTAAGACAATAACTCTAAAGATCTGTTTTAGAGTGTACTTATAAGAAGGAATTTAATTTACCCACAGGACTCGATTACGTGTGAACGACACACTAAGGATTACTCAACAAATGAATCTTACAGAAGAGAGAAGAATTCTGACCCCCGAAAACTTTCCGGTTTGTCTATACGTTTGGTCAATCATGACCGTGGGGAGTACCTTTAAAGACCGCCAAAGTCTAAATTTATAACTAAAGAAAGAAAGTGAAAGAGACAGAGAAGAGTTGCCGTCGTCGACAGTCCTTCACTCCTTGAAGTACGGTTCTTTAGTGGGTTCTCTGACACTTGTGGTAATTTTATATAAAATGGAAAATGAAATAACAAGAGTTTTCGAGAACTCATCGATCGACTTATGACCCATTGGTTCTTCTCGACGAGGTGTGGCCCTTCGCAACCTAGACTAAAGGTAATCTCTAAGACTTATTAAATCACCCTTAACTCACGGGATTAGTCAACGAAAGACTCACCAACGGGGATCCGTGTTCACATACACGGAACTCCAGAAGAAGAGAACTTGTGTCTCGTACGTGTTAAACTTTGAATAAGTAAAAATAAATCTTACCACCCCCTGTTTGAATGAAAGACTATTAATTTAACCCATATTTTATATAGATCATACGTTTCATTCGGGATCATATGACTTTTAATTGTCTTAACACTCCTGGAGTGAATTAGTGTTGGACAACAGTAAAGTCAGAGAATAGTATTACATAAGACGGTATGTTAAGAGTCTAAAAAGTAAGAAAGTTTGACGTTTAACTACCATTAACGACATTCTTCAATTTAAGGATCGTGAGTAATAGGACGACTGATTGACCATATATAAATCACCTAACTCTAAAAACTAACTGTGATTACCTCTAAAGTCACCTTTAGATCTGTTCTTTTATTTTCAAACCCAACTTCCTTCGGTTATACGTCTGTGTATATATAGTGAAAGATAGAGACACATGAACACTATTTCAGTATTTTTGATTTTGTTATGTTGACTGGTGAATAAAATCTTAACGGTAAAAAAAGTAATGTGTCGTACGAATCTTTCCCTAAAATGCTCCTGACTATACTTCTCTACTTGTACCCAGTCTAAATACCTATTGTAACGGGTATAAGAATTTCTTCAATCTTAAATAAAATAACGATACTTTCACTTTCACGTTCAAGGAGTCAACCCAAGTTGAGAAACTCTGGGGTACCTGACATATCAGGTACCTTAAGAGGTCCGGTCTTATGACCTCACCCATCGGAAAGGGAAGAGGTCTCCTAGAAGGGTTGGGTCCCTAGCTTAGGTTCAGAGGACTTAACGTCCGTCTAAAAAAATGGTCGACTCGGTGTTCCCTTCACGTAAAATAACAATGTCCGTAAGGAATCAGGCAAAAGTCGATGTCTCACGGTAGATAGTCTAAAAGTGAACTTTCCAGAATGACGTAACTCAACCACCTTCTCTTACTCACTTCTACTTCGTACCCATGGTCGACTCTACTGGATCGACCCATTAGTGTGCGAACTTATTCATTTAGTCGTTGTACTCAACCTCATTCGAGGCCCTCAACCACTACCTACCTCTTCGGAACGCACGACGTCAGGTCCCCCAGTGTCAACCTGTGTTGACTTACTGACTTGATTGACTTGACTACCCCGTTGTCCTCTAAACTCTTTTTTTTTTTTTAGTGACAGTTCTTCGTCACCTACCCCTGTAGGGACCACCAGGTCACCGATTCTGAGGTGTGAGGGTTATGTCCCCCGGACCCAAACTTGGGACCAAACTTTTGACCTAGGGTGAACGACGTTGATTCTTAAGTGTACGGTACTAATTTCTAGGACGTCCGGTGTTGCTTCTAGTTTCTATTACGTTCGGTGTTTTTTTCTTCTTTTTTCGTCGTCGTCGTCACATACCACGATACATACCACTTTCCTTTTTACTAGTTTTTATTGAGGATCCTAGGGTGGAGACACCCACTACTACGGTCAGAAACTCTGCACTCCGTCTTGACCTATTGATCTCTACTCGAGTGGAACCCTTTACAACTCAAGACACTAAATACACTCTAAGTCGTCTCTCGTAATAAATTCGTTTTAAGTCTTCTTCATATATGGAACCATGTTTGGCTGTTAAATTTTAAGGAGAAAGTACACAAAAGTTTCTTACCAGACTTTGATACCCGGTGAACGAAATTAATCAAGTAAATATTACGGAGGGATTTAGTTAAACACGTTCTTCGAGAGTTGGGATAATATTTTTAGAAAAGTTCGATCTCAAACGGGAAAATTTTCCCCACAAATTAAATAGAAAGACTACGAAGGTACAGGTCTTATCTTTTCCTCTTTGAATCGATCATTGATTAAGAAACTAGCGAGAGGCTGCAGTTCCATTGGTATAAAACCATCGAGGGACGTAGTTGCACCGACCTCTTTTCCCTTGAGTACGGAAAATTTCTTTTTAGACCAATAGATGATGAATTCACTGTTTAAACCCTCCAATTGAGTCAAAACAAAGGGTGGGGTAGGGTTTGGGGTAGGGAAGAGAATAAGTAAATTTGTAAGATTACTTAAGATTGAACGTTCGTCTAAAAACGAGAATAGGCTCCGAATGTTAGAGTCACAGAATTTGAGACGAACGAAAAACAGAAGAACTCACGTTCAAACACTCAGAAGGAAGAAAAAATTATTTTATTAAAGTGGAAATAAGATAAAAACCGACACGATCCAGAAGTAACGGTGTGCCCGAAAAGAGGTCAACACCTGTCGTCCCAGATGAAAGGTCAACTGAACGTGCCGGAAGAGTGACGTCGACGAAGAGAAGAACACTTCGTATTCGAGATGTCGTGTCAGAGTTATCAACACCGAGTGTCCAAATCAGCAAGGCGTCGTACACCCTAGACGGGTCTGGTCCCCAACTTGGATACAGAGGACGTAACCGTCCGTCTAAGAAATGGTGACTCAGTGGTTTCCTTCGAACTCAGAAACAAAAAGTAAGACAAAGTAAAACGAAAGGCACACGTACGTACTCTCGTAGTCACGTTGGAACTCCAGACACGATAAGGGAACGGGGTCCTCTACTTTAAATAGACTGTGTCTAAACTGTGTACAACTCAACTCGGAACTCTTGGGGTACTTGTCATACTTTTCCATTTTACCATCCTGTGACTTTCTCCTTGAGGGGTCCAGCCATCCACGAGTTATACGATGACCTCTAGTGACCTCTTTATTTAGGTCTTTCTTACTTCCCAACCTCGGTTTCGTTTTTGTTATGGGTTAACACCTATACTGACCACTATCTTCGTTCCAGACTTCGACATTTCTCGTTATAACGTATCTTTGGACCTTACAGTCCAGGTACTTAGTTCCGTTTAACCTTCACCAGTTTATCCTCTACCGTTCTCACTTGTAGCTGTAAGATCCTTATTCGCTTGATTTTACCTGACCTTACCCACTTAAATTGAGTCCACTGGTAATGAAGATGATGACGTCCGTCCTTAGGGAATCTTCTTTACCTCATCGGTAGTACCAGCTGTTTTCTCAGGCTTTATGTCATGAACCTACGTTAGAGTTTTTGCTGTCTTACTGGAGACAAGCAAAGGTTCCGTTTGTTAAGTTATAGTGTCGTTAGGTTCGGATGCGGGGTTGGTCATTGCGACTTTTCGACTTCAGCTTGCCAAGATACTTCTGGATGTTATGGAAAATCTTGATTGTGGGGTTTTTCTACAGGAAAAGTAATATCCCCGACGACGATTCAGTGAAGTCAGTACAGGGTGAGACACGCTGGGGTGTCTACCGTCGGGTGGTCCGAGGCGGTAGGGACCCTAAGAGGTCCGTTCTTGTGACCTCACCCAACGGTAAAGGAAGAGGTTACGTACTTTCACTTTTCACTTTCATTTCAGTGAGTCAGCACAGGCTGAGAATCACTGGGGTACTTGTCGTCGGGTGGTCCGAGGTGACAGGTACCCTAAGAGGTCCGTTCTCATGGCCTCACCCCACGGTAACGTAATATCCCCTGACCTTATGTTTTCGTCCTTCAGTTCTTTGTGGACTCCATTGTCCGTTTAAATCGGAACCTTATGTTTCTTCGTCCCGTTTCCGATTATCTCAAAACGGTTCTTTTACGTGACGAGTATCGTGTGTGAGAGAAGGTTGTTATGTTCTCTTCTGAGATGTGTACCTGTAGTGGTCTCCCAGTTGTGGTTTTAGTCTAACTAATATAAGAAACGTCGTTTCCTTCCTCTTTGAGATATGTCAGTCGTTTTTGTTCTGGTCCTTGACTGACACCGAGTCTAGTACTTGAGGAATAACGGTTTAAGTCTGAATTTAATTTCTTTCATCCCTTTTAGTGATCTGGTAAGTCCATACTGGATTTAGTTTAAGGAATACTAAGATGTCACCTTCACTCTTTATCTAAATTTCCTGATCTAGACTATCTATCTCACGGACTACTTGTTACCTGCCTCCAAGTACTGTAACATGTCCTCTGTCCCTAGTTCTGGTAGGGGTACCTTTTCTTTACGTTTTTTCGTTGTACCGACAGACCCCTCCGGAATGTTTATCGACACTTTTCTTCTCTTCACTTTTCGGTTCCTCTTTTCGTTTCTATTTTCGTAGACTTACGTCTCAAGGTCTCTTCTCGTTTTTCTCTATTCTTTTTGAAGGAGTCACTAGTTACGTTTCTTTATCTCCTTTTCTTGGTTACACTTTCTAATCTCTAGAGAAACTCTTTTAATCTCTATAGTTCCCTTGTAAAGTACGTTTCTATCCGAACTATTTCCTGTCTTTACCATACCTGGATTGTCTTCGTCTTCTATAATTCTTCTCCACCGTTCTTATGTGCCTTCTTGACATGTTTTTTCTAGAAGTGTTGGATCTATTAGTGTTACCACACTAGTGAGTGGATCTCGGTCTATAGGACCTTACACTTCAGTTCATCCGGAATCTTTCGTAGTGATGCTTGTTTCGATCACCTCCACTACCGTAAGGTCAACTCGATAAAGTTTAGGACTTTCTACTACGAGACTTTCACGACGTGAGTTATACGGTCGTTTAAACCTTTTGAGTCGTCACCGGTGTCCTGACCTTTTCCAGTCACAAGTAAGGTTAGGGGTTTCTTTCCGTTACGGTTTCTTACGAGTTTGTTGGCGTGTTAACGTGAGTAGAGTGTACGATCATTTCATTACGAGTTTTAAGAGGTTCGGTCCGAAGTCGTCATGTACTTGGCACTTGAAGGTCTACAAGTTTGACCAAAATCTTTTCCGTCTCCTTGGTCTTTAGTTTAACGGTTGTAGGTGACCTAGTAGTTTTTTCCTTCTCTCAAGGTCTTTTTGTAGCTAAAGACGAAATAACTGATACGGTTTCGGAAACTGACACACCTAGTATTATTTGACACCTTTCAAGACTTTCTCTACCCTGATAGTCTGGTGGACTGGACGGAGAACTCTTTGGATATACGTCCAGTCCTTCATTGTCAATCTTGACCTGTACCTTGTTGTCTGACCAAGGTTTATCCTTTTCCTCATACAGTTTCGACATATAACAGTGGCACGAATAAATTGAATATACGTCTCATGTAGTACTCTTTGTGACCCGACCTTCTACATGTTCGACCTTAGTTCTAAAGGCCCTCTTTATAGTTATTGGAGTCTATGCGTCTACTGTGGTGGGAATACCGTCTTTCACTTCTCCTTGAGTTTTCGGAGAACTACTTTCACTTTCTCTTCTCACTTTTTCAACCGAATTTCGAGTTGTAAGTCTTTTACTTCTAGTACCGTAGACCAGGGTAGTGAAGTACCCTTTATCTACACCTTTGTCACCTTTGTCACAGTCTGAAATAAAACTCCCCGAGGTTTTAGTAACGTCTACCACAGACGTCGGTACTTTAATTTTCTGCGAATGAGGAACCTTCNTCACTTTTTCAACCGAATTTCGAGTTGTAAGTCTTTTACTTCTAGTACCGTAGACCAGGGTAGTGAAGTACCCTTTATCTACACCTTTGTCACCTTTGTCACAGTCTGAAATAAAACTCCCCGAGGTTTTAGTAACGTCTACCACAGACGTCGGTACTTTAATTTTCTGCGAATGAGGAACCTTCCTTTCAATACTGGTTGGATCTATCGTATAACTTTTCGTCTCTGCAATGAAACGGTTCTTTCTAGGCAGATCAGTTCCGATACCAAAAAGGTCACCAATACATACCTACACTCTCAACCTGACACTTCTTCCGACTCGTGGCTTTTTAACTACGAAAACTTGACACCACAACCTCTTCTGAGAACTCTCAAGGAAGATGACGTTCCTCTAGGTTGGTCAGGTAGGATTTCCTCTAGTCGGGACCCACAAGAAACCTTCCTTACTACGATTTCGACTTTGAGGTAATGAAATCGGTGGAGTACGCTTCTTAACTGAGTAACCTTTTCTGAGACTAGGACCCTCCCTAATCCCCGTTCTCCTCTTCCCCTACTGTCTCCTACTCTACCGACCTACCGTAGTGGTGAACTCAAACTCACTTGAACCTGTACTAAAACTCACTTGAGGTCCTCGACCGCTACCTGTCCCTACGGACCACATGACGTTAAGTACCCCAGTGTTACTAAACCTGTGTTGACTCACTGACTTGACTTGACTTGACTTGACTTGACTCGACTCATACACAGAGGTCCATTAAACTGTAAGGATACGAGAAGGGAAGGGGGCAGAAGGGAACGTCATGTGATTAAAACCAGAGTAGGATCAATCCAATCTCTCTTACTACCACTCTCCTCATGTTATAAACCAAGGACGTCATTATCGATTTCTTGACCTTATTGATAACTTCTTTTCTAATGTGTGGTTATCCTTAAAACAGTTTTTCCTTTTTACTCATATAGACTCTTCATTTCTTTCTATAGGAATTTTCGACCTTTTCACGTTCTCTTATAAATTTTTTACTGACATTTTAACTTGTAAATAAAACGTTTAATTAAGTCCTCATATATCATTTTTTTTTTTTTTTTTTCTTCTTCTTCCATATTAGGAGAAGTAGAAGGTCCGTAACTCCATTCGTTAAATGTTTATAGTGTACATTAAGAGTGTTTTTGAGATACTCCATTTACTGAGTAATAGGATAAAAAAACGTACTCTAGCGTGTTGATCTACCCCAGTTCAACTCCAGACTCGGTCAGGACTGGGTCTCATCTGAGACCAGAAAAAGTTAGTAGTAGAAGGTTTTAAAAAGTAATGTAAAAACGGTGCAGGACATTGTAAAACTAGACACCCTTTACTTAATATTACTAACGAGTGCAAAATTTCGACATTTGACGATCTCTTTTTAGTACTACCGTAAGTTTACACGTCTATCTAATGATACATTTCACACCGGAAGTAGATATCCCTATTAAGTCTTACGAACGTCGTAGTTTATTGTCTTTTGGACTGATTGCAATACAACGTATTACTCTACAGATCTTTATCCACCAACGACCGTAACTAAGTCACAGAGTTTCTAAACCTAAGTCACACCACAGAGACGGTATGACGACAGGACGTGAACACAGATGTTCTACAGAGACAGAGCCCCACACGTCCTGTCTCCCAAAGAGGAACTCGTGGAGAAAGAACCTCCCTTTCCTATTTAGGAAGGTCTCCGGGGGTCTTCTGGGGAATGTGTAACAATCGGTACTGTCCCAGTATTCACTAGCTGTACGTTCCTTCTAGATCATTCGACTTCTATGCTAAAAAAAGTCGAAGATATACCCTCCGTCCGTTTCCCTTATCTATGTCCACCGTCTTCCGGTATCCCATCGGTCGTTTGTGTAGATGATGTTGACAATGAACTGTACGCATATAACAAGGGGAAATTAAACTGCTCATAGAAGAGGTTTATGGTTTGTATCACTGAACGCGGATGGACCCAAAACCAAAAACCTAAAAACTACGACTTAAAGTCGTACACATGACTCAAAACCGTTGTAAGAAATTAAAGGAGATTGATAGAGTGAAGTAATTATTTCTCGGCAACGTCACCCCTTTATCAATAATGTAAATTAAAGGTAGTTTAGTGACGACGGACACGGTTGTAAGAAATTTGTCAAGATAGGAAAGGGAATATAGAAAGTAAAAGAAAAATAAGCAAATAAATAAAATAAAAACTGACGAAACCCGGACTCGACACCACCCACCCAAGAAGTAATCCCGGGTGTTTGGAAAGAGATCAACACCACACGTCCGTGGTCTCGCGCACCCGAGTCATCAACCGTCGGGAGACCACCGAACGAACGGGACACCGTACACCCTAGAATCAAGGAACTGGTGCTAGATAGCTTTGTGCAGAGGACTTAACCTTCCATCTAAGAATTGGCGACCTGGTGGTCCCTTCAGTCATGGAAAGTAAAAGACAAAACCGGAGAAGGACATCTTCTCTAAGACCAACAAGAGTGGAACATTTGAGTCCTAACGAATCGTTCAAGATAGTTATTGATTAAACACATATAACTTTAATTGATACATAAAAACTATAATTGTAAAACAAAGAGACCTAGTTTCTCCTTTTCCTGTTCAATTATTGACTCTTTAATAACGAAGTTTGTTAAAAAGATGGTATGACAAATCTCAGTCTTTTATCATTCTCATATACTATATAAAAGTTACAGTGTGATTAAGGAATAGGTTGGTTTATAAAGTAGACATTGACCGTGTTTTCTACGCATTACACCGGTTTACAATAATTTCCTCCCTATACACAATTTCCAATCAAGAAGGACTAATCAGTAAATAAGTAAAGGACAACTTAAAAGATGTGGGGTCACCAAAGTCAAGTATAAAGAGAAGGTGAATCTCTCACCCCTCGAAACTCTCTTGGTGTACGTTACGGTAGGACACCGACAGAGAGATTTCCGGTCAATTATCCTTCGGGTGAACAGAAGGTTATACTCGGTGTGTAGGTTATAGTCTAAATAGTCATTATTTGCGTTATAAATCCCGAGAGTAAACGAAACAGGGTAACACAAAAATAAATAAAAAGACTTAACCGAAACTTGAACTCGACATTACTACCACATAATAAATGACCCAGGAAGAACTCTGAGTAGTTATTTGTTGAATGTTTGTATTTAGGAAGAGAAAGTGAGTTATCGATAGACTGACATATATTCGGGAAGTGACGACAGGAGGTTATACATATACATAGTATATCTACCGTGAAATAGTTTCCTGTATTATTTCGAGACCTCCGAAATCTAATTGTAATCATTTTCACATTATTACTTTTTTTAATTAGGTGTAATTGTATCATAAATGGTACAAGGTGTACAATTATCACCAGGTGAAGGTACCTTCACAACGTCCAGTGACCTCAGTTACTATGTCTATGACTTTCTTGGACTTCTGACCCTAAGATAAGGGTCGAATTGAAAGGACTTGACCAAAAAAAAAAAAAAAATTTATTGAAAGTTTTATACGAAACACTCCTGAGAGGTTGAGGGATTAAAATACTAAGATATGATAAAGTCCGACGAAGCTATGGTGGTTAAGTTAATGACTAAACCTGGGGGGAGGTTTTTTTTTTAGTACATTGTCAGGGAGAACACAGGGGTCAGTGTATTCTCTTACCTAGTGTTTACCAGTTCGGTTGACCCAACAGAGGAAAAAGTCTATCGTTCAAGTCAAGTCAAGTTAACGAGTCAACACAGGCTGAGACGTTGGGGTACCTGTCGTCATGCGGTGCGGAGGGACAGGTAGTGATTGAAGGTCTCAACTGAGTTTAAGTACAGGTAACTCAGCCACTACGGTAGGTTGGTAGAGCAAGAGACAGTAGGGGAAGAGGAGGGTGGAAGTTAGAAAGGGTCGTAGTCACAGAAAAGGTTACTCAGTCAAGAAGGTCAGTCCACCGGTCTCATCGGTCGAAGTCGTAGTCAGGAAGGTCACTTGTGGGTCCTGACTAGAGGAACGTCAGGTTCCCTGAGAGTTCTCAGAAGAGGTTGTGGTGTCAAGGTTTCGTAGTTAAGAAGCCGCGAGTCGAAAGAAATATCGTTCCAAGACTAAGTTGATAGATAACGACACAACAATATTGCTTCTGGGAACATAAGAAGGGAGAATGTTCAAATAGTGATTTCCCAACAACGGACAATTCGAATTTAATATGTATTACGGGGTAGAGACCCTTGGGACGGAGGATTCATTACTCGTAATTCGTTTTTATGGAATCACATCGAGTGTCCAGGGGGACACTTACTGACGTCCCTCGTCCTTTACTTGTGGAGAGGGGTCCTCCGACTACCTTTTGTCCTTTCCAAACCGAAACGAGAGGGGGAAAGTCATTCCTCTGCGGACCTAAGACTGAGTCCGTTCTGCTGAGGAGTCCTCTGTTCAGGCGGTCAGAAGAACCAGACGATCAAAAGACTTGGTTCAACGATAAAGAACGGGGTCGTTCAACAGAGAGGTTAAATAACCGGACAGTAACCCACTTGTCGTCCTGGAACCTGAGTCATTTGTTTAAAATCGTATTGGTCCGTCGTCCGAACACCGTTACCAGTATCGTCGACTGGGTTGACGATCAGGACTCCTGGAGTAGAACAGGCTCCTGGACGACAAAGTTTAAGGGGTTTTGTTGTCGACAAGGTCGCAGACACCCTCCCGTTATTCCACAGTGAGACCATATGTGTCGGTCCTTGTAATGACATAGAGGAAACACCCGAAAAAGAGACCCTATTCGGTCAAACAGAAGACAAACTCACCCCATGGGACAACCTCTTCCCTTCCTCAACGTAAAGGAGAGACCCCGAAAAAGAGACTTTGCTCGCCTAAACGAAACGTCAACTCACTCGTCACGTTTCTCCTCTTCTCTTTTCGTTTCCTCTTTTCCTTTCTATATGGATAAACTTACGTCTCAAGATTTCTTATCGTTCCTCTCTATTCTTTCGGAAGGAGTCACTAGTTACGCTTTTTTATCTCCTTTTGTTATCTTACCCTGAAGGGACCACCGAGTCCGCCATTTCGCAGACAGATGTTACGCCTTCTGGGCCCAAGCTAGGGACCCAGCCCTTCTAGGAGACCTCTTCCTTTACCGTTAGGTGAGGTCATGATAACTGACCTTTTAGGGTACCTGTCTCCTCGAACCATCCGATGTCAGGTACTCTAGCGTTTCTCAGCCTGTACTGACTCGCCGAAGTAAAAGTTCTTTTAATCTCTATGGTTCCCTTACAAAGTACGTTTCTACCCGAATTATTTCCTGTCTTTACCATACTTGGATTGTCTTCGTCTTCTATAATTCTTCTCCACCGTTCTTGTGTGTCTTCTTGACATGTTTTTTGTAGAAGTACTGGGTCTATTAGTACTTCCATACTAGTGAGTGTGAGTGGATCTCGACCTGTAGGACCTTACACTTCAGTTCTCCCGGAATCTTTCGTAGTGATACTTGTTTCGATCACCTCCACAACCTTAAGGTCAACTCGATAAAGTTTAGGACTTTCTACTACGAGACTTTCACGACGTGAGTTATACGGTCGTTTAAACCTTTTGAGTCGTCACCGGTGTCCTGACCTTTTCCAGTTAAAAGTAAGGTTAGGGGTTTCTTTCCGTTACGGTTTTTACGAGTTTGATGGTGTGTTAACGTGAGTAGAGTGTGTGATCATTTCATTACGAGTTTTAAGAGGTTCGGTCCGAAGTCGTCATGTACTTGGTACTTGCAAGTCTACAAGTTCGACCAAAATTTTTTCCGTCTCCTTGGTCTCTAGTTTAACGGTTGTAGGTGACCTAGTAGCTTTTTCCTTCTTTCAAGGTCTTTATGTAGATAAAGACGAAATAACTGATACGGTTTCGGAACCTGACACACCTAGTGTTATTTGACACCTTTCAAGACTTTCTCTACTCTGATGGTCTGGTGGACTGGACGGAGAACTCTTTGGACATACGTCCAGTCTTTCGTTGTCAATCTTGACCTGTACCTTGTTTTCTTACCGAGGTTTATCCTTTTCCTCATGCAGTTCCGACATATAACAGTGGGACGAATAAATTGAATGTATGTCTCATGTGGTACTCTTTACGACCCGACCTCCTTCGTGTTCGACCTTAGTTTTAACGACCCTCTTTATAGTTATTGGAGTCTATACGTCTACTGTGGTGCCAATACCGTCTTTCACTTCTTCTTGATTTCTCGGAGAACTACTTTCACTTTCTCCTCTGACTTTTCAACCGAATTTCGAGTTGTAAGTCTTTTGATTCTAGTACCGTAGGTCAGGTCAGTGAAGTACCCTTTATCTACCTCTTTCTCACCCTTGTCACAGTCTGATAAAAAACCCCGAGGTTTTAGTGACTTCTACCACTGACGTCGGTACTTTAATTTTCTGCGAATGAGGAACCTTCCTTTCAATACTGGTTGGATCTATCGTATAAGTTTTTGTCTCTGTAATGAAACGGTTGTTTCCAGGCAGATCAGTTCCGACACCAAAAAGGTCACCAGTACATACCTACACTCTCAACTTGATATTTCTTTCGACTCGTGGCTTCTTAACTACGAAAACTTGACACCACAACCTCTTCTGAGAGCTCTCAGGGTACCTGACGCTCCTCTAGGTTGGTCAGGTAAGATTTCCTCTAGTCAGGATCCACAAGTAACCTCCCTGCCTACAACTTCGACTTTGAGATTATGAAACCGGTTGATTACGTCTATCGACTGAGAAAACTTTTCTGGGACTACGACCCTTTCTCACTTCCCTCCTCCTCTTCCCCTGCTGTCTCCTACCCTACCAACCTACCGTAGTGACTGAGTTACCTGTACCCAAACCCACCTGATACTCAACCCCTACCTGTCCCTCCGGACCGTACGACACCAAGTACCCCAACGTTTCTCAGCCTGTACTGACTCGTTACCTTGACTTGATTTGACTCGACACCCATGGGAAACCTCTCTCCTTTGACAACAATCTGAAACTGGGTTAAACACCGGGTCAAGTAAACAAAGAAACCTACGATCGTAGACACACACGTCCAACACAGAACAAAAAGAACTTAAAGACAGAAATTTTTACCCATCACAATGTTGATAAGGATTTCTTTCAGGAGACTCGACATAAAGTCCCTTCACTAGACTAATGTCAACGTTCGGGTCACCTACTCCTCATATACTATGAAGTAACATTGTTGTACATTGGTGTCGTGGACAATCCGACAGACGAACCCAAACCCGTCCCCATAGAGTCCTGGGGTACGTGGGGACTGACGAGGGGAACGACACAATTTGTACAGTTAAATACCAGAGGACGTAGTCACATACAGTTTGGAGTTCTCGTTTGAATTCCCGAATAAATCCTAAAAGACAAACAGGAAACGAAAAGGGAAGTTAAACAAACCATTGCAACGAGGTAAATGTCGGTTTAGTCAAAATACTATAAATTTTGGAAATGTCCACAGTTTCCCTTCTTTCCTAGTCCCTTTTGTGGGTTTGAAAAGAACACGTTCTCACCTTGAAAGAATCCCTTCTTCTCTGTCCGAGGTGAACCAGGGATTTTAAATTTTTTCGATGTTTACCTTTATCGTCACACAAAAGATATTTATGATCATTTTTCCCCAATCGGTCGATCTGTCCACTACAACTAGACACAATAGACGGTCTTCGGGTTAAACTTAGGTTGGAGAAAACAATGACTACGTAAAATACAACAAAATGGACTAAGTCAAAAACAAGAAATTTTTTAAAAATTAAAAGTAAAAAATCACTCTTATACTTCGAGAGACCGTCTATCGTAAATGTCAATTTAAATCGGAAAAATCGGAATGACGATGGTTCTCTAAGAACGTCAGAAAGAGTAAGTTTATTGGGTAACATAACTCTTAAGAAAAGAAAGATGTCCTAGTGAACGAGTGAATTTATCTGTATGCAACGTTCTCTTAGAGTCGTCCTTACGGCTTCCGTACACTATATCCAATAGTTAAATTAGTCGTTACTCCGGAAGTCTTTCTATAAGTTGGTAGGAAATAGAAATGTGTACTACGAAGGACTTTATAAAAAGTCAATGAGAGGTGTCACAATTGGTATGGTACAAAGTATAAAATTTTCAAAGGGTTAGTAGTTCAAAACCGAGTTGATAAGAATTTAGATTCTCCTAAAGGTATATTAATACGTTTTGACCAATTTATAAATTTTAAAGAAATGTCTCTTACCATTCTACTTGTATTCAGTAAGTGTATGTCTTTACAATGGTAAGTAGAAGTTTGACCGAAATAGTGATGAGAAGGGTGTTATTTTTCTGTGACTTTTATAGTACTCAAAATTTCAAAATTTCTATAAATCTATTTACATTAAGTTGAAAGATTTAAGACTTTTGCAATCTCAAGGAGTTATAGAGAAAGGTATTAAATGAGAAGAGAATCAAAATGATGGAAACGTATACTTGTAAAAGAATTTTTGGATTTCGTCCTCTTCCTTTACCTTTGGGTGAGGTCATAAGAACGGACCTTTTCAGGTACCTGTCTCCTCGGACCACCCGACGTCAGGTACCCCAATGTGCTGGGTCGTGCGTGCGTACGTACTCCCACTTCCCTCTACACAACCATCGTTATTTGACCATCTTAAATTTTTGTTTTTTGTATTTCGTTTTTGGTTTACGTTAACGGGTTTTATTATTTCAAATAGTTAACGGAAGTATCAGAGTTTACGCTCATTCCGTTGGCTTGTCTATATTAGGAGGAGTAAACCATCTATTTCTGTGTTCCGAGTCTATTCAATTTATTGAACAGGTTTTAGTTTGTGGATTTATTGACCGTCAAGACTCCGAACTGACGTCTTGAAATCTAAAATGTCAGTCTCGTGTTTACTGTCCTATATGTACCTTCGTATATCTGGATAACGAACCAATGAGTGACAACATTATAGAGACCGGTACTATACGACTAAAGTAGGGAGGATGGTAGAACGACCCCGAAGAAGAAACGGGAACCTACACCCCATAGAAAAGGGACCCCTACCAGAACTAGGGACAGAGGACATGTTACAGTACTTGGAGTAAGGTATCAAGTAGTCCGTGAGATAGATAGTCTAGACCCGGGAATTTTGATAAAGAGTGAAGGTGACATATTAGTATTCCCCAAACTAAATCCAGTATGGACTTACCAGATCGCCAAAAGGGATGAAAGAAGTTAAATTCAGACTTAAACCGTTATTCCTCAAGTACTAGACTCGGTGTCAGTCGAGGACCAGAACAAAAACAACTGACATATCTCGAAGAGGTAGAAACCGACGTTTCTTATATTAGTTAGACTAAAGCCACAACTGGTAGACCACTACAGGTACACATCTCAGAAGAGAACACAACAACCTTCTCCCACAAACGATACTCGTCACGTAAAAGAACCGTTTTGAGATAATCAGAAACGGGACGAAGTAAGACGTAAGGTTCCGGTTTAAACGGACAATGAGGTCCACAAAGAACTGAAGGATGAAAACGTAAGGTCAGGGGATATTACTTTTCCTGTAGAAAACCCCCACAATCAAGATTTTCTAGAACATCCAGAAGTATTTTGGCAAGTTGAAGTCAAAGAAGTCGCAATGAACAACCCTGTATCTGTACCTATTGACACCTGACGTCGGTACTTTAATTTTCTGCGAATGAGGAACCTTCTTTTCAATACTGGTTGGATCTATCATATAAGTTTTCGTCTCTGTAATGAAACGACTGATTCCAGGTGGATCAGTTCCGATACCAAAAAAGGACACCTGTACTTACCATGGGGTGAGGTCATGAGACCGGACCTTTTAGGGTGTCTGCCTCCTCGGACCATCCGACGTCAGGCACCCCAGTGATTCTTAGCCTATGCTGACTCGCTGAAGTGAAAGTGAAAAGTGAAAGTGCGTAACCTCCTCCTTTACCGTTGGGTGAGGTCACAAGAACGGACCCCTTAGGGTCCATACCCCCTCGGACCACCGGACGACAGATACCCCAGCGTGTCTCAACCTGTGCTGACTTCGCTGAATCGTCGTCGTCGTGCATACCTACACTCTCAACCTGACACTTCTTCCGACTCGCGGTTTCTTGACTACGCAAACTTGACACCACAACCTCTTCTGAGAACAGGGAACCTGACGTTCCTTTAGGTTGGTCAGGTAAGACTTCCTCTAGTTGGGACCCTAAAGAAACCTTCCTTACTACGATGTCGACTTCGAGGTCATGAAACCTGTGGAGTACGCTTCTCAACTGAGTAACCTTTTTTGAGACTACGACCCTCTCTAACCCCCGTCCTCCTCTTCCCCTGGTGGGTCCTACTCTACCGACCTACCGTAGTGCCTGAGCTACCTACACTCAGACTCACTTGAGACCCTCTACTGCTACCTGTCCCTCCGGACCGCACGACGCTAAGTACCCCAGCGTTTCTCAGCCTGTGCTGACTCGCTGACTTGACTTGACTTGACACCCCATAGAAAAAAACCACCCTAGGTTGTAGGAGGACAACTACCAAAAAGTCGTCTCTCAACATTAAAACCTCAAGAGCGTTCTCTCCTACTCGCGTACAGGAAGATGAGACGTGTGCACCTGTATCTACCATCTATGGCTTTAGTCTAACTAATATAAGAAACGTTGGTTTCTATGTCAGTCGTTTTTGTTCTGACCCTTTACTGACACCGCGTTTAGTACTTGAGGAATAACGGTTTAAGTGCGAATTTAACTTCTTTCATCCCTTTTGGTGATCCGGTAAGTCCATACTGGATTTAGTTTAGGGAATCCTAATATATCACCTTTACTGTTTATCTAAGTTCCCTAATCTAGACTATCTCACGGACTTCTTGATACCTGCCTCCAGTACTGTAGGATGTCCTCCGTCACTAGTTCTGGTAGGAGTTCTTTTTCTTTACGTTTCTCCGTTTTAACAACGGGGTCCTCCTGAATGTTTATCGACTCTTTTCTTTTCTGTGTTTTCCGTTTCCTCTATTCCTTTCTATACGGGTAAACTTACGTCTCAAGGTGTCTTATCGTTCCTCTCTACTCTTTCGGAAGGAGTCACTAGTTACGTTTCCTTAACTCCTTTTGTTATCTTACTCTTTCTGATCTCTAGAGATGTTCTTTTAGTCTCTATGGTTCCCTTGTAAAGTACGTTTCTACCCGAGTCATTTCCTGTCTTTACCATACCTGGATTGTCTTCGTCTTCTATAATTCTTCTCCACCCCCGACGACGACGACGACGATTCAGTGAAGTCAGCACAGGCTGAGACACACTGGGGTATCTGCCGTCGGGTGGTCCGAGGGGACAGGGACCCTAAGAGGTTCGTTCTTGTGACCTCACCCAACGGTAAAGGAAGAGGTTACGTACTTTCACTTTTCACTTTCCCTTCAGTGAGTCAATACAGACTGAGAAGAGCTGGGGTACCTGACGTCGGATGGTCCGAGGAGGTAGGCACCCTAAAAGGTCCGTTCTCATGACCTCACCCCACGGTAACGGAAGAGGTTCTTATGTGTTTTCTTGACTTGTTTTTTCTAGAAGAGCTGGGTCTATTGGTGCTATCACACTAGTGAATGTATCTTGGTCTGAAGGACCTTACGCTTCACTTCACCCGGAATCCTTTGTAGTGATGTTTGTTTCTATCACCTCCACTACCTTAAGGTCAACTCGATAAAGTTTAGGATTTTCTACTACGATACTTTTACAACGTGAGTTATACGGTCATTTAATAACCAAACTAATTACGTCTGTACAGAAATCGTAATTCTTATTACGAAGACGACATGGATTGAAATGACCTTTAGTTCATTCTGGAATAATAAGGAAAGTGTTTCTAACAATTTGTTCTTTTTATTGTTATACTGTTTCGAAAAGTCATTTATTTTATCTCCATTCACACCATTCTCAAAATCCATTTACGATATCCATATTAATACAAAACCCTTACAGATCGATTTTATCAGAGAGAACTAAAAGTATTGAACGTTGAATTGATTAATCTCTCTGAGGTAACTGATGGACCCAGTAAAAATCATCCTATTTTATAATCTTGTAAGCAACGACCTCTCCTTCTGACTTCGTACGCAAACAGCTAACCCTTTACAATCTTACTGTCACATGTTACTGAACATAGATCCAAAAGTAATCTCTAATTCCAAAATTCCAATTCTTAATATTCCCTTCGCAAAGTCATACGTTTCTACATCCTTCACACAAAAGTCGTTTCTCCTAAACTCTTTACCTTTACGTAAAACAATCTCCCCTCTTCCATCAAAACAGGAACGTGAGTAAAGACTTACATTCTATTTCACTTCCTGTCTAATTATACTTATGTCTTTCTGTTTTCAAACAACTCCTCCTTTTGACTCAAAATACGTACCAGACCAAACCGATTCTACTCTGACTTGAATTCTTTTACTTAAAATTTCCATTTCACCATGTTTTGAACTTAAACCGAGAGATTCTCCTTTTTAAAAAGAATTTTATAACATAATGAAAACCATTATCTAACACTTAAATTCACTAGACATAAACGGTGACTCTAGAAAATATAGTGACCAATTTAAACAACCATAAAAACTTTTTGAAAGGTTTCTAGTTTAAAATTTACTTCAAGTACACTGAAGATGGACTGAAACTCCAAAGAGTTTCCTAGGGATTACAATCAGTGAGTCAGTACAGGTTGAGAAACACTGGAGTACCTGATATCAGGTGGTCCGAGGAGACAACTACCTTAAGAGGTCCGTTCTTGTGACCTCACCCAACGGTAAAGGATGAGGTCCCCTAGAAGGGGTGGGTCCCTAGTTTGGGTCCAAAGGACGTAACGTCCGTCTAAGAAATTGTAAACTCGGTAGTCCCTTCGGTAGTTTCCCAGGGACTTTGTGGAGTTCAATAAACAAAAGAGAGGTTGAGTGTCTTCTTATAATTTGATTAACCCGAATAAACTATACAATTTAATGTATCCTTCGTGGCAGTTTATAGTTATTGACGTTTGTGCGTCTACTGTGGTGGGAATCCGTCTTCCACTTCTCCTTGACTTCTCGGAGAACTACTTTCACTTTCTCCTCTCACTTTTTCGTCCGAATTTTGAGTTGTAAGTTTTTTGATTCTAGTACCGTACACCAGGGTAGTGAAGTACCTTTTATCTACCCCTTTGTCACCTTTGTCACTGTCTAAAATAAACCCCCCCGAGGTCTTAGTGACGTCTACCACTGACGTCGGTACTTTAATTTTCCACGAACGGGGAACCTTCTTTTCGATACTGGTTGGACGTGTCGTAGAATTTTTCGTCTCTGTAATGAAACGGTTGTTTCCATGTAGATCAGTTCCGATACCAAAAAGGTCATCAGTACATACCTACACTCTCAACCTGACATTTCTTTCGACTCACGGTTTCTTAACTACGAAAACTTGATACCACAATCTCTTCTGAGGACTCTCAGGAAATCTGACGTTCCTCTAGTCAGGACTTATAAGTAACCTTCCTGACTACGACTTCGACTTTGAGGTCATGAAACCGGTGGACTACACTTTTCGACTGAGTAACCTTTTCTGGGACTACGACCCTTTCTAACTTGCGTCCTCTTCGCCTACTGTCTCCTACTCTACCAACCTACGGTAGTGGCTGAGCTACCTGTACTCAAACTCGTTTGAGGCCCTCAACCACTACTTGTCCCTCCCTCCGGACCACACGACGTCAGGTGCCCCAACGTTTCTCAACCTGTGCTGACCATTGACTTGACTTGACTAACAGTTTATTCACCACTATTTTGAAGAATCCGACATAGTATACCTATTTGTAATAATTATATATGTAAAATCTTTAATATACTTTGAGAATTTAAGATCATATAGGACCAATCACTATAGTCAGTATTAAAATCAATACATCAAATCAATACAAATCAAATCAATAGTATTTAAAAACATACAGTGTCGTCATTGGTTCAAAGAAAACTTAACATATCATTAGGACCAACCGATTACGGTTTCGTTTATCTGTAGGAAAATCACAAATTCTGCCAGTTAATGAGAAATCCAAAATCTCACTAAAAAATTTTTTGACTTCATAGTAACTAAATTCTAAAACAAAGTCAACTTGTCGTTTCACTAAGTCAATGAACACCAACAAATCAGTGATTCACCACAGACTGAGAAGACGCTGGGGTACCTGACAGTGGACGGTTCGAGGAGACAGGTACTCGAAGAGGTCCGTTCTTATGACCCCTCCTAACGATAAAGGAAGAGGTTCCCTAGAAGGGTTGGGTCCCTAGTTTGGACGAAGAGGACGTTACCGTCCATCTAAGCAATTGTGACTCAGCAGTCCCGTTGCATATATATATTAACAAGAAATAGTCTACGAAAGGGGAATGTCGAATAACGTTTTATGACTGACATCAAGGGACACGGTATGTTATCCAGGAACAACGAATAGTAAAATATGTACGAATCAGTGAGTCAGTACAGGCTGAGAAACGTTGGGGTCCCTGACATAGGGCAGTCCGGGGAGACAGATACCCTAAAAGGTCCGTTCTTATAACCTCACCCAGCGGTAAAGGAAGAGGTCCCCCAGAAGACCTGGGTCCCTAGCTTAGGTACAGAGAACGTAACGTCCGTCTAAGAAATGGGCGAGTCGGTAGTCCCTTCGGGATTATCGCACACGTACAATTAAGGTTTGAGGGGGGTTGAAAGGGTAAACCTTTGGTATTTAAACAAAAATTCAGATAAAGATCAAACATATATTCAAATAAACATAGTATAAAAATCTAAGGTGTATGCTATAAACAGAAACACAACAAATGGAGTGGGTCATACTATTAGAGATCCAGGTAGATATAGCGACGTTTATCGTAATAAAATAACAAAATATACCGACTCATTATAAGACAGTAAATATATATTATATGGTGTAGAAGAAATAGGTAAATAGACAACTACCTGTAAATCCAACGAAAGTACAGAACCGATAACATTTATCACGACGTTACTTATAACCCCACTAACTAGAAAAGGTTAATATTAAAGAGACCTATATACGGGTCCTCACCCTGACGTCCCAGTGTACCATGGAGATACAAGTCAAAAATTCCTTGGAGGTATGACAAGAGGTATTACTGATATGGTAAAATGTAAGGGTGGTTGTTACATCCTCTCAAGAGAAGAGAGATGTGAAAGAGTTCGTAAATAACGAAAATCTGAAAAACTACTACCGGTAAGACTGGTCAAACTCCACTATGGATTGACATCAAAACTAAACGTAAAGAGATTATTAATTACTTCAACTCGTAAAAAAGTACACTGGAAAACCGGTACAGAAGAAACTCGAAAGGTCCACCGTGATCATTATTTCTTGAACGGAAGGTTTCGTCCTCTTCATTCTCCACACCCAAGTTAGGGACCCAGTTCTTCTAGGGGACCTCCTCCCGTACTGTTGGTGAGGTTATAAGAACGGACCTTTTAGGACATCTTCTCCTCGGACCGTCCGATGTCATGTCTCCCATCGTTTCTCAACCTGTACTGACTTCACTGAATCGTACGTTCGTGTACGAAGAAATCTCTTTACAGATCAAGAGGACAGGTGAAGAACTAACCCAACAAACACAAAAACTAGAACTCGATATACTCGACAAACATATAAAACCTTTAATTAGGAAACAGTCAGCATAGTAACGTTTATAAAAGAGACAAAGACTTCCAATAGAAAAGCAAAGCAAATACCGAAGAAAACGACGAACCTTCTAAATACAAAATTAATCCGGGGTAAACAAATAAAAGCAAACATAAAGATAATGAGATCCTCTACTTAGTTTTTTCTATAACGACACTAAATGCGATTTCTCACAAGACGGGTACAAAAGAAGATCATCAAAATATCATAGATCAGAATGTAAATCCAGAAATTAGGTAAAACTTAAATAAAAGGACATACTACTATCTTTTACAAGATTAAAGTAAAAAAAAATGTCTATCAATAGGTCAAAAGGCTTGTGATGAATAAAAAATAAATATAAATAAAAATTAACATCCTACTAATGAAATGTTATACCATTACCAAAAACGGTATATAGTCGTACTTCGTCGGTATCCATATGCATCCAGGGGAGGGAGAACATAAGGAGAGGGTGAAAGGAGGGGGAGGTCCAACAATACCTCGCGGTTGAAACCCAAGGGACGTAGTATGTCGTTTCAGGGGGACCGAGAGATAAAAAATACACATACGAAGTTACGACAAAAGAGTCTAGTAGGGTCGAAGAGGAAGGGAGTGACCCAGGTTTCAGACAAGAGATACAGACACAGAGGAAACAACGGAACGTGTACCCCAGTAGTCATGATAGTAAGATCTAAGGTATACATACTCAACGATATATAAACAGAAAGAGAAAGACGGCATGAGGTGAGACAGATTACTCCAAACGGACGGAGTAATCTTGACCAAGTTTACTCAAGGAAAAATTCACATATACATGATGTAACCCATATAGATGACGTTAAAGGAATACGTAAGTAGTCAGTCACCTGTAGATCCAACGAGGATACAGGATCGATAACATTTGTCGGGTCGTGATGAATGACTTCTCTGACAGAAAAGAGGTAACATAAAAGAACGGAGGAAACAGTATCTATTTAACTGAAATCCATGTACCCAAAGAAAGATCCGAGAGATAGGACAAGGCAACTAGAGAAACGGACAAGACACGATCATGGCATGAGAAAACTACGAACACCGAAACATCATATCACACTTCAGTCCCTCGGACTACGAAGTCCGAGACAACGAAGAGTTCTAACGAAATCGATAACTCCTGGAAAGCACGAAGGTATTTTAAAAATTTTTAAAACAAGATAAAAGATACCATTAAACTATCCCTAAAGTGACTTAAACATCTCACGAAACCCGTCATAGTAGTTAAACTATTATAACTAAGAAGTTAGGTTCTTATGTCATATAGAAAGGTAGACAAACGCAGTGGAAAGAAAGTAGTCACAGAATACCAAAAATCTCACGTCCATAAAAGGAAAGAATCCATACAAATAAGGATCTATATAATGAGAAAGACTACACTACCATTTACCCTAACGAAAGAATTAAAGAGAAAGACTAGAAAACAATCACTTATCTTTACTTTGTTTATATATATAAACATAGGACGTTGAAATCACTTAAGTGACTATTCGAAAGTAGTAAAAGACTATCACAAAGATCCTAAAAGATACATATCACGGTACGGTAGAAGTTTGTCACTGATAAAGTGAAGGAAAGGATAAACCTAAGGAAAAAATAAAGAACAGATTAACGATACCAATCCTGAAGGTTTTGATACAACTTATTTTCACCACTTTTACCTATAGGAACAGAAAAAAAAAAACTAGAATGTCTTTTACGAAAATCGAGAAGAGGTAACTGATACTACACGACACTCAAAAAGTGTATACCGGAAATAATACAACTCCGTACAAGGGAGACACGGGTGAAGGACCTCTTAAAAAACAACATTTAACCACAACGTAAAACAGTTTTCAAAAAAGACGTAGACAACTGTACTAGTACAAAAATAAGAAGTAAATCATACCATATAGTATCACTAAACACCTATAACTTTTTAGGAACGTAGTGACTCGATTTAGGGTGAACTTGTACCATATACTAGGAAAATTATATGATGACCCAAACTAAACGATCATAAGACAACTAAAAACACAGACACCAATACTCCCTATGACCGAACATTAAAAGAAAGAGAAAACACTATAGAAACCAAGACGATAGTCCCATTACTACCGGAATGTCTTATACAAATCTTCACAAGGAAGGAGACGTTGAAAAACCTTACCAAAGTCTTCCTATCCATAATTGAGAAGAGAGCTACAAATATCGTGAACGAACACTTCGGTAGATAGGACTTGAAAACAAACAATAAGTCAAGGATTCAGTACAGGTTGAGAAACTCTGGGGTACCTGACATCGTGTGGTCCGAAGGGACAGAAAGTGATAGAGGGTCTCTAACGAGTTTGAGTACAGGTAGTTCAGTTACTACGGTAGGTTAGTAGAGTAGGAGAGAGTGGACGGAGAGAAGGACGGGAGTTACAAAGGGTCGTAGTCCCAGGAAAGGTTACTCAATCGAAGGAAAGGTTACTCAGTCGAGAAACGTAGTCCGGTTTCATAACGTCGAAGTGGTAGTCAAGAAAGTCACTTATAAGTTCCAACTAAAGAAAATCCTAACAGACCAAACTGGAAGGACGACAGGTTCCAGGGAACGACAGGTTCTTCAGACGAGGACGTGGTGTTAAGTTTTGGTAGTCAAGAAACCGTGAGTCGGAAGAAATACCAAGTTGAGAGTGTAGGTATACACTGATGACCTTTTTGGTATCAAGACTAATATACCTGTAAACAGTCGTTTCACTACGGAGACGAAAAATTATGTGACAGACCCAAACAATATCGGTAAAAAGGTTCCTAGTTCACACAAAATTACAACACTGACTTCAATGGTAGGTGTCGGGTTCTTTTATTTTAGACAGTGACAAAGATAACAAAAGGGTAGATAAACGGTACTTCACTACCCTGGTCTACGGTACTAGAATCGCAAAACTTACAACTCAAAATACGGTCACAAAAGAGAGAGGAGTAAGTGAAAGTAGTTCTTAACAAATCTAGGAGAAACGAAAGACGGTAACCCTTAAAAATTTAGTGTCTAAATTAAAGTCATGCACACTAAAAAGACAAATGTACACTAAAAAGACAAATATAAAAGATAAAGAAGGACCAAATGAGGAACCTCTAACAAGGAGAGATTTTTTAGACAGGTATAGAAGATCCGACAGGTTAAATAACCGTAAAACCGTAACAGACTAAATAACCAACAGGTTAAATAACGAACATCAACATAAAATACCAGGAAATATAAGGACACCACAGAACACTGAAGTGGAAAAAGTAAAGGTTAAAATCACTAAATCCGGGAGAGGGGAGAAAAGAACTACTCAGACCGATTTCGAAATAGTTAAAACAAATAGTAAAGTTTCTTGACCGAAAATCAAAGATAACAGTCAGAGGTAAAGGAAATAAAGACAAGACTAGAAATACTAAAGACAAGAAGAGGGTGAACCCTAAAGTAGTCAAGCGGAAAGAGACCAACGACTCCACACTACAATGCGACAAAGAGACTCCAGAGAGAACAAAAGACTTCACGTAGACAGAACCATATTCGAGAAAGCCTTGATGAAAATGACGGAGAACACCCAAACCCCAGTAGTAGAAAAACAAAAGTAGACAGAGATCCATAAAAAAAATTTAAAAGAGAAATTGAAGAAGTCACTAGGTAACCAACAAATCATCGCAATAACTCGGAGGTGTACAAACACACACACACACACACACACACACACAAAACGTCGGAAAGGAATATCAACTACAGATTAGAGTATCACAATAGTAGCCCTTTCCACGAACTATACTACAGTTGACAGAATTTAAATGACTCCGAAGACACCGGGTCGTACACTAGGTAGGACCTCTTACACGACACACGTGAACTTTTCACACACATGTCACTCAGGGGATATATGTTTGCTCCAGAGAAGACTCTCACATAAACATTCAGGTCAAACAAGAATTCAGACCGTTTCAATCGGATCCAGGGGTTGATTGTGTTAGTCGAAATATCAGGACATGATATTATCCAAACATTATCAAAAGTGTGTTTATTATGTATTTTTGTTTGTTTATAAAAATTAGAATGTCCTACAACTTTTTATGTTACCATGTTATGTTATCTACCGTGTGCCCCCGACCGTAACTCACTTGTCCGTTCTTCTCAATGACTGACCTCCTCCCTCTCACCCATATTCTACCATCTCGACTTCCCAGTAGTCGTTGTCTTCTGCCTCTGTTCGACTTCAAAGTAAGTACGGACTGCAACTACCGTGTCCAAGACCAAGGAACGACCCAAGTTGAGACAGATGGGAAGACTTTTTCACTAGGTCACTGTAGACCCATCATCTAGAATAAAAAAGAATAAAAAAGTAGTGTCTACTATGTCCTCGTGACGAGACGGAAGACTTGCCGACGACGTCGGAAGTACATGGTAACATGCAAGTCCCCGGAGTTTTCGATTGTCACGTAGAAGTTTTTTATTTTCTTTTTGGGAACTGTAACGAACGTAGAACTTAGAGAAACCAAGAAGTCGATGAAGAAGAAGGAGAACAGAGAGAACCAGGAAAGAGACCCGGAGGTTAAGGTAGTCCAGAAGTAATCATTCGGGGAAAACGACGCGTCGTTCCTTAAGTCACTTCAACAGGTGAACGTCTAGATTGAGGTCGAAGAACGACTCCCAGTGATTCAGCGACTTCTGGAGAAACCCGAGGAGTAGGTGTTTTTAACACTTATTTGACACCCGTTTTCAAGAAGGTTTGGGGTAAGTACTACTGTCGACGTTGGAGTACGGTTCGTTTCATTTAAAAAAATACCGAAACATCTACAATCTCAGGAAGGTCTTAACAGAGTTCCACCAAGGACTAAACAGTGAGTGGAAATGACGGACCGTTTTTCGCACTGTATTTAGTATAAAGAACTTTCAGTGATATTGAGGGAGTGACTATCCAAGTTACTCACTGTATCATAAAACGCCGTCTACGTGATGAAACTACAACTCACTTTCAACAGGTGCTTACCCCCCACCGGGGCTCATAGCAGCTCATCGTTCTAACAACTTACCCTATAGGAAGAGGTCCGTTATAAAGAGATGGAGATCCTATTTCTTCACCTTTTTGGTCAGGACCTTATACCAGACACTTTGGGTCTAAGAACCCGAAGGGGTCACCGAGTCACCCTATACGAAGTTGGTCACGTCCTCTACGACCAAGTTAGGGCCCAGGTCCTTCTCGGGGACCTCTACCTTTACCGTCGGGTGAGGTCATAGGAACGGACCCTTTAGGGTACCTGTCTCCTTGGATCGCCCGATGTCAGGTATCCCAGTGTTTCTCAGTCTGTCCCGAATCACTGACTTGTTGTCGGGTCCGAAACCCTAATGAGAAGGTGTGTTGTCCTTCTCTCGGGGACCGATACAAAAATTCCCAAGAACCCAAAAGACCTGTTATTTAATACTCTCCGAATTCGAAGTATAAAGGTCTTCGTAACGGTGGTTTGTTGTCTCAATCGGACAGGAAACGACGAAATATCGGACCGTAGTTGAAAAGTAGGCATGGCTACATTGAAAACAGACCGAAGACGAAGGTCATATCAGGACAGCGTAGGTACAATTTTTGGACGAGTTTATTTATGTCTCGAAGTAGTTATTAAAGACTTTCGTAAAGTCCTTTAAGGACCCTTCGATGACATAGACGTGAGCGACGGAGTGGTGAAGGAAAGTGTAACACTTCCGACCGAGATCGGAACTACTTTGGTCGGTTCCGACTGTAATTTTCCACGGGAGAGTAAGACGTAGCACACAGAAGAGGTTCAGGAGTATTTCCGAAAGGCGAAAGAGAACGTAGTCGTAATTCGATTCACCCTGACTTGCGACTACGACTGGGACGGAGATATGTGACTCGTTAAAGAGGTGGAGGAGGGAGTGAAAGGGTACGAAGAAACTATAGAAGTAACAGTCCTGTCGTCTAAAGTGTACAAGGTACTAGAACAGGAATAAGAAGTCTTAGTACGACTGCCAACTTACTAAGCACAACATTCTTACTCACTGGTAGGAATACGGAGTTAGGTGAGAGAGTTAATAAAAGTGAAAACAAAGGTAGTACTAACAAACTGTGAAAGGTCATCAGGGTCGATATAGTGACGACGAAAATGCGAACGAAGACCTGTGGGACCCAAACTTTATTTCTGTGATTACATGAGATATGTCATGACATGTCATTTTATGTGTTTTCGTGTTAGTCCCTGAAGGGATCTTCAGGTCACCAATTCTTAGGCGGAAGATTATGTCTCCTGAGTTCAAGCTAGGGGCCAGTCCCTTGATTCTAGGGTATACGAAGTCCCGTCCGGTCGTGTGGTGTCGATGACTCGGGTGAACGGGGTTGATGTCTCTTCGAGTGCGTGGTGTTGATTCTGGACTGTGTCGATTTTTATATAAATTTGTGTGTGTGTGTGTGTGTGTTGGTCCGGAACCACGGTTTCGAGATCCTCTCGAGTGTGATGTAACTACTTATAAGGGACAATGGAGGTGGTGGAACAAGGGTGTCATTCGGTGTCGAAGGGGGACGGAAGGGGTCCTCTACGAGGTTCTGGTCGTCCATCCAGACCGAGTCGGAGGATACCTCAGTGACGAGACGGGACACAGGGTCCCACGTACTCTGTGACACACGTGGACGGTCTCCACTGAACAGAGAAAGGGGATCAAGACACCTCAAGGATGATATTTCAGGGCGACCGGACGGTTCAGTTATCGAGACCCCCAAGGAGGAAGACTACGGTCTGGAGGTCCCACCCCTCAGACGATACCCTGAATTTTGAGAGTAAGGAGAAACTCTTGAAGACACTACATTAATAAAGAGGGGTCAAACCCCTAGTGGGTAAACTTCTCCATACCTTAAACTAATATAGTACTGAAGTGGGGAGGATGGCAGAGTGACACCAAAGAAGAAATACAGAAATCTACATCTTATAAAACCCTGTCAAAAGTCAGAAAAATAACTACCAACAAGTCGTCAATCAACACTAAAACCACACGAACACTCTTCTTCACTCGACTTCAGGAGGATGAGACGGTGGAACAGATTCTTTAGGTCGGTGAATTTTTTTTTTTAGACATCACCCCTGAAGGACACTAATTCCGTCACTAATTCTGAAGTGTGCAGGTCACATCCTCGACGTACAAACTAGAGACCGACCCCTTGATTCCATGGTACGCGGAACACCGTACTGTTGTTGTTGTTTTTTTTTTGGTCGTCGTCGAAAACTTCCTGAGATATCGATAAAACACTTCTTCCTCCCTTCCTACTACTTTGGGAAATACACGTTCGTAAACACGGTAATGTAGTCCCATTCATTCTTTCCTCCCCCGTATTCTCACTCTTGCAACAACAACAAGTCAGCGGTTCAGTGCAGGCTGAGAAACGTTGGGGTAACTGCTGTCGTGTGGTCCGAAGGGACAGGAAGTGATAGAGGGTCTCAAACGGGTTCAGGTACAGGTAACTCAACAATTATGGTACGTTGGTAGAGTAGGACACAGCAGGGGAAGAGGAGAACGGGAGTTAGAAAGGGCCGTAGTCTCAGAAAAGGTTACTCAACCGAGAAACATGTTCCACCGGTTTTATAACCCGAAGTCGTAGTCAGGAAGGTTACTTATAAGTCCCAATAAAGAAGATCCTGACTGACTAAACAAGAGGAACGAAAGGTTCTATGAGAGTTCTCAGAAGAGATCGTGGTGTCAAACTTTCGTAATTAAGAAGTCGCGAGACGGAAGAAATGAATGAAGGTCGAGAGAGTAGACATGTACTGATGACCTTCTGGTATCGGAACTAATATACCTGGAAACAGTCGTTTCACTACAGAAACGAAAAATTGTGTGACAGATCCAAACAGTATCGAAAGGACGGTTCTTCGTTAACAGAAGATTAAAGTACCGACTTTACAACGAAGTTTGACATTGTGGAGACCAACTCGATCGACGGGGTCCGAGAATATGGGTGTATAAGTAGGGAAGACGGTGGAAGGTAAGGAAAGGTCGGGCTCAAGGACCGTACCCGTGAGTCCTGACAGAGAGGAATGACCCTTTTTAATTTTTTAAGCCACAATTAAAGACCCCGTGTCCTGAATCAGACCATAGTGGTAGATGCTGGGTTCTCCCGTGGGTCCTCGGTGAGGGTCCCGTCCCGTTAAAAGAAGTGACAATAGAGTATATCCCCTGTTTTACGTTTATTAGTCGGTCGACCCAAAGAGTCTGAAATTAACTTAGAAATTAAATTTAGAAGGACATATCCTTCCTAGGAGATTTTGACTTCAGGTAAACCGTCGTAGGTGTCGACTTGGTTTGACCCTGGGGTCACTTCCTTCTTACGGGAATGATCTCGTGGGGGATAAGTACTTAGAGCCGTCTAGAAACTTTCCCCCCTGGTTTCGTTTTCGTAAACTTGTATTAAGTTCTTTAAGTCATTTTTTTTCTTTAGTTTTAGAAAGACTTAAAAAGTTTTCTTGAATAGTCCGGATGTCTACAGTATGATTATGTCTAGGACTTCGGGAACTTTTATAATCTTACCATTTAAACTGGAAAGTCCCCCGTTTCACGGAATCTACAGTCCTCTTTAACGTTTTAAATCTACGACGGAAACATTACTTGGGAAGAATTACCCATCTACAACGAAAATTTCACAAGTTATCCCCCCTTTTTTTTTGTCTTTTTTCTTTTACGGGGGAAAAAACCGTCGTTGTAACCCAAAGGGTCTCCCGTCCTTTGGGTTTCTCTCCATTTGGTGATACCCTTTCCTTGTTACACGAATGACATTCCTCCCTCTTGTAACCTTTTGTCAGTCTCTCCTTGTGAGACTACTTACTTCTCCGGGTCCCATACGGAACCTGAACTCTATGGATTAAAGGGTGTCATCGGGACCCATTTTGACTGTTACCCCTTACTCGACTAATTGAAAGGGCATCTAGAGTGGAACTTCAAAATGTCGTCTTGTCGAACTGTAGTCTCAGGGTGGTCTTGTACGAAATTCGGATATCTACCGCACGTACTTTTGGGGTCCTTTCCTCTGCCTCGAAGGGGGGTGGTCGGGGGTCCAGATATCTTTCCCTTCTGGCCTTCACATGATTACCATAGGGTCCCTTCCGGTTTTTGTGTCCCGGTGACACGTAGGGTAACTTTCCCTGTGACCCTGTGATTAGATTTTGTTATATAAGACTCCGTTCTCTTAATGAAGAAGGTGTCTAACTGAACAGTTTTATCGTCGACCTCATAAGTCTTTTCCTGGTTCTCTCCCGGTTTCTCATTCCTATGTGGAACCTGTGACAATGGCGTGCAAGTATTGTCTTAGTATGTAATTTTTACTTGTCGAGATTTTATGCAGTTCTCTGATTAAAATGGACCCAATTCCGGAACGTTCAAGGGGACGATACCTAGTTACCGAAGGTCTTCGTCCGGATTTAATTCGAGGAAATTTTATAACATCCGACAAGGTCCACAATCAGGTCCACCCTCTTAGATATTTACGAGATTTTCTGGATCGTTAATAGTTAATACAATTTTGAAACCCACGATATTATCGGAGACAAGTACTCAAACGGAGGTTGTCCAGTCAGATAGGTTAACTTCATCTACCATTAGAGTAACATCGACTTCACAGTTGGTTAAAACAAATTAAAACAGGTTTATGTAAACCCTTGACCTTGGTTTTGGGGTTCAAGTTAATGTTTATTCTGTTTCACGATTCACCAAAATAGTCCAAGTTTATCAATATCTATTTTTTACTGACCGATTTCTCAGATTCCTTATAAACAACGGAGTTAAGTCATCCTTACTCGGTCTTTTCAGAAGTAGGGAAAAGGGATATTCTAACACTTTACCTATATCTGACACCCCTTAACATTATCCCTTCTTTGAAACATAAAATGATGTTCATTCAGTGCTTTCCTTACAACGGATATTCGAATTTAATGTGTAGAATAGAAACCCTTGGGACGGAGGATCCATTACTCGTAATTCGATTTTATGGAAACCAAATCGAGTGACCTTTGTAGGACTGTTCCGGGTGGACGCTTACTGACGACCCTCTTTCTTTAATCGTGTAGGGGAGACGTCCGGCTGGACTCGGTCCTTTCCAAACTGAAATGAGGGAGGGGAAAACCATATTTTCTTCGGACTGAAGATTGAGTCCGTCTACCAAGAAACCCTGTGATCATGTGGTAGAAGAGAAATGAAAAATTCATTTCAGTGATAAAGAACGGGAACAGAGAGTTAAATAAGCAGATATCACACCGCCCGTCATAATAGAACCTGAACCATTGTCACTGTCTTTGGTGGGTTTTGGGTCACCGTAAACGTACGAATACAAATACGTCAAATCTGGTCCGGTCAAGATGAGACGTAATACGACCCTGATCTCGTAGGTTCTTCAGAAGAAGTTTATGTATAGACTGTCTACGGAGTCGAACCCTCCGATAAGTATAGAGAAGAAAGACGTGTGGAGGGGTACACCGTTTGAACCCTAAACAATTTTGCCACGACTCAAAGGTCTTCCTCCTCTGGTTCCCCTGTTTGGGTTTCACGTTCACGGAGGATAGTTTGGTCGTGAATCAAGTGTAGACGTTTGCAGGGTAGTCGTTCTCCTTGTTTAGGTCTCAATTACGACCTTCCCTGATATCTCCTGTAAGTATCGTCTCTCGTCCCAAGAGACCCCGGTTTTCCTTGTCAGTCGGTCTCTGTGGTTGTACTCTAAAGACCAAGTTTGTTGATCATGACCACTCATGTGATCTTGTCGAAGACTGGGTCCGAGAATGTTGGATACAAAACAAGGAACTTTCATTTTTTTTTTTTTTTTTTTTTTTGGTTGTCTTGATTTCAGACTCTTTAGGTATAAATGACACACCTGGATAAGATAGTTTACTGAGCAAGTAATAAGATCATATTTGACGTCCCTACTGTAAATTGTGAACAACGAGTCGGTTGAAAATGAGGGATCAAGAAAAATTTATTCTATTTATCTTACCTTTTATACTCGACTAAACCCAATCTGGATCTTTTAAGGTAAGGAAGTCATAGTGGGAAGAGGACTGTCGAATTTACCGATAAAGTGTAGACCACTAATTCTTACATCAAAAGTGGTCTCCGATGACGACTAACTCAAGTCTGAGAACGAAGACTAACAGAGACAGTCTCCTTACTCATAGAATCCGTCTGTCCCTTCGACATTGGAGAAGGACGTCATTTGGTTGTCGAGTGACTCGACCGTGGTTGACGAAGGTAGCTAAAAAGATATGTCTATTAACTTTTACCGAGTATACGACCATAAAGTACGGGTAGTAGTCACTGTTCCTTTTCCGGAATTAAAGACACTAACATAGTACCAAGAGCAACGTTTGGAATCTACACTTGACTTCTTCGTGAAAGGAAAGACACCTTCGTGGGGAGAGGGTGTTCATGGGGGGAGGTTTTGTTTGTTTTTTGTTTTGTGGTTTTAAGTCTCCTTGGTCCGGTCAAAGTCTTGACTCTACTTGTCAATACCTACCCCCCTTTAAGTGTCCCCGAAGTTCGTTACCCTTATTTGTCTCTTTGACTTTTGCTTGAATGCTCCTACGCCTCGTGCACAACTTATAGTGACGTTGAATTTGGAACAGTGCGTACGAGTCAACGACGTCGCACAGGCTGAGAAACGCTAAGACACCTGACGTCGGATGGTCCGAGGAGACAGGTACCCCTAAGAGGTCCGTTTCTTATGACCTCACCCAACGGTAAAGTAGGAGGTCCCTTAGGAGGGTTGGGTCCGTAACTTAGACCTAGTGTTTCTCAGTCTGTCGCGGTGGACCCTTCAGGGTTTATAACAGAATCCAAAATTTTAATACTTTCTTAGAAGTTTTCAAACCAGTTATATTACAGATTCAAATTTTGAAACCACCGAAAGTCTTTTTACTTCTATCAAATTTTTGTCCATTTAATTTTGTTTTGTTTTGTTTAATTAAGTTTCTGGTTTTGATTTACAATTATGAGTGACACACTATACGTGCGTAAAGGTTTCCTTCTTGTGTCGTCTAAGGAGAATTTGTCCGTTACGTGTGACTGACTGTATGATACCTTGTTCTGGTCTCCAGTTCGACTACCTTAAAAAACGGAATAATTAAAGTTTGAAAAAAAAAAATTGAAAAGAAAATTTAAGGGTCCATCGAGTCTACCATTTATTAGACGGACGTTACGTCCTCTGGACCCAAGCAAAAGACCCAGCCCTTCTAGTGGACCTCTTCCGTCACCGTTAGGTGAGGTCATAAGGACGGACCTCTTAAGGTACCTGTCTGGTGTGCCGGCGTCTCAACCTGTGTTGACTCGTTGATTGTGATGTGAACTAAATGTTATAACACAATCAAAGTCCACATATCGTAGGACTAAGTCTATAACAATAAGTCAACGATTGAAAACAGGTTAGAAAAGACTGGAGTCCGAAGGGACAGGAAGTGATAGAGGGTCTCAAACGAGTTTGAATATACGTAACTGAACCACTACGGTAGGTTAGTAGAGTGGGAGACAGTCGGGGAAGAGGAGGACGGGAGTCAGAAAGGGTCATAGTCAGAAAAGGTTACTGAGCCGAGAAGTGTAGTCTACCGGTTATAAAATCTCGAAGTCGTAGTCAGGAAAGTTAATTATAAGTCCCCACTACAGGAAATCCTGACTGACCAAACTGGAGGAACGACAGGTTCCCTGAGAGTTTTTAGAAGTCGTGGTGTTAAGTTTTCGTAGTCAAGATTTCACAAGTCGGAAGAAATACCAGGTCGAGAGTGTAATCATGTCCTCGTGACCTTTTTGGTATTGAAACAGATATGTCTGGAAACAACCGTTTCATTACAGAAACAAAAAATTATACGATAGATCCAAACAGTATCGAAAGGAAGATAATTTTCCTCGTTCTTAGAAAATTAAAGTACCGACGTCAGTGTTATACGTCACTAAAACCTCTGACTTCTTTTATTTCAGGCAGTGGCAAAGGTAACAAAGGGGTAGATAAACGGTACTTCACTACCTTGGTCTACGGTACTAGAATCAAAAAACTTACAACTTAAAATTCGGTCAAAAAGGTGAGAGGAGAAAGTAGAAGTAGTTCTCCGAGAAATCAAGGAGAAGAGAAAGACGGTATATCCCACCACAGGAAACGTATAGACTCCAATAACTATAAAGAGGACCGTCAGAACTAAGGTCGAACACGAAGTAGGTCGGACCGTAAAACGTACTACATGAGACGTATATTCAATTCATTAGTCCCATTGTGATATGTCGAACTGTATGAGAAAAGGGTTAAAATTTGTAGACAACATGGTAAAGACCAAGATTGACAACGAAGAACTGGACGTATGTCCAAAGGATCCTCTGTCCATTCTACAGACCATAAGGGAAGAGAACTTCTTAAAAGGTGTCAAACAACACTAGGTGTGTCAGTTTACGAAACCACATCAATTCCTTCGTCTTCCTCTACCAAAAGACCTTAAGAGAACGAAAAGGATACTAACTTGCCTATAACCGTTAAACTAGAGACCAAGGAGACGGAAAAGATTTTGGTCGAACTTGTAGACCTTCAAGAGTAAAGTGTATGATTATTTCAGATCGAACCTCTTAAAACTTGTAATGAAACACTGGTATACTTCACTCACGTTAACATACCGTCAAACTTGTAATAAACCGTAACGAAAAGAAACCCTAACCTTACTTTGACTGAAAAAGGTCAGGACACCGGTGACGACTCCGAAGGTTTACACGACCGTATAACTCACATCGTGAAGTTGTCGTAGTAGAAAATCTTAAACTTTATCGAGTCGACCTTAAGGTAGTGGAGGTGTGTGCTGAAGTGTAAGGTCCTACAGACCGAAATCCACTCACTAGTGTGGTAGTACTATTAGACTCAGTAATTCTAGAAAAATTATGTTAAAAGGACACATAAGAACGGTGGAGAAGAGTCATAGACGAAGACAATCTAGGTATGGTAAAGACAGAAAATAACACGGGTAGAAACGTACTGCACAAGGGAACCATAGAGACTAAAAGATCTTATCTAGTGATCAGAAAGGGTAAGATAACGAAAGGAGATAAAGAAACGTAACAAGTGAATCCTTCTGAAAAACTAGAGAGGAACTAAAAGAAAACTTGAGACGTAAGTCTACCCATATAGAAAAGAAAAGAGGAAACGGAAAACGAAGAGAAGAAAAGGGTCGATAAACTTTCCGGAGGAGTCTGTTCGTAAAACGAAAAAACGTAAAGAAAAAGAACTCCTACCAGAACTAGGGACAGAGGACATGTTACAGTATTTGGAGGTAGGAATCAAGAACTCCGTGAAATAGATAGTCTAGATCAGCGAATTTAGACAAAGAGTGAAAGTGACATATTAGCATTCCCTAAACTAAATCCAGTACGGACTTACCGCAACACCAAAAGGGATGAGAGAAATTCAAACTTAAAACGTTATTCCTTAAGTACTATACTCGGTGTCAGTCGAGTACGAGACCAAAAACGACTGACATATCTCGAAGAGGTAGAAACCGACGTTTCCTATATTAACTAGACTAAAGTCTGACAGACCACTACAGGTACATATTTCAGAAGAGAACACAACAACCTTCCTCCACAAACGATACTGATTACACAAGAGAACCGTTTTGAGAGAATCGGAAACGGGACGAAGTAAAACATGAGGTTCCGGTTTGAATAGACATGAGGTCCATAGAGAAATGAAGGAGGAAAACGTAAGATTAGGGGATACTACTTTTCCTGAAAAAACCCAAAGAAACCACAATCAAAATCTTCCAGAACATCCAGAAGTTTCTTGGCAAGTTGAAGTCGAAGAAGTCGTAATCACCAACCTTTAGGTTCATTTTAGGTGTCTGAACCTAATGACACTATAACTTACCAAACTAGAGAAGTTCTTTTAATCTCTATGATTCCTTTGTAAAGTACGTTTCTACTCGTGTTAATTTCTCTCTTTACCATACCTGGATTGTCCTTTTCTTCTATAATTCTTCTCCACCGTTCTTATGTGTCTACTTGATAATATGTTTTTTTTAGAAGTACTGGGTCTATTGGTGCTATCACACTAGTGAGTGGATCTCGGTCTGTAGGACCTTACACTTCAGTACACCCGGAATCCTTCTTCGTAGTGATACTTGTTTCGATCACCTCCACTGTCTTAAGGTCAACTCGATAAAGTTTAGGAGTTTCTACTACGACATTTCACGATGTTAGTCATACGGTTGTTTAAACCTTTTGAGTCGTCACCGGTGTCCTGATCTTTTCCAGTCAAAAGTAAGGTTAGGGGTTTTTTCCGTTACGGTTTCTTACGAGTTTGATGGTGTATTAACGTGAGTAGAGTGTACGGACGTTTCATTACGAGTTTNCCCGGAATCCTTCTTCGTAGTGATACTTGTTTCGATCACCTCCACTGCCTTAAGGTCAACTCGATAAAGTTTAGGAGTTTCTACTACGACATTTCACGATGTTAGTCATACGGTTGTTTAAACCTTTTGAGTCGTTACCGGTGTCCTGATCTTTTCCAGTCAAAAGTAAGGTTAGGGGTTTTTTCCGTTACGGTTTCTTACGAGTTTGATGGTGTATTAACGTGAGTAGAGTGTACGGACGTTTCATTACGAGTTTTAAAAGGTTGGGTCCGAACTTGGTATACACTTGGCACTTGAAGGTCTACTAGTTCGACCTAAATCTTTTCCGTCTCCCTGGTCTCTAGTTCAACGGTTGTAGGCAACCTAGTAGTTTTCGTGCTCTCAAGGTCTTTTTGTAGATGAAACCGAAATAAATAATACGGTTTCGGAAACTGACACACCTAGTGTTGTTTGACACCTTTTAAGACTTTCTCTACCCTTATGATCTGGTGGACTGGACGGAGGACTCTTTAGACATACGTCTAGTTCTTCGTTGTCAATCTTGACCTGTACCTTGTTGTCTGACCAAGGTTTAACCCTTTCCTCATGTAGTTCCAACATACAACAGAGTTCCGACATACAACAGTGGACGAATAAATTGAATATACGTCTCATGTAGTACACTTTACGGCCCGACCTACTTCGTGTTCGTCTTTGGTTCTAACGACCCTCTTTATAGTTATTGGAGTCTATACGTCTACTGTGGTGGGACTACTGTCTTTCACTTCTCCTTGACTTCTCGGAGAACTACTTTCACTTTCTTCTCTCATCTTTTCAACCGAATTCTGAGTTGTCTTTTACTCCTAGTACCGTGGGCCAAGGTAGTGAAGTACCAGGGTAGTGATCTACCCCTTGTTACCTTTATCACTGTCTGAAACAAAAGAACCCGAGGTTTTACGTCTACCACTGACGTCGGTACTTTTATTTTATGTGAACAAGGAACCTTCTTTTCGATACTGGTTGGATGTCTCGTATAATTTTTCGTCTCTGTAATGAAATGGTTGTTTCCAGGTAGAGCAGTTTCGATACCAACAAGGTCATCAGTACATACCTACACTTTCAACCTGATATTTCTTTCAACTGGTGGTTTCTTAACTACGAAAACTTAACACCACAACCTCTTCTGAGAACTCTATGTTGGTCAACGTTCCTCAACGTTCTCAGAGTTCTTTTCTGAGAACTCTCAGGGAACCTGACGTTCCTCTAGGTTGGTCAGGTAGGATTTCCTTTAGTCAGGACTTATAAGTAACCTTCCTGACTACGACTTCGACTTTGAGGTTATGAAACCGGTGGACTACGTTTATTGACGGAGTAGACTTTTCTGGGACTACGACCCTTTCTAACTTCCACCCTCCTCTTCCCTTACTGTCTCCTACTCTACCAACCTACCGTAGTGACTGAGTTACCTGTCCTCAAACCCATTTGAGACCCACAACCACTACCTGTCCCTTCGGACCTCACGACGTCAGGTCTCCAACGTTTCTCAGCCTGTACTGACTCACTGGCTTGACTTGACTCCAAAACTATATTGTCAGAGAGAGATGTATATACACACACACATACATATACGTACTAACTTCAACGACTAGAAAATTAAAGTTTGAGTAAAATTAAGAGGACGTAAACATAAGAGGACGAATGTTAATGACCAAACTATGGTATAACCACACACATATTAAAGAATTGTAAATGACATACAAACGAAAATGACCACTCGAAAGGAAAAAGTATTAAAATAACATAGATCAACACCGAAAAAGAAAAGGTAGATCTTTACAAGGAAAGTCAAGTCAAGTCAAGTTAAGTCAATACAAGGAAATCGTAAACAGTATTTCGACCAAACTAACATGACTCAAGAGGATCGGAAAGGAACTGACATTTTCAAAAAACTGTAGAGACAGTGTAGACTTATTCTCGGAACGACTCACCTGATCAGAACCGACATCCAAAAAAGGAAAAAAGAGAAATTTATATAATACGGTGAAGGAAGACCAGACATCTCCAAGACGACTTTTTAGTCGAACTACCAGCATACCCCCCAAGATAACATACAATAAACAACGAAAAGGGAACAAAGAAAATCATAAAAGACAAACAGAAATTAAAAACAGTCACACTAATATACAGAAACATACAAAGAGAACCCAAACAGGACATACTCTGAGAGACGTTGAGGACCTCAATCTACTTACAAAGGTAAGGACACGATCCCTTCAAAAGTCGATAATAGAGAAGTTTATTAAAAATTCCGAGAAAAGAGAGGGAGAAGAGGAAGACCGTGGGGATATATACTCACGACCACGTAAACCATAACAGAGTCTCCAGAGAATTTGACAAGAGTAAAGAAAAGTAACAAAAAAGAAATAAGAAGGTACTGTCAATAAAGATGGTGAAACAGAAGGTCAAGTGACTAAACAAGAAGACGGGATAAATAAGACGGTAACTAAGGAAGAACACATAAAAAGTAGACTCAATAACGTAAGAAGTTGAAACAAACCAAGAAGAAATATGTAAGATTGAGACGATTCTTAAAGAAGATTGGAGAGCGAGACACGTAGGTAGAAAAAGAGGTTCAAAGACAAAGTAGATATTTCTACTATTCGAGTAATGAGACTTGAGACAAACCCATGTAACAGAGAGAGGTGAAGTGAATCAAGAAGACTCCAAAATAAAAAAGGGAAGTGAACCTTGTATAAGGAAACATCAGAGTAAAACAAATTTTGAGACAAATGTAAACATACACTACCACTTAATGCAAAGAACTGGAACCGCTTCAGTGGCAGACATCCGCTAAAGGACACATAGTGTCGTCATGTCAGGGGAGAGTGATGGTTCCGGGTCCCTGGTCGACCAAGGTGACGTCCAAGACTGGCCACAGAAGTCTGAGTCTGAGTCAAAAGTCCGACGTCATGGTATGAAAAGAACAGAGACCACTGACGGGGTACTATCTACTTCGACCAGACCTCCGAGTACTTCAGAAGAACCACCTTCCTCAACGACGGACGGGTGACCACTCATCTCGACCCAGAACCGGGAGACCACACATTCACACACAATTCACCGTACACTTCTCCACCGACACCCAAGTTCTTAAAAAATCCCGTCCGACAGGCGACTACCGACCTCGACGTAGGGAGGACCAACCGACAAACCTGAGTCCACAGGGTCGTGACTTAGGGTGTCCGACAACCTATCCCGGTCTAGAGATACGGTTTCAAGGTGTCACCGATGTAAGTCGGTCTCAAGTGTATCCACTTGTGAGGGACAATACAAGTGGTGGTCGAAAATACTACGGTCTCTCTCGGTTTCGGTGGAGGAATCTTCTGGGAGGTTGTGGTCGTACATCCAGACCAGGTCCGAAAACGTCTTAGTGACGAAATGGGACCCGGGGTCACGGACGTTCTGAAACGCACGTGAAAGATTCTTACTCGGAGACAAAGGGGTTCAGGATTCCTCGAGGACTTCAGTTTGGGACAACCAGAAATTTCGGTTTACGCAATCCCAGAGGAGGAGGGTCTCGACCTGAGGACTCGATCCCTCGGAGTGTACCCCGCGTCTCGAGAGTAAGGACACCCTTTTGAAGATGTCATATTAATAGGAGTACAAACACCCAGTTGGTGGACCCACCATACCCTAAACTAATGGAACGTTCATGTGGTTAGACAACACCAAAGGAGAAACACAGAAACTTACACTTTATAGAAAAAACATCTAAGGTCAGAAAAAGATTACCTACGAACAAGTCAGAACACAACACCAAAACCAAACGAACAATCTCCTCCTCTCGAGATGAAGTAGTAGAACAGAGAGAGGAGAGGTAAAGTTTGAAAACCGATATAAATAACGTATAAAAGTGAGTTAGACAAAAGTCTCAACATGGAGTAGTGACAGTTTCCAACATATACAAATTGAAAAATTCTATGTAAAAATTCGATGTCCCTTATTTTTACTAACTCCGTTTGAATTCCAATCCTGAAGTTACAGTTTGGTTGATCTAAATTACTTGATTCTATAGATTTCACTCTCGTAGAACGGACAGGGGATACGGTGTCACGTAAGTTAAGTCAAGTCAGCGAGTCAGTACAGGTTGAGAAACGCTGGGGTACTTAACGTCGTGCGGTCCGGAGGGATAGGTAGTGGTTGAGGACCTCAAGTGAGTTCGAGTACAGGTAGTTCAGCCACTACGGTAGGTCGGTAGAGTAGGAGACAGCAGGGGAAGAGGAGGACGGGGAGGTAGGGAGATTCGTAGTCTGAGAATCTTGTCACGATATTTATACTATAATACGTAAAGTGGTTACATAGAAGGGGTCGTATAAAAGTATCCATATTGAATGATACACCCGAAGGGTCCACCGAGTCGCCATTTTTGAGGTGGACGTTACGTCCTCTTTACTCAAGTTAAGGACCCAGACCTTCTAGGGGACCTCTTCCTTTACCGTTAGATGAGATCATAAGAGCGGATCTTTAGAGTACCTGTCTCCTCGGACCGTCCGATATCAGGTACCCCAGTGTTTTCTCAACCTGTGCTGAATCACTGATTTGTTGTTGAATGTTACACGATCCGTAATAAGATTTATAAAAAGATCTGTTATAGAGTAAATTACAGGTATTGTTGAGGTAAACCAACCGTCACCACAAAAGATATAAAGACTACTCCTTTGACTCCAAGTCTTTCTCTCTCTCAATACACCTGAGTCAAATAACAGTCGTGGTATCTACGGTTTGGGTCCCGACAGGTGAGACTAAGTCTTTTACGGTTCGTCCTTTTTTTAGGTGGTACTGGGAGAATGTAACTCGTCACTTCTTCTTTGTGGGAAGGAGTAACCGATAGTACTTGTGTAGGAGGCACACCAAAATTGTGTATTACGAACAATTCGTAGGTACGACACCCATTCAAGACCAGGAAAGGTAGACATATTTTGACTTGATTAATAGAAATGTGGAAAGTTCACTATCGGACATCTCAGTTCCTTGATCGTTGGACACCGACTGATATAACTAGAGATCTTTATTTGTGTGTGTTTTAAGGTTCCCAACTTTGGATATTCTACGTACCCTAACTTCGGTATCTACAGAACATTTTTTTCTATAACGTCTAAATTTATACGGTCAGTCGTACTGATGATACTGTTTATAACGAGTTTGTCATATAAAACACCCTCTGAAATCACCAAAGGTTTCACTTCCGAAATTTGTCACTAGTTACACTTCGAAAAGAGTAGAAATATTACTCAGAAGATATTTTTCTAAGGGAAGTCCCTTAGGGTGGTGAACTTTCGTCTTCCTCCAGGTCTCTGGTAGTCAACAAGTCAGAACAAAATGTCCAGTCCTTTGACCCGAGGAGGCCTCGTCTTGACCCGGACCTTAGGTCACATAAAAAGAAGATGGTGTTCATAGACGAAGTAGGAGTATGACGGAAGTCGACCTTAGATTTCGTAAGCTTACAACGTTGACACTGTGCTCGACGTCTACTCTTCAGGGATCCGAAACCACTTCAGAGGGACAGAGATAAATCGATACACTAGGACTCATCACAAAATTCGAGAACCTTGGTGTCAAAAGAGGAGACGTGTTGCGTCGAACTACCGGTACCACAGACCTCAGTAAAATGATGACTTTGTACATTGAGACACGAAATTAGATAAACACTTTCTTGAAGATGAAAAGTGTTTCATGTCCCGGAAGAAAAAGGAGTAATTCTGAAAGACGTAAAGATTCTTTTTACCGAAACCTTGATCTCAAGGTTTCTATCTGTTCGAGATTTTCTACTCTCCGTAAAAATCTATACGTTCTTGGGTTAATTAAAGGGAATAAGGATCAAAATTATTCGTTAAACACCGATAAGTAGTCGTTTAGTTCCTTAATTCTACACCTATAGTTTTTCATTATTCTGTTTACGACTTCAGGGTTTCTTCTGGTAGGATTCCTTTATTAAAAAGTAATAGGGATCCTTTGGTAATTAGTTTTCATCTTGTCCTTCGGTCACCTGAGTCTTCCTACGGAAGTACTCTTTCTTGACCTTACCTAAGGTTCTTAATAATCCCTCGATCTACTATGATCACTGTAAAAATTTTTTAATACACACATACACCCACAAAATAGAAAGGTGTTCTTATTCGTTGTGGTTCCCTTTCTTTAAGTATTTAGTCTCTCATGTTTATACTTCGTCTTACTAGGTTTATCTTCAGTCTTTTCTTTGATAAACTGGGTCTATTTCCTTGTAACAGAAAGTGGCCGTAACCCCAGACCGGAACTTACGATAGTCTTTCCTTACACCAACAGCGTGTAATACTGGGTAACGTCACGTGTGTTTGGACGGTCCGATAGCTTTGAGGGGTGAGGACGCAAGTTGATAATCTTATTTTAAACTGTTGTGTGTCTTAAAGATTGTAACTATGGTGTATCCCACAGTTTCGAATGAAGCCACTGTCCCTTATAATAATTGTCTACAACTCTTCCTCTTCTTCCCTGTTTTCTACCCTCTAAGTGTGTTTTGGTAGTGACGCCAAGGGGGACACTGGTCTCTCCCCCATTCTTTACCCTGATTTCACCCTTTTGTGTCCTCCACCATTACAAAACAATTCTTTATTTTCGACCTATCTGTCCTTTCCACGTTGGACCGATCACCGTTGTCCGTAGAAGGGGTCAGACCACCCTCGACTGACGATAAAGAATGGTAAACCAAGAAAAAGGTTACAACCCATCAAAGGAGTGAACGTATAGGACCATTCTGAACTCAACCCCCCACCCCAGAGACGTCTTGAGATCCCAATAAAGAGACACACCTAGAGAGGAGAGACTATGAGTCAAGATCTTCGAGATCGACGGAACCAAAGGGTTCCAGAGTCGAGAAAGAATGGTTAAATCCTTTAGAAGGTCCGAGACGAAGTTAAAGATGAGGGACTCGGTAACGGTCCTTTGAGAGACTTCAGACATTTTTACTTCTTTAGTATCTCGATTAAAATAAATTAAGGGTAGAGAGTCCCTAATGACAGAAAGAAACGGACTCAGATCACAGGATTGTTAATATCAAAATATATATCTAAATTTTTTAAGTCAATCTCATTTAGACCAGAGAGAATCAGGTCTAAATGACCTGGTCTTCAGATTTTCAAAAAAAAAAAGGACGGAATAGTCCCTAGAGAAAATCAAAGATGGTAGGGGGTTTGTCCGTTACGAAGTAAACGAAGGTTTAAAACTTTTAGATTAAATTGGGGGATTTCCTATTATAAGTGTGGTTGATGTGCATTGTCGGTAATTGGTTTCTTTTCTTTGATTAACATCAAGAATTAAAAATAAGACATGTACAGGTGTGTTAAGTGTTATGTCTTTTTCACAGGTTTTTCATTGACATTGATCAGTTACAGAAAAAAGTCTCTAATCAAGTTAGAGGGTTTAATTAAGGTCACTTTTAGAGACATCTCGTTGCGCCACTAGTTCTATGAAACATATTTATCCTTTACGGTCTTTTAATCCCTTTTTATGAAATACTGAAACATGTTTTCGAGGTAAGAGGGCGTCGGGCGGGAGGGGTGGGTGGGAGGTAAAATACAATAGACCTAGGATGAAATGGACCGTAATTTGAAGGAGTAGGAGGACGACGTCTACGATGAAACCAAACCTAAGGTGGACGGTCGACCGTCGAAACGTTTCCGCACTGACACCCTACGCCATCCCGTCTTCGTCTTTAGTACTTTCTCGGGAAATATTACACTGACGTTACGAAGGATGTCTGTATCGGAAGCTCTCACCTGAGGGTGTCGGTTCCCATGAGACCTACGGGTCCTTATAATAGGGTGAGTCTTTAGTTTAATTTACTTTCCATAAGTGAGAAAACCTTGACTCTAACAGGAGATAAAGAATTAAGAAATGTCCTCACCAAAAGTAGTAAAAGTTAGTCGAAATCAGGTATACTATAAGTCTAAGTACCAACGGGTGAAGTAGTAACCATTAATTTCTTTTTTTTTTGGGTGTCGGATTGAAAAATTGACTCTGATTAAACCTGGGATGGAAAAGATTCTACACAAAACGTTTTATAAGACAACAGGATCTTATAAAACAAATAATTTAAAGGTTTAGAGTGAGGGGTCCTACCGTTCTTAGGGTGTACAGGGTCGGGTGTTAGTCCTACAATCGTTCGTAATTCGATCCACGGTCAACGTAACCCTTAATATGTATAATAGTTTCGGAGACAGGTTGATTACCCCCTCCCCCTGTCCCTTACTTTTTCAAATGTCAATTATTTTGGATTTTCCAATCCTTAGTAAACCTAAGTAGTGTGTTTCACGTTGTTTATAGTTTCGATCCGAGATAGAATTTTTAACTATTTAGAGTGATTGTATAAACTCTCTTAATGGGTGTTTAAATTTTTATATATGTTCCATTTTGTTAAATCCCGAAAGTAGATAAATAAAAATGTTCTTCTAAGTATTATTAGACAAAGATATTAAGAATTCTCCTTTCCAATGTACATTTGGGGTTTTACTCTTTCAGTATCAGAGTCATAAATATTCCTAATACTTTTTCAGAGATTTAACAGGAAATAAAAAGAGTCTAAAATAGTCTCAGGACGTGTTCAGGTGTCAGATTAGAGACTTGTAAACCTCTTTGAGGAAGTTTTAGTTGGGTCAGGAAACCTTTCGAGATGACCTTTCAAGAAGGTAGATAATGATCTTGGGGCAAAAGAGGATTTAAGATCTGTATTAGATTAAGAAGATTCGTTATATACAACTGACAAAGTGTTGACTCTTTGAAAACATCGGTGAGATTTGGTCAAGTTAAAAAGAGAGACAGAAGACTTAAACGAAAGGTACTCCTAGTTTCAAGCGACTCTCATATATAATAAGTAAACACCCAACGGTATCGTTAAATTCTGATCACGGAATAATGACATAATGAGAACTCTTAGAAAAAAAAAGGGGTAATGAGACGAAAAAGAATGGAAGGACTCGGTCTCCGTTCGTCCTTCCCACCCTCTGTTCTAACTCACCCTCGTTAAGAGACTCGTTCGGACGTCTATACCCAGGTGCCAATTGTTGATAGAGTCCTTTCTGAGGGTGGGGGTACGTCGGTTGGACTTTAGGTCCTTAAGTACCTTCATTCCCTTCCATCGGTTAATTTTGATCAAGTGTTTGTCTTTATAGGGCCCTTTTAATCAGATCCCTACCCTCCAATTCAGGACAAAGTACTGTTGTCCATTGTCTTTAACGGAGGTACGGAAAGACATTAGTCTTTTATGTCTCTAGAAGACGGGGAAGAGGTTCGGGGTCAGGGTTTACGTGTGGGGTTTGTTTTTTTTTTACCTCTCTTTCATCCTCTCACTTGTGATCTAGGAAACAAAGGTGAAATTAAGGACTTAAACACTGAATACGGAATCCTCTTTATATATAGAATAAATCTCCAAACCCTTAACCGACCGTCACCACTGACACATACACATTCGTTTCGTTTAAAAAAAAAATTCCAGTACTTTATGACCGAAGATTTACCAGACCCTATATAAATGTCACAGACCATAAAAATGTCTTTATGAAAGTAACGTAGATATACCGTCCTTGAACTTTCTTCCCCCGAGATTAACTCAAGACGAGGTCAGATTTTAGTATCTTTAACTTTGGACCTTTTGTAGTGTCTTCAGAAAATCAGGTTCGTTAACGAAATTGTACTAGGGACTAGACCAACAAGTTAAAAATGAATATACGATATTCTTTGTAGTCGACACTATTCAAGTGACAAAAAATCTTTTGGGTTAAGTAAAAAGACCTACATTACAAATCCCTTTTGTTTTAGGAATGTATTCTTTATTTCGACGGAGAGGAGGTACAGACAAGGACTAGAGCAGACAGGATGTCTTAAACCTGGAGTATCAGGATGAATTCGGTAGAAGAGGGTTGTAAGGACAAGTAGACCGAGGGAAGGTCTAGTTTGTGGGGAGAAAATGTATAAGTAGTTGACGGGTGTCACCACGGAACATTTATACTCTAATCCTTACCTTCCTATAGAGTCCGGGCAAACAAGAAAGATGGAGTTCACACCGTAGAAGGGTATTCACACAATCCGGAGATACATAACCCAACCGATTTTTTCAAACCCAAACAGGTATTGTAGGGTATCTGTTTGAGTTTTCTTATAAAACCGATTGAGGTATGCACTTACACATACTACCTAAATCGGAACATATGAGTGGGTTTTGAAATTAGAAACTTCAGAACTTACCGTTCTGTGTAAAACCACGTCATAAGACTTTATTATAATAAGGTCATCACTGAAAGTTCCTCTCTTTTATTATGGTTGTAATTTTTACGACTCTTAGTGTTTCGTCTCTTCGGTTCTTTAGAGGGGAGTCACAGTAAAGCATTTTAGGTAGGACCATACTTTTGTAAACCAGAAAAGAGGGGAACTTTATACAGGTTGGACTATTCGGAAACAGACTCTCGTTTTGGGGATTTAAAAATTAAAGTATAAGAGGGAGTCAGGATTGGTTGGGTACGATACCTTAGAATCCATTTATAAAAAAGTTCCTCCGTGGAACATTTACTACCTGTAGACTTACTACCTACATTTCGTCGTAACTTTCGTTACCACCTTTTAATAAATGAATCTTTTGTAGATAACATCTGTGTAATCAGACCTTATAGACTTCTAGAATCGACACGATGTCAAGATGGTGAATTATGTACATAGTCACAATCAGTCTAAGTAACGAGACTCTAAGATAAATAAATCAATTTTGTGTAATATACGTAATTTAGAGTCCCCAAACGTAACTCCGAGTTTTCACATTTTTTACGTAGTTTTACGATTTCATTGTAAGATTTTAATAACTTTGACGATGATTATTTAACATGTCTAAACTCACCAATTTTAATAAAAATAACTTTCGATATGCGTGATCTCCTAACTCTTTGTTCTATCAAAGTCAACGAGGGTGGTGATCAGAGGGTACAGTTTACGATAAACCGAGTTTTATGACTTTGATACCTTTTTACCCGTTTTGGTCTTAGTAATGAATAAAAGTACCCATTCGAGAGGGAACATTAATGATACGGTCCTCGTCTTCGGTCCCTTGAAAGATCCTAACGGAAAGTACCTGTAAATGAACCTGGAGTTTGTAGAAAATCCGTCGCGAAAGAGGAGACTAGTATGGTCTAATGTTCATTAAGATTCTTATAGTTTGGTGTCGTGTAAAAATATGACTTATACTTATCTGTCATTTTGTCTAAAGTTCATTCTGAAATGAATTCCTACGAATTCTTATAAGTAGTCTTAGGTACTACGAAGGTCTTCATCTCAATATGGAGAATCATACGAAAGAAAAGTAATCGAGAATTTAAGTACGAATCAAAATTCTAAAAATTTACTATTGATTTACAGTAAGAGAAATTCTGAATCTGACAGTGTTTCGCTATAAAATTTTCTAATTTTCAGTTCTAAAAATATTTTAAAAGTTTCCCTAAGGAGGGAAAGTTGTTTCAGTAAAATTTTCTTGTAAATTTTTTCGAGGGTCTTAGCTTAGGTCGGGGGAGTCTGTGTACAGGTTTTAGTGTCGTAGGGAGGTCCACCAGGTGCATCGGAGACGAATTTATGAGGGGTAATGATTTTCAAAGATTAAGACCCTATTGCGGTGGCAAGCTACTATGAATACGAAGTGGAAAGATAAGTCAGTTTTAGGTTGACGTTCAAAACGGAGAACAAGGATCAAGACAGGAACTTTTATCCTATTTGTAAACCCGAGAGTAAAATCATCACAAAGATTCAGAGTAGAACTTCAGAACCAAAGTCTAGGAATAAAAAAAATTCTTGTCATTGTTCTGAGGTTCTCTTTCCCTTACGTTTGACACCGAAGAAAGTATAAGAGTAAAGTATAAAGTATCTTTATTTTGTACCAATCTGAACTTGAACGTCCCGGACGAGGGGTCATGGTACCCGAAGACATGTTTTGAATAGTCTAACCTTAAACATAAAAGAGGATCTGAATCAAGGCAACTCCAGTTCTCAAGAGAGAGAACGTCAGTAAGAATATAGGAAACATACCACGGACGTGGTCTCATTTGTATAGAAGTTCACTTACTAATTTATATACTAACATATTAACTAAGCACTTGTCTACTGACACACATTTTACTGACTTATATACATATTTGTCTAAGACCTTATACAGGTGGTACTTCTATGGTAGGTTATAGGTTTAGAGATGAAATTTTGTATTACGAAGTTGTCGGATTCTTAATAAAAAATACGGAAAAAACCACCCCCCCCCCACCCAAGCCCCCCGTTCAAGTCATTGACAGTCACAGGACCCGTTTGTCCAACAGCACTCGTGATAAGGAAAGAATCAAGGATAAACATCCAAAGAGAAACACCCCAATAACAAACAACAAATACAAACGCCCCAATACAAACGATTCAGCACAGACTGAGAAACGCTGGGGTACCTGACATCGAGTGGTCCGAAGAGACGGGTACCCTAAAGGGTCCGTTCTTATGACCTCACCCAAAGGTAAAGGAAGAGGTCCCCTAGAAAGGATGGGTCCCTAGTTTGTACGTGGAGGACGTAACCGTCTACCTAAGAAATGGTAACTCGGTGGTCCCTTCGGGTACTCTATAGGGAAAGTTGACACCCCTCTATCGGATTTAGGTATTTACCGGTCATCCCCATTTTGTGTGTGTCTTAGGTCGGTGGGTCCACTGAAGGATCCCCGTGTGCCAAATATAGTGACCCACACCTTCTTCGAAAATATTATCGCATGAGAGTAACACACTGATCCTGTCTTTAAACGAGTTAGATAGACCCTTTAATGAAGAGTCTTATTCTGAAGAACATTGACACGTTCTACTAGTTCCAGTCACCCTCAGATAAACAGGAAATCCCTTTTACCTATGAACAGGACCTCCCATTAAAGTAAAACTAGGCCAAACTTGTATTATAGACCCCCTCTGAGCCCGTAGACATATTACCTTAATAACTTCCATCACCGTCTTTCAGGTCCTCACCCTGATGGCGATACCAGTCTGTTAACCTCCCTAGTCTCTACCCTAATACTGGTCCTTTATCTTTACCCAGCCACGGTTTCAGTCACACTCCCCGGCCCGTCTCCCTTGTTTTATTTTTTGTATCCTGAATTTTATTAGTCGACTTGTACCGTAAATCTCTTAATCTTTGAACTCCATAAGTCTCTACCAAGATGATTCTGGACCCGTCTTCGTTAAAGTATGATTTATTTACAATTTCTAGTCTTTTGAGAGATTTCTAACAATGTGAAAAGGGGGATTTTATTCTTATTAGGTAAATTCATTAATCAAAATAACCTACCAATGCTATTCGGTCAAATTGTTGTTAGATGAAATAAAAATTTATCGTATTGACTTATATTTTACGACAAAAGTCGCGAAAGTGATCGATGAGAATGACCTTCCTTCGGTTTAATGAGTCTGGGATGGGTATAGGTTCAATACTGTGGAAAAACCACCCTTGAACGGTCTTACTTCATAGTGATCCGTCGGATGACTGACAATCAGGACATTTGAGTCGGAACATTTCCACACATGCACAGTGTCTCTTTGAGAGGTGAGCTCTAGGTGTTTATCGCATCTGTTCAGAGCTCCGAGTCCGTCCGACGTACGAAGTACCTTCCATTCTTTCTGTTAGTATTCTGGAGAACCAGTGTCTAAAATGCTGTGTCCGTTCTCGTTTACAGCACACGCAAACTTCACGACGTCATTGTCTTGACCCGAATCAATTATCCTTTCTATTGTTTCTTATTTTCTTTTTAAAAGATAATGGAATAGAAACGGGCAACCTCAATTGATGTATCCGTGTCTACTGATCGTACGAAGATTTTACAAAAAAGTTTGAATACGTTATATACACACATATCCTATATATGTGTATATACAGATGTTTATTTATGGAGAGATACACACGCAACTCCGAACATTATACGTCTCATAAAGACTGTATACATGTTCGTTGTCACCAATAGGCACAAGGGCGACAAATAGAGATCCCCGGCTTGTCTCCTGAGATGTGGTCGTCTTTCGTTGTGGAACTGTCACGTACACTATAAGTAGACACCATAATCTTGAAGAATATTTTTCGTGTAAGTTGAAAATATGAAATTTTTTGGATTTGTAAATTTTACTTTAACTGTACCCCGTTTTTTTGAAGACGGGGGGTAAAAATTTCTGTACTTATAATATTCCACAGGTCAGTTATTTAGGACCTTTAGGAAATCCGTTTCTTTGACAATGATCCAGACTTACCTTTGATGAACGAACAACTCCTAGAGAGTTACATTTGCCTGGACGGATGTGTGAGTCCGGTCGATCTCGTCTTCCTACCCTTGTTGCCCCGTGCACACTCCGAAAGGTCGTGAACAACGATCAAAGTTCCGACACATGAGCGGTCAATTTAAGAAGTAAAGTCTGTGACGTAAGCAAAATCCAATTTTGGAGACACACACACGAGTCAGTGCAAGTTGAGAAACACTGGGGTATCTGATATCGGGGATATCTCCATTGACTTTGAGAGTTTCACTTTAAGGACCGGTACCACAAATAAAAGAAGAATCGAAGACAAGAAATAGTTCGGGAACTTACACTATTCGTGTCGTGTTGACCCAGGAAAAAGTAATTTACGTAGTATGGTCTTATATTCCGATGGTTTTTTACTGATCGAAGTTCCAATATATTACAACCGAAAATTATTGAGAGGTAAAGAGTGCGGAGATAGACGGGTTAGATTTTTACCTTAGGATCTCGTCTGTCGTCGTGTTGCGTCTCCTTACCGTCGACTCGGTCGATGTGAACCGTCACGACAGAGTCATCCAAAACATCTTTTAACATAAAGGTATCCACATGTCAAAATTCAGAAAATTCAGAAAATTTCAATGCACCTAATAGTCTGGTCACGGTCTGATAAACGAGGGTACGAAGGACTACCGGGTCCTCTCCCCGATGATGGATGGATTCGATGCAACCTCTGAGGATCTTGTGTACGGGAAGAGAGAAAAGATTTCGGGTCCTGACAGTGTACGTCACTGGTTAAAAAAAATTTTTCGATGTCCTCCATCTAAATTACAAATTTGGTAATTTATCCAGTGATAAGACTGGTAAAGACTACGAAATAAAAAAAAAGAGTTTTGGATTCAAGAATCCCACAAACGAAAAAGTTTCTCTGTACACGGAAACAGGATACAGTAAGGGCGTAGTTATTACATCCTGTAATTACAGAAAGAAAAAACCAAACCTTGTTAAAGGTTTACGTAGTCCTGGGGATGTCATCAGTAATGGAGTAGATAAAGGTATGACTTCTAAATGCACACTGAAGTCGACCTCGATAAACTTAACCGGGTGTCGGTGGACATGGGAGTTAAAAGAGACCCGACAAACCTTCGTAGTGTCTCTTTATACTCTACCACCAACCACTCTCGTCAGGAAGTAGGGTCGCCAGTGGCACATCGGTTTACGAACCGAGTTATATCCCGTACCTTCCGTGGTAAGTTTCGGTCCAAGGTCGGACAGTATTCCTAATATAAAGGCAGTAGTGTTGTAGAGGAACTGTCAGAGTGGTCGACTTTTTAAGGGTCGTCTTCGGGCCACTAATTTAAGAGGACCTCGTACAAAGAAAGGTCGAAGACCTTTGTTAGATGACGTCAGGGAAAACGGGAACGGTCTTTTGGGTTTTCTAGCGAGACAAAGATTCTGACTACATACTTTTGTCTAAGGCGAAAGGTGTCGACTTTTATTACGGTTGTCAAACTAAACCTTTGTTGATTCCCGTCTACACCAGGGGTAGGTGACTCTCCGATAAGGGTGGATTATGTCACATAGTAGAGACATGAAAGTTTTACTGTGCACTGGTTTTCACCAAGTCTATTCACTCCACCGTGGTGACCTGAAATTGAATTTACGTCTCTCTGTTAGTAAATACGAGTGTACGTCTTTGTGTTCCCTTTGTGAACCGAATACAGAGTCTCGTTTTACCTTTCTTTCGAGTCTTCTGTAACCAAATTTCGTTTTTCCCGGTGGGTGAAAGTGAAGACGGAATACGGGTTCAGTTCGTCTATAAAAGAGACTTTCACTCCTCTGAAAAAGAGGACTAAGAAATCAATAGAATCTCAGGGATTGTCTCCATGGACATTCATGGTTAACCAGACACCGTCCTACTTTTCGACGTTAAGATGACGGTCGTACTACGAAGGTCAATCTGAGGGTTGTCGTCAGCCGTGATTCTTGTAAGACCGTCCCCTTTATCTCTTTTCCTATATAAGTTGGTGGGACATGTACTTGTCACCCCGAAGTCACGATAGTCCGTACTGGAACCTTAGACTATTGTCATCCACTCCGTAGGTCGGCTTACTAGGTGTGTAGAACTTTCAGACCGTCACCTCGAGCACTTTGTTCCGAAACAGGAACCCTGTTCCGAGGGAGTCCCATTACTTTTGGTTCTGGAATCTTCCTTTTGGATTTCGCCCGGGGGAGAGTCGTGACATGGGCTTGGATAATCGGAGACACGTCGAGGCCACTGACAAAAGAAGAATTCACTCAATAAAACTGTATACAACGATGAAAACGAAAACGACAAAATAAAGTTCAGCTAATCGGACGAAAGATGATAGTCAGTTTTGCGGATTTTCATCTGCGACAGCCTCACGAGGTACAGGACAGTGGTCTCAAGGGTGAGTACCAAGAGACGAGACGTCAAAGTTGTCGTGAATTTTACCCCACCAAGACGTTTGGGCGATGCCCGGAACCACTCTTAGGTGACGGGTAGAGACGACGTCGTTTTCCGTTTCTACCGATGTGCATCCGTCATGCCTCGACCCGGTTGTCGGGTTCGACTTGGTCAGGAGGTACCGAGAACCGTTGTCACGGCGGCGGACCCGACTAGGGACCCAGGGGGGAGGCTCCATGGTGAGTTGGGTCCGTTGAGGGTACGGTGGAACGGCGTGGAGTCTCTATGACGTGTGTTCGCCTGCGATAGATGCACCGTGAGGGTCGAGGATATATTACTTTTTCCCAATCCCTCCCTCTCCTCTGTACGTCTTTCCAGTGATTCATCAGAGCCACATAAATCAGAACCTTCACCTTCGCCAAAATCTCAATATAAAGACGTCCTGTAGGTCTCCCAAACTTTTCTATAAAGTCTCAGAGCACCAGAAGTTTCTGACTCACATTTCTCTTGTCTAGTATATATAAAAAAATTTAGCTACCCAGCAATGTCATCTTAACACGCCATGTCCCCTTTTCACTTACGTATCCCCCCGCTCCCTCGTCACGGTAAATATGCTTGTAGGAACCTAGAAATTTTATTTAATATGTCCACTTGTGTCTTCAAGTACGATGAACGACCTTCGTTATTCCTAGTTTAAAACACCTTGAGCGTCAGGTGTTTAGAGGTCCATAGGACGGAGCAGGAGTCACCCGATAGTACAAGACATCATGTAGAACCATCGGGAATTTTGACCACCGTACCAGAGTCTATCTAAGAACGTCCTCTCTGTCTCAATACCTAAGGTAGTCGAAGAAGGTCCCCTCGGCGGGCTAGCGGTCCTCCTGTGTCCACTCTACGAACAACTCCAAGAGAGTCGGACAGATGGTCCCAGTTTGTCGTCAAAGGTCCAGGAGTACCGGTTACTCGAATATTAAGACCGCCGAAAGGTCCATCCGTCGGTTCAGACCCAGGGGCCGGACAACCCGAGACAGAACTCCACAGAAAGGGACATCCATTGTCTCTTCTCCTTTCTCTGTGCTTGTGAACCCTTTGTAAAAAATTTTTTAGTATCTTTGTCTCGACGAGTTTCTATTGAGTGATTTTGACTAGAAAGGTACAAAAGACAAACTCAACTACTCTATGTAAGATTTAGATAATAACGTAGTTTGCGCACTCTATACGTTCAAGTGCTCTCTGCTAGTGAAAAGTCTCCACCCCGAAGGTAGTTTCCTTTCCCTCCAAGTATCTCATTGATCCGTGTGTCGTCGTTAAATACATCGTGTCGTTCATACTCTTGGGTCTAAGAGAAGTCTCCCCGTGTCTTTAGTGACTTGGCTTTTATCCCTTTGTCCGTACGACTAAAGATCAAACCTTCAGAAAGACACTATGATTTAGGACCCTTTATTATTCGTCTTTGTTTCCTCCCTACTAGTCTTTGTTAAATTTCCCCAAAGAAGCGACCAAAGTTTCAGAAGTCAAACCAAGAGGGATTAAATCTTGATAAAATAGAGGGATTTTTCATTCAATTAAAGACTATTATTTTCACTGCCCACAACTCATTTCTTTAGAACCCTTTCCTCTTTTCGTATTCATTCGTTTTTAGTGGTCATTAAGGTGATATAATTCTATTGACGACAATTGGTAGGGTATTTCATCGATAAAAGAATAAAGACATCGAGCTGTGCGTTAATCAAAATACTTTTGATTTGGTATGAAACAAATATATGAATCCATTACACGAAAACGTGAATTATTGTATATTCACTACTTTACAATACTTTACGAGATACAGTACTTTACAAGAAGACGTAGTAACATTTACTGACATATTGAAAAACGTCAGATAATATTACAACCCAAAGGGACCACCGAGTCGTCATTTCTTCGACCGACGGTTACGTCCTCCATACCCAAACTAGGGACCCAACCCTCCTAGGGGACCTCTTCCTTTACCGTTGGGTGAGGTCATAAGAACGGACCCTTTAGGGTACCAGTCTCCTCAGACTACCCGGTGTCAGGTACCTCAATGTTTTCTCAGTCTATGTTGAGTCACTGACTTGTTGTTTTTTAGTATTACGATATACATAAAACAACTAAATCCAGTATGGACTTACCAGATCACTAAAAGGGAAAGAAGTTAAATTCAGACTTAAACCGTTATTCCTCAAGTCCTAGACACGGTGTCAGTCGAGGACCAGAACAAAAACGACTGACATATCTCGGACCCGAGGTTTTAGTGACGTCTACCACTGACGTCGGTACTTTAATTTTCTGCGAACGAGGAACCTTCCTTTCAATACTGGTTTCAATACCGTTTCTGTAATGAAACAGTTGTTTCCAGGTAGATCAGTTTCGATAACAAGAAGGTCATCAGTACATACCGACACTCTCAACCCGGTATTACTTTCGACTCACGACTTCTTAACTACGAAAACTTGACACCACAACCTCTTCTGAGAACTCTCAGGGAACCTGACGTTCCTCTAGGTTGGTCAGGTAGGATTTCTTCTAGTCAGGACTTGTAAGTAACCTTTCCTGACTACGACTCCGACTTTGAGGTAATAAAACCGGTGGGTTACACTTCTTGACTAAGTAAACTTTTCTGGGACTAGGACCCTTTCTGACTTCCACCCGTCTCTTCCCCTGTTGTCTCCTACTCTACCAACCTACCGTAGTGATTGAGTTACCTGTACTCAGACTCATTTGAGATCCTCAACCACTACCTGTCCCTCCGGACCGCACGACGTCAGATACCCCAGTGTTTCTCAGCCTGTACTGACTCACTGACTTAACTTGACTTGACTACATATAAATATGTGCATTATAAAGACTTTACTCCGGTTATTTGTATTCAGTTGGCAATTTCCTCCTTACCAGAGGTAATAAAACTTACAAATATCTGTATGAATTGGCAGGAACTGTGAAGATTAAAAAAAAGTTACCATAGATGAATTTTTACTATAAATTTTTTTTTTAAACAACCTCATGTCAACTAAATGTCACAACACATTCAAAGACGACATATCGTTTCACTTAGTCAATGTATGAGAAATCTAAGACAAGGGTATATCCAGTAATGTCTCATGACTCGTCTCAAGAACACGATATATCATCCAGGAATAATCAATATCAATAGATGTATAATATCACACATATACAATAAGGGGTTAGAAGATCAAATGGGAAAAGGAGGAGGGAAAGGGGGAACCATCGGTATTCAAACAAAAGATGTAATCATTGAGATAAAGACAAAATATTTATCTAAATAAACATAGTAGAAAAATCTAAGGTGTATTCACTATAAACAGAAAGACACACACTGACTGAAGTGAGTCATACTGTTAGAGATCCAAGTAGTACAGTGACGTTTACCATAATGAAACAAGAAAATATATCGACTCATTATAAGGTAACACATATACATGTTTTACTATAATTCAAGATTCCTTTCCTATCTCCGTACTAGTGACATGGTCTATTTATCATATTTTTACGTGTGTTCATAATGTCTTTGATAGTTTGTGAAGAGTCGGAATAGAAAACGTTACCTACCATAGTTGAAGTTAATTCAGACTAGGATCATCGGATGTTCCCGTACGCCTTATCTTCTTTTTTCCCTACATTGTTACCGAGATTTGTGAGATTTGAAAAATAGATAAATCAACCCTAAATTATAAATCGGTATCGAAGTTCAAGGATATTAAAATAAGTTAAACCAATGTCATGAACATCGCATAGAAAAAAGAAGACCTTATATCTACTAAATGTTATGACACAGTCAAAGTCCATATGTCGTTTCACTAAGTCAAATATATGTGTGTGTGTGTATAGGGTTAAGAAAAAGTCTAAGAAAAACGTATATCCAATAATGTCTTATGCTCATCTCAAGGGACACGATATGTCATCCAGGAACAACTAATAGATAAAATAAATATACATCATCATACATGTATTTTATCTATTAGAGGGTTAAAAAGGTTTTGAAAGTGGTTTTGAGGATTAAGGAGGGGTGAGGAGGAAAGGGGAAGTCATTGGTATTTAAACAAAAGTTCTAAACACTCAGACAAAGATAAAACATTTATTCAAAGAAACATAGTAAAAAAATTTCTCTAATAGAACAGTAGTTGTACTTACTCCAACTCTAAGGGTCAAAGATTTGTCTCCACCTCACTCACCCGGAAACTCAACTAAAAATTCCTCGGTAAGAGATAGCTCTCTTTAAGAGAGTTTTATAACGAAGAGAGGTTTTTAAAGGTCCTCTTCTAGGTCAGTATTAATACTATAAGTCGAAAGTGGTTCGTATTTTAATCCCTTACCTTTTTTAATCTCCTAGGGACTCTTCCTACTTCGTATCGAGATGATAAGGTTTGCGATTCGAGAGATTTTGTTTTACAACCCACGTCTACATCCAATATGTTATCGTATATCATATCGAACTGAAAGGGATGGACATCCTTTACTCTCTCTTTTTACCTGTATGGGTGTATACTCCTCTTTGGTAATTGTAAAATTACCATATATCCAGATCTAACACCCTAAAGATCCTTAAAAATGAAAAATTTTTCAAAAACGTAACGATCTCAAAAGACAATCCGACATGATATAAATATTATTTTTATTATTTTGAAACGTAAAACTTTTCTCCTGTATGTATGTATTATGTTATATCTTTATAGTTCCTTGTAACTCAGGGAAATAAACTAAGTCTTTGAATCTAATTTTTTCTTGGTAGACGAGACCCCGGTTCAGAGAACGGGTCAGAGAAGGACCAGGGAGATAAAGTAGAACGAGGAGGGAAGATGGTGGACTCAACTCTGGTCAGAGACCACGTGTCCGTTCCCGGGACGTCACAAAACTCACCGGAATCGTTCCTTCCGGTTCGGGTGGAGTTTAGAACCGGAGACGACTAGAACGAAGGGACCCAACACGGAGAGTGATTCCAATATGTAGTTTCGTGAACTCACGTTTATAGTAGACCCTTCATATAGTGTCACTCATTAATAGACGGTAAACCTTAGAATGTGGGTCAATCGATTGGTCTGTCCATTATCTAGGCGATCTTTACTTCTGGCCGAATTACTTAAGTTATCAGATCTAAATAGTTTTAATTCTGTCGGTCCCTGGAGTCTCTCGTTCCTAGACCACCCAGTGTTCCCTTTATTTCTTAGTTCGTGACTTTGACCAAGTCTTTCCTGTCTTTCCAGGTATAGTCTCTCTTTCGATACAGTGTTACATGACGTCAACCTCCTTTGAGGTCTCACTTTTGGTGTGTGTCGAGGGTAATCTAAATAAATTCACTACTCGTTAAGACTTCAGTAGTTATCCGAAGATTCAATAGGCAAAGAACAGATGTAAGTAACTGTGGTTTGAATCCAATGAATCGTGTATGAATTATTTCAGGAGTGAATATATAATTTTAAGAAGAGACATTGGACGATGTCAATTCACCGAACAGGAAAGAATCTACCACGAAATTTTGAGTCTCGGTTGGTACTGGTACTGGAGTCTAGTAGTATCGTTTAATGAGATACCCCAACTAGAGATAATTGAGAAGAGAGACGGAGAGAGAGGGGAACTCAGGACTCCAGTCTCACAAGTCTCCAGATACTTCGGGGAACCTGTTCGTGTGTGGGAGGGAAACACGAATATGTAAATTTGACGTCAAAGAGATTTACTTTGTGAAATAAAACAGGAGGAAAAAGGTTTCGGGGTCCGTGAAGGTATTCATGTCTTTCCTACGGAAACGAGGTTCCGTTACCTCGGTCTCTAGGACGGGACCCCCTCCTACGGACGTGAGTGAGTAGTTCAATGGAACCTCAGGCAGAAAGAGTCTCTACGAGGACGCAGGTGGTCTTCGACCGTGTGCCGGGCCAAGGCGACCGTCCGACGGAACACGTCACGTCAGAGCGGGGATTTAGTCTCTACTTTACCCATTTCCCGACCTCCGCCCTCACCCCCACCCCCTTTCCCTCGTCCCTCCCTTCACTCCCAGCGGAGAATGGGGACGACGACTGGAAGACACGGGGGACCGGTGAAAGGGTGGATACCGACTCTGGTGTAAACGTCCCGTGCCTGTCCCCTCCACCGACTGCCCCCAGGATTTTCATGGAACTCAACCAGTAGTAGAGTGGTATTGTAGACTGAGGTCGGAGAAAAAGTTTGTCACAACCGACCAATCCATCCAACTCACTAAAACAAAATTTACTGATGTCAGACTACATTCAGTAGAAGTCACCGTGAGACTTTATCTGACTGCACGCATCTGTACAGACCTGTCACACGTCGGTGAGTCGCATCTGTAAGGTCGATACAGGGCGTCTGTAGTCCTGTATCGGCCTTACTGTACTCTACTTCATGTGTCTCCTCGTCGTGTCTCGTGGTGTAGCGTCCCGACCCATCTGGTGGACCGGGACCCTTCTGGTAGAGGACCCGGAACTGAAGTTTCTGGGTCCTCTGTGGGTGAGACGGACTGGACGACTAAGGAACACTCACCTTCCCCTCCCCGTCGGGGTCTCCTATAGACCCTCCCTGTCATTCTTGAGACCCTCTCAAGTCGTCGGGTTCAGTGGAGGCCCATCGCCGTCCGGATTCCAGTCGGGTGAGTCCTACCCCTTATCGGTGCCATTTCACTGATAAAGAGGTTGGGGGTGTCTGTCGTCTCCCTCCTCCTACAAGGGTAGGACTCAGACTTTAACCTTTCTGTGAATTACGGTTCGATCCCACTTACTGTTGGAACGACTGCCCTACACACCATATACTTGTTCGAGGGTATCGTTGCCTACCAAAGAAGGAACGCTGAGTACCGATTTGGGGAGGATGAAAAGAAGGAAGGCCAGAGGAATCGGGAAGAGGTGAGGTGACTGAGTTACCTGTACTCAAACTCGTTTGAGCCCCTCTATCACTTCCTGTCCCTTCGGACCACACGATGTCAGGTACCCCAGTGTTTCTCAGCCTGTGTCGAATCTCTGACTTGTTGGTGTTGAGGTGGGGTGGGTAAGAAATAGGAACAATATAAAGTGACGTCAAGAGATCTCCGAGGAGGACCGAAGGTCCCAATCTACAAAAGTCGGAAAGAAACAGGGACGAATCCCTTAACATTGACAACACGATGAGACCCTTATTTTTGCAACTGTTGTTTACAATAGTCAAACCCCCGATTGACGTCTCGACCACTCAAAAACTTGGTCCCAAGGAGAAGACTCCGTGTTTTGTACCTTTACCAACCTCGATGATACAAGGACCAAGAGGTCACCAACGTATATTGAACAAGGTAAGATCTAAATCGTATCTCTTTGACAGAGTGACGTACTTTTCCTACGGAATCCCGTAATCCCGAATTAACCGAATATTTGGAGTCAACTCTTTCTCATTTACCTACCCATTAATTCTCGATTCATGTAATCTGAAGAGACCGTAAGTTCCACGTGGTCACGTCTTCGTGGAGGGAACTTCCTTCAGGACTTACTTCTGGTCGTTACCAATACATACGTTAGTAGTACTGTCCATGGTAGATAAAGATGACACATTAGAAACTAAATCTTCTAATCGAGATGTCAATATTTCCGTTCACTTTCATCCCGCAGAAATATACTAGAGTTCTTCTGTCAGACCTGATATGTTACCTTCCGTTGTGAGTGCAAAGTGACAGACGGTATAGGTTATTGAGCGTGCCAGGATTTCTTCTCCTTTTCGTTCTACGGGTAGTTTTTTTTTCAAGTTTTTAATGGTAATTTTTTTTTGTTTTAACATCAGTGTCTTAATTTTATGAAACCCTCCGACTTATTCTCGTCTCATAAATCAAAGTCCCTATTATTCTGGTGGAGGGGGAGGTTTTGTCTTTACGAGGGAGGTGGAGGGGGAGTAGTCACAGAGTTAGTAGTGGTCCGTTATACATCTCTTACCCTCTATTTTTTCTTATACCGGAGACGGAAGTTCTTTGTTCGACTTCTTTATTTTAATTATCCCTATCTTATTTAATTCTTATTAATTCACCGATGGATTCCTCCTTTTCCTCTTAACCCACCCGAAATTTCTGATGAAAATCGTGTCCAACAAACCCTTCCAGATTATGTCGTATGGTAATTTTGATGCTCTCTGACATAATAGTTCACAAGGAATAGACTATATTGTGAATCGTCGAATGTGATTCAGTTCTGTAATAGATGGGGTTAAAGAAATAAAATCTTTATCTCATTTTAAGATAAAAAGTATTTTAAAGGGAGGAGTTTGGACCTTCTTTACAATATATATTTGTAGTTAACAAAGATCTACGAAGTAGTCCTTAACTTTGTAAGACTCGAAAGTGTAAGTGTTGAAGAATAAACAAGTGATTAAATGAGTTAAGTTGGACATTTGTGACGAACCTTACAGGTGGAAAGGGGGGAGCGACGTGATGACGAAAGGAGGTTTGGGAAGGACGTTGAAGAATGGACGTCCATAGTCGACTATGTGTAAAAGAGGTCTTTCGTGAGACAATGGCGTAAGAATTATAACGTAGTCTACGGGACGGGTACACAAAGGAGTAAAACATACAATTGGGATAAAGGATGTTAATCCTCCCATTATATTCATTGGTAGTTTTGAGTCTCATAGGGATTGTTCATCCCTATATGTTAGTGGAATGACTAGTACTGTGAACAGTTCGGTATAATTTTAGTGGACGACAGAACAGAGATAGGTGTTGATCTACGACCTTTTGGGGAACTTCAACACCGTCTACGGACAGGTTAAGACACAGGAAGCAACCACTGACCGTATCTCGTGTCACGGTTCGTCTCCGAATTTACAAACAGACTTAATTACTTATTCCTCGGACCGTTCGATGTCAGGTACCCCAACGTTTCTCAACCTGTGTTGACTCGTTTACTGTGTGTTTGTCTACCTTTCTATATGTCACAAGAACCTGACCTTCTAAACTGCAGTTTTGCTGATACGATGGGTTTCGTTAGTTGTTTACGTTAGAGATAGTTTAATGGTCACCGTAAAAAGTGTCTTGATCTTGTTATTTCAAATTTTTAAAATACCTTTGTGTTTTCTGGGGTCCATCGGTTTCGTTAGAACTGCTTCCTACCTCGACTCCTCAGTCCGAGTGACTGAAGTCTGATATGTTTCGATGTCATTAGTTTCAACAAACCATGAACGGGTTTTCGTATATCTAATTACCGTGTCCTATCTTTCGGGACTTTATTTGAGTCCGTGGATACCAGTTAATTAGATGTTGTTCCCTCCGTTCTTATATGTTACCTCTTTTCTCTCAGAGAAGTTATTCACCACGACCCTTGTGAGCTGTCAATGTACATTCTTGAACTTTAATCTTGTAAGAGATTGTGGTATGTGTTTTTATTTGAGTTTTACCTAGTTTCTGGATTTACGTTCTTGTCTTTGGTATTTTGAGGATCTCCTTTTGTGTCCGTCTTGTGAGACTGTATTTAGCGTCGTTATAGAAAAACCTAGACAGAGGATCCGATTATCTTTATTTTTGTTTTTATTTACTCTGGGTTCATTTGAATTTTCGAAAACGTATCGTTTCCTCTCGTATTTGTTTTACTTTTCTGTTGAAGGTCTTACTCCCCTTTATAGACGTTGTTACGTTGGTTTTGTACGTTTATCGAGTATCTCGAGTCATAGTTTTGTTTTGTTTTGTTTTTTTAGGTATTTTTTTTACCCGTCTTCTATATTTATAAAGAGGTTTCTACTGTACGTTTATCGGTTGTCTGTGTGCTTTTTTACGAGTTGTAGTGACTAATAATCTCTTCACGTTTATTTTTGATGTTACTCCATAGTGGAGTGTGGTCAGTCTTGTCGGTGGTAGTTTTTATAGATGTTTGTTATTTACGATCTCTCCCACACCTCTTTTCCTTTAGAAGAATGTGACAACCACCACTGCCTTTAACCATGTCAGTGATACCTCTTGTCATATCTCCAAGAAATTTATGAGTTTTATCTTGATGGTATACTAGGACGTTAGAGTAAGACTCCGCATTTAGCTTTTCTATGTACGTGGAGGTATAAGTGACGCCGTGTAAATGTTATCGGTCCTGTACCCTTGTTCGACTTACAGCAGTCGTCTACTTACCTATTTCTGCTATACCACGTATATATATATACGACCCGAAGGGACCGCCGAGTCCAACATTTCGCAGACGGACGTTACACCCTCCGGACCCAAACTAGGGACCCAGTCCTTCTAGGGGACCTCTTACTTTACCGTTGGGTAGGGTCATGAGAACGGACCTTTTAGGGTACCTACCTCTTCGGACCATCCGATGTCAGGTACCCCCAGTGTTTCTCAGTCTGTACTGACTCGTTGAAGTGAAGTGAATAAATACATATATATGTGTGTGTGTGTCACCCTGTGATGAGTCAGTATTCTTCCTTACTTTATTACGATAAACGTCGTTGTACCTACCTGGATCTCTCATATTCTTGATTCGGTCTTCTCTTTTTGTTTGTGTACTATAACGAATATACACCTTAGATTTTTTTTTTTTTTTACTATGTTTATTTGAATAAATATTTTGTCTTTGTCTGAGAGTCTGTATCTTTTGTTTGAATACCAATGGTTTCCCCTTTCCTCCACCCGTCCTATTTAGTCCATAAACCCTCATTGGATTTGTGTGACGACATATATTTTAGTTATTTGTTCCTGGATGACATATCGTGTTCCTTCAAATGAGTGGTAAAGTATCATGACTTTTTATTGTATTCCTATGTAAAAGAAAAGTTATATGCACACACACACACACACACTCACACACACACTTACACAATGTGTGTGTATTTTGACTTAGTGACGTGATATATGGACTTTGATTGTATTGTAACATTTAGTGATGTGAAAAGTTATTTTTGTTCAGTGACCAGTTCCTCTTCCCTCTATAAGTGTTAGGAGGACCAGTAGGTCCTCGATGTAGTGGTTGAAGGGGAGGAAAGAAAGGTAGATACCAGGAATCCTGTCCACTTAGAAGAGAACTTTACAGACAGGATAATGAACAAGGTTAAACAGGATAAACTGTTTATGTGAAGGATTATCCAGAGACTGTCCCTGTATTACTCACACGTCCTGACAATGATTCTTTTGTATATTTCTAGATTGTAAATCTAAAGATCCGAAGTTTAAGTAGTATACGGGAGACAGAGGGGTTCATAAATTTTGTAACTTCAAGTCAGAAAGTGAACCTTGATGAGGTGGAGTTGAACAAGAGTTCCGAGGTAAAAAAACATATTCGATTTAGCCATCGACGTGCTAGTGGGTTTATAAAGAGTCTGAGAGGGTCGAGACTCTCGAACGAGGGAGGTCGATAGATCTCGTCGTCAAAGATGGGTGTGTGGATTTAGAAACGTCCTCCTTTACCGTTAGGTCAGGTCATAAGAACGGACCTTTTGGCATACCTGTCTCCTCGGACCACCCGATGTCAGGTGTCCCAGTGTTTCTCAGCCTGTGCTGACTCGTACGTGTGAGTGGATTTAGAATGTGTGGGAAATTTTCGGGTTACACACTGTTCGAGGAGACTTTTCCGGTGGAAACTGAGGTAGAGACTTGAGGGTATTGTGACTCCAGCTGGGAACATGACACGTAAACGAAAGACTTACATACGGAATAGAGGAATTAATAAGCTGTAGAAAATTCACATTCTTGTGAAAATAAATGGGAAGATCGTGTAAGGGACAAAGTGTCCAAGTTGTTCCTAAAATAAGTAAGCACAAACAAGGAGTCAGGATACTAAGATTCCTTTGATCTCACTATTGAGAGGTGGGGACGGTGGGGGACGGGGTGGCTTTAGGGGGATTTCACAGTTCGTCAGATCACGTCACTAATTCTCACTCCCGAAACCGCGACTTGTAGGAACCAGGGTTTAGGGTCGATAGAGACGGGGAGTGCTCTAGAGTCCGTTCAAGTAAAATAAAGAGTCAGGGAACTAATGACGTGTGTATTTAATGTTAATTATTATCATAAATAGCGTATCCAAACAATACTCCAAAGTATTCAATTGTGTTTTTTCACACGAATTTTGTCATCGACCCTGTGATGTACGTTACACATTACAAATCCATATTAATTCATAAGATAAGAGACTGTATTGTGTCGTCCAATGTAATTCAATTCCACGACCTTGTAGTTACTCCCTTCCACTATATTTTCCCACGGAACCGAGGGTGTATGTAAACTTCATTCACAACTGAGGTTAAGTCACAAGACTCTTGGTTCACGAGGTCCGGATAAGTCAGAACCTGCTCCGTCTGAGGTGTTCCAGTCCTCGTACGAATGTCTCGGATTACCAGGAAAATCTCTCGAGGACAGTGGAAGTCGTTTCGGTAAGTAAAACGTTCCTTAAGGTACTTGTACTCGTCACCGGAGTGGTCACAGACAAGGGTGGTAATGACTATTAACACATTGGTTCGTCCTGCGACACCCCTGAAGAGGACCCCTGTCTGGGGAGGATGTGTCGAGGAGAAACCTCGTGGATCTTTTATCACAGACTACGTGTAAAGACTCAACAAAATGTCTACGACTTTGGTGGTTGTTTACCTTCTTCAATTGACTACTAGTACTCGGGGGTCCGGATGACCGGGGATTCCTGACTATTGCAATTGGAGACACTGTGATGGTACTGAGTGGTAGTCTACTCGACTAGTGTATGAGACGTTACGGAGAGGGAGTGGACCGGAAATTTTTACGAAACAACTTTGGGAGACTCAAACTCCAAACCCCTGTGTTCGGTGGACAAGAGGAACAAACCGGGACGTTACTTGGAAAGAGACGAGGTTTGAGACTACAAAGGTAAACAAACCCGGAGCAACATACAATCCGTGTGTCGGGACGTAAACCATTGTTGACGTGTTTATAAATCCGTCGTCCCCAGAACTCTTTGGATTTACGTCCAGTCCTTCACTGTCAATCTTGACCTGTACCTTGTTGTCTGACCAAGGTTTATCCTTTTCCTCATGCAGTTCCGACATATAACAGTGGGACTAATAAATTGAATATACGTCTCATGTAGTACTCTTTGTGACCCGACCTACTTCGTGTTCGACCTTAGTTCTAACGGTTCTCTTTATAGTTATTGGAGTCTATACGTCTACTGTGGTGGGAATACCGTCTTTCACTTCTCCTTGATTTTTCGGAGAACTACTTCCACTTTCTCCTCTCACTTTTTCAACCGAATTTCGAGTTGTAAGTCTTTTGATTCTAGTACCGTACACCAGGAGTAATGAAGTACCCTTTATCTACCCCTTTGTCACCTTTGTCCCAGTCTAAAATAAAAACCCCGAGGTTTTAGTGACGTCTACAACTGACGTCGGTACTTTAATTTTCTACGAATGAGGAATCTTCCTTTTAATACTGGTTGGATCTATCGTATAACTTTTCGTCTCTGTAATTGAAACGGTTCTTTCCAGGTAGATCAGTTCCGATACCACAAAAGGTCACCAGTACATACCTACACAACCTGACACTTCTTTCGACTCACGGCTTCTTAACTACGAAAAGTTGACACCACAACCTCTTCTGAGAACTCTCAGGGAACCTGACGTTCCTCTGGGTCGGTCAGGTAAGACTTCCTCTAGTCGGGACCCTAAAGAAACCTTCCTTACTACGATTTCGACTTTGAGGTCATGAAACCGGTGGAGTACACTTCTCGACTGAGCAACCTTTTCTGAGACTACGACCCTCCCTAACCCCCGTCCTCCTCTTCCCCTACTGTCTCCTACTCTACCGACCTACCGTAGTGGTTGAGCTACCTGCACTCAGACTCACTTTAGACCTTCAACCACTACCTGTCCACTTCTCGGATTCGATGAGGTAGAACATTTTCTCGAGGTAAAACGTTTCCATGGCCCGTTTGTCTGAATCTGAAACCTATAACGGATTTGGACGGGGCGATACGTACTCGGTTAGTCGGGAATCCAATTTGGAGGACGGAAATTCAAGTTCTTAAACACTAAATGGAACCTTCATTACTAAATGGCACCTTCATTTTTTTTTGGTTAGTCTTTAGGTGTGTGTTGGGATATCTTCTCCCATTGGTTAGTCATCAGGAAGTCGGACTTGTGGGGGAAACAATGGGAAAGTGGACTTATAGGGGATATATTCGTCACATTGGGTTTTGAGCCCCGAGGAGAGGAATCGGCGACGCAGTCATTGCCACCCTCGGGGTCGAGCTCGAACTATTATTTTTGAGAGAACGAAAACGCAGCCTATGACGGAGGGACCACCAGTAACCCTCTAAAGCGTTGAACCCGTATTGTAAACCCCCGAGCAGGCCCTAGAGGGTAGCCGAAGGGCCCTTCTGGCTAGGTCTCTCAATGGACATTGGCCATTCAAAAAAGACGACAGAGACTATTCCGGACAAAAGACTCTGGTCATATACTGAGTCCGTCTGCGCGACTACCTAGTGGCCACCCCCAGCAACCCTCTGCAGGGGCTGGGAGGCCTTCCCCTGCCTCTCGGGGACAAGAGACAACTGTTTCCCCTACCTCACGGGACATGAGACAACTGTTATCGCCCAGCGAGGGCGACTTGCCGGCCTCCGACACCAGGATGAAAGTCAAAACGGAAACCTGAGTACTTCCAAACAAAAAAGACAGACAGACAGACAGACACAACAAACAATGAACTGGTTGTGAACTAACTAAGTCCTTGCTACCCCGTTGCAGTTAGATCGGAATGAGGAGATAGAGACTACCGACTCGTAAAATTTCTCCAGTTCTTCGCGCGGGCACTGGAGTCACAATTTTAATTCTTTCTATTTGATTAATGAAAAAACGTCGTGGCTTACCGGTAGTAAGGTACACCCGACCGGAAGCCTTCCGTGCAAACTGAACCTTTGACACGTGGCTCAGGTTCTATAGTAGGACACTGGCGTCCGACCTGTGGAACTGGTTCAGGGGATATAGTATCACACCCTTTTATAGTATCATGTGCGGGGAGGAACCCATTGTAGAAAAAACGGAGTTGTCCTTGAAAGATGGTGAGCCCACAACCACTGTGCCCACCCTCTCTTAGACTTCTTTGGATCCTTTTGACTTGGTTGCCGCGGCGATATGGGGTAGAACGTCCCCCCTTAATCCCCTTCGTGTGACTAACTTTGGCGGGTGGGACCGGTCCGTGGTATCATTGGTAAACGTACTCTAGGACTATTCCTTATACCTTGATTATTCGGAGGAGGGGGAAGGAAAAAGTTGGATCGAAGGAAAGGAGGGAACTTTAGAAACTACAATCATGAATCTAGACTTCAAGACACAGAGATATCCTCCATAAGACTCCCTGACATGAGAACATAAATTCCCGAAGGGACCATCTCGGCTCCAATTTCGCAGACGGACGTTATACCCTCTGGACCCAAGTTGGTAGAGATTGAGGACTGTGATTTTTTTTTTTTTTTCTGAACTTCGATCTAAACGTGACACAGACAGATTTACACAGAACCATACAGAGACAGAGACCCATTATAAAAACTCCAATTAAAGAGATACTCGAGATAAATAAACCGAATTTTTTCTATTCGCGAATGTTTAGTTCATTAAGATTTAATTTGTTATTTAAGGTCCAAGTACACTTGACCCTTTATAAGTTACAATTTATCGACTATAATTGCAAACAAACAACTGGATAAATTATATCTGTACAGAATCTCATTAATTGTAATTCATTTTATAAAAGTAACATGGATCCAAATTATATTCAATTTATAATATAGACAATGTTGAAACAGTTGTTCCTTTAATGGAATTCACTTTTTTTTTTGAAGATTTTTTATATTTACTCTATACTCGAAAATATATTTGATATAATTCTTATTAATAAGAAATCTTTATAGGTAGATTTTATCAAGAGAGGTCTAACCGTATTGAATTTTAGACTGGTTTACAAGATTTGGGAAAATTGACTAAAAACTATTTTGAAGGATTTATCTTAAGAAAACTTCAAGAAGACTAGAGATCGATTGAAACCCTACGAAGTCTCCCGGGGACCTTGTAGGGTTTCTCTCTATAATTTGACACAAATAAACCAACCAATTTAATGTACCTTTTCTCATAGTTTACTCATTATTTAGGTGAGTACAATATTACATACCATTTTATTGATTATGTCTATAGGATCTTTAATATACCTTAAAAATTGTAAGACTATACAGGACCATAAAATTACCTTTTGGACTACTGAAGTGTTTTCAATTGTTTTCCTGACTTACTTGGTCGTTTATACGAACATTGAAAATACCAAAGATAGACTTTTTAATACCCAAACTTAGAATACAAAAGTCCCTCATCCCTTTTAGAAGGAGAGTTTGATTAATACTGTTATGAAACCATTTTAATTTGTAATATTTGTTTTGTTAATATAAAAGATAGACTGAGGAGGTTTTTAACCTTCAAGAATCCAAAGGTCATTCAAATAGTTTACTCAATCCTTCCAATAGAGTACCCATGTTTGTAGAGTTCTTTAAAAACTTTGGAATTTTTCCCTTCTTAAGTGGATCTAAACAATCCGTTTTAGACACTATTCGGGAAACCACACTCAAAGGGTCTGGACAAAATAAAATTTTCAAGTCAGACTCTGAGATATTTACAAAGTCGTTTTATTTTTCGGATATTAGTTAATACCAATATTTTTAGTAGTCTGGTTTTAATCACTTTTGTCTGGATAAAACGTTTGTTTGATCGGAATTAAACCAATATAAATCATTTTTATTCCCATTGAAATTCCTCTTTTTCTATAAAGTTTTACAATTATGGTCAAACAATTATCTCCAGACGTAGATCATTCTGAGTAGAGAATCCATCAAGAAACGACAATACACTATAATTACATTTTAAATTAACTTAAGAACTTCTTGTGGGAATCAAACACAGACTTCGAATAGAGTCATTAGACAGAAACCTACTTCTAGTCTACGGAGTACTGGACGTTGGTCCTGACCTTTTTCTGTAAATAATTCCCTGACAGAGGTTGTACCTACCTTCCTGAAAAAATAGTCTTTTTGATGTGATGTGGTCCTACTCTTCTACTGCTGTAGTCTCCCTCTGTCGAAGGGGCTCTACGCCCTGGACTAAGCATACTAGTCAATACAAAAGAACTGAAGAATCTGGAAACGTACATTCAGTTTACGAAAAGATAGTATCCGGACTAGGATACGATCAAAGTTTTAGTTAGGTTAACAACCCAAACACCGGTTAATCGACACAGATCAAGACCCAATGGAACCATTTAAAGAGATGATGGTCTGAGATTGACCAACCGGGACTCTTTTAAATGAATTTTTTAATATCAGTATAAGTCCAGTGACACGTCTACTGGACTCTATATGACCCGATGTATATTACTTTCAAGAATTGTATTCAGAATGAACACTGAAATGATTATGACGACCGATACAATAAACATAAAGTGGACAAATGTTTTAACGACAAAGAATGTGACAGTTTATATACACACTCCGGAGATTATCTTATTATATATCAGGGTATACTCTAGCTACTACCATCGTCACATTGAGATCTATACCGTTCTTCGTTGTTCTCCCTTATAAAAGGACCTGGTTCTTCGATCATTCTGTCCACCAGGTCTCTTAAAACCTATGACAAAATACCGGATCAGGTCATTGTCGTGTAACTCACCGGACAGTTGTCTTAGAGACGGTTTAGACTCTTACCTGTGAGAGTCGTGGTACCCTATTTTACCAGTACTTTACGGGGGGAGTTTTAGTACCAGTTCAAATACTCGTTTTTCCCCGAGACGGTTGACTTCTGACTGTGAACGGTAGATGTAGACGTTTCTAATTTAGTACCGGCGACGTTCACGGCTGAAAGTTGCGGGGACTTTCCTCAAGTCCCACTTTTAGTCTTTACTCCGTGAGACACGAGACCTTTTTTGACCGTCTTGTCCGGAAGTCTATCAATCTAGAAAAGTCCTCTTCTAAAATACTTAGGGTTAAGAACGTAGAAGAGTATGGATCTCTTTGTGACTGCAGTAATTGCCACTTTAGACGAAACCGATAATTCCTTTTCAAAATGTTAATTTTCAGTTTTATCTCATCGATACCAAGTCTATAGGACCCTTTATTGATCCACTACGATACCCACATGAAGGTCTAATCTGGAGCATAACGATTTGTGAACTCAAAAGACTCAGCACAGTCCGAACCTACGGTGGTAAAAGTTTTGTTACAGACGACCTTCGATCATTGGAATGAAAAATATTTTGATCCGTTGACCGATGTACCGATGTACAGAGGGACTTCACGGTCCAGGTCTGACCCAAAGTCTGGATAAGAAGATTTTTCTTTACTCTAAATAAAACAGATGATTTAAGGTCAATAGTGAGGAGGTTGATGAAGATTAACCCAGACAATGTGGTTTCACCGTCTGGTTCCCTAATCCTAAAATTAGTATGTTCTGAGTCTAGATCTTGAACCTTGAGTCTTTATGAAGGTCAAGTCACAGATATGAGGTTCGACACCGTCAGGATACGGGGTAAAACTGTCCTTCAATAGTGTCAGTATCAACGGATCAAGGGGGGTTTAATTTTGACTCGCCCTGAGACACCCCGAGACCCCATGTCTAGCCAAGACACAAGAGGTAAAGAATACACATCCTATATCTGAAACAAGTCGGAGGAACTGGAAAGGACTTGAGGTTTAGTACCAAAGTTTATTAACGATTAGTCCCTTCCCTTCCCTATGTTTTGGTCTTTGTTAGTTTCCAACCATGTCGGAGGTCTCAGGACCAAGGATGAGTTTCTTTATACGAATTGTTACAGAAACTCGGGGGTGGGTCCACCTTCTACGATTGAAGTCTGACTTGTGTTCTAAGGACCTCGTGTCGGGACAACGGAGTGGTGGTTGGTTAGTCTTCCCCAGTGTTTGGGACGTTGGGAGTGGGGTTTACGACGGAAGACAAAGACCCCTGGTCTCTACTGGTAGGACAATCCAGAGGACAAACCGGGAATAGATAAAGTAGAGACTCTGTCCGGTTGATTTGACAACAATGATGTTCCCATCTTCGACCAAAGTCTACACCTTTTGGGGTTGAATCTAGTCCATCTCTGAAGACGAGACGATCCGTCCGGATACGGGTACGTGTCGTCCTTCTTCAATGTCTTCTTTCTCTGGAGGCGGGGTTAAGGGTTCTTCATAGAACTCATACTTCAGAGAGTCTCCCGGATACACGACACAATCCCCTTTTTGCAACAAAAATACACTTAGTGAGTCCCCATCAGTCCCTCAGGGACCGGTTCTTTTCTCTTCCCGACTTAGTCTTTTTTTCTCTTTCTCTTTACAGAGTTTTAACCAAACTTAGGACCAAGTCAAGTAGAGGGGTCGAGTGCTGAGAGTATAGAAGAGACCGACCCGGGGACTAGTAAAATGAGAACGATAAGTGGAAGTCTGTCACAGATTATTTGTTCAGCTATTTGAAATAGTTTCCGGCGTAGTTGTACCACGTCAAATCCCACGAATCCAGGGTTATACGTCGGGATGGTTTGGGTGGGGGCCATTTTCTGTTATATTTCGATTGGTGTCTGGGTACTAACCCAGACAGAACCTAGGAACTCTTCCCCCCTTACTTCTCGGATTCGATGAGGTAGACGTTTTCTCGAGGTAAAACGTTTCCATGGTCCGTTTGTCTGAATCTGAAACCTATAACGGATTTGGACGGGACGATACGTACTCGGTTAGTCGGGAATCCAATTTGGAGGACTGAAATTCAAGTTCTTAAACACTAAATGGAACCTTCATTACTAAATGGTACCTTCATTTTTTTTTGGTTAGTCTTTAGGTGTGTGTTGGGATATCTTCTCCCATTGGTTAGTCATCAGGAAGTCGGACTTGTGGAGGAAACAATGGGAAAGTGGACATATAAGGGACATATTCGTCACATTGGGTTTTGAGCCCGAGGAGAGGAATCGGTGACACAGTCATAGCCACCCTCGGGGTCGAACTCGAACTATTATTTTTGAGAGAACGAAAACGTAATCTATGGCCGAAGGACCACCAGTGACTCTCTAAAGCGCTGAACCCGTATTGTGTCCCTCCGGACCACACGACGCTAAATACCCCAGCGTTTCTCAGCCTGTACTGACTCGCTGACTTGACTCGACTTGACTCCCCAGAGTAGAGTAAAGGAGTCGTGGCAGTGGACCACGAGAGTCTCGACGTTGGTGTCACCCAGGCGCCTGAGGCCCCAGGTACGGAGGCACGTCACGCTCCTACTATTTCGTCAAAGTAGACACGATTTTTTGACTCTGTTTCTTTTCTTCGAACAAGGAGTTTGAGGACTGTTCTTAGTGATATTTACTTCGGTTCGGTCGTCCTAAGGTCTCGACTAGGAGAATAGACCCTCAGTCCGTGCGGACCTCGACAAATAGCAGAGGAGGAAGGAAAGGTTAGAAGGCAGGAACTGTCTCCACGACTATGATTTTGTTCTACATAGAAAAACGAGAATTAATTATGGGTTTCTTTGAAGTTAATTTCCAAAATCTTTCTACCTGAGACCTTTCTACCTGAATTGACTGTCGTTCTTCTAAATCCTCTTCTTTCCTGTCTCCGCACTTACGGTGTACCTCAGACTCTATCTTGACCCGAAAGGGAGGGATACACACAGAGGTCACTGGATTACCCTCGATAAAAATTATCACATAGTTCGATAGTGACGATACACCTTAGATTTTGCACTGTGTTTGCATGGATAGGTACTTTGTCTGACTTAGTCCCTGTGTCTCTTATTTAACCACCAACGGTTCCTCCTCTCGCGACCCTCTCCCCACTTAACTCTCAAACCTAATCGTCTACGTTTGACTGTCTATGTCTTACCTATTTATTGTTCCAGGATGACACATCGTGTCCCTGACACAAGTCATATGACACTCTCCGGTATCACCCTTTCTTATACTTTATTATACACACACATATGTTCGTGTATTTTGACTCAGTGAAACAACATATCGTCATTAATTGTGTTGTGACACTTAGTTGATGTGAAGCTAAGTTTCTATTTTTCCTTAAAACATGTTTTTACATGTACTCATCTTAATGTAAAACGTTTGTTATTTTTAATGCAAAAGAACCTTGTTTTTGTCACGCAGTACGACAGATTATCACGGGACACATCTAAACATCGTACTCACATTCTAAACCTCCACCCTCGTGCAGGTCTTTTTGTTTTTGGTGATTGTTTCTGGTGTTCATATAAGGGACCTTTCTTTTTTTATGTACACTTTTCATCGTTGACACTAAAAACCTTTTCAATTAAAGTCGGAGTCGGTATCCATTTCTTGTCCTCTTTCTCTTTTATTCCTACCTTAAGGAAGTTTATCTAGTTACCCCCTTGTAAACCCAAACCCGAAACAAACAGTACACATGTATACAAGACTAACACCTATGATACGTAGAGGGGATTCCTTGACCTTCCTTACGGTAATTTAATAGTCGTCTCTTAAGGACTGACAAGGGACTTATCTTCAGAACCGAAAGACAGAGGGGTCCTAAATGATTTTGTGGATGTCAAGTCGGGGGTCGACTGAACGTGATCCTTCGTTGATGACTTAGAGATAACTCCCCGATATCCATGTCTAAAGAGGTACTTGCAAAGTCTTCCACTAGCGGGAAGGTATCTACGGTCAATAGTCATCTTAGGACATATACTATAAGTAAAGTTTGATGGGACTTGACACCAACAAATAGGTACGAAATAAAGAGAATGACTCAAAATCCTTATACGTGTCGTCTCTGGTATAGAATATAGTACCTACTCGAAAACGTTCAGTAGGTCGAAATGATGTGAAGTCAAAATGGTGGACAGTTCATCTCTATTCTCTTGAATGGAACACCCGAACAACATTCTTAGTTTATGTATTTATGTGTATTTCGTGAGTCTTGTTATTTCTACTCGTCACTAATAATGTTATTATAAAGACAAATTTTCACATACCCTGTCTGAAAAACTTACTTACTTATTGTAAATTTTTAGGTGAACCTAGGACCGGTTATAGTGTGAAAAAAAGGATTCTCTCTTTCTGGGTATTTTCCTTGTACCTAAATTTTTTTTTTTTTTTTTCGATACAATAGACTCTTTACCAGACTTTTTATTTCCCCTTTCTTTTTATGTAACACCCGTCTTTGTGTAATCAAAAGCCTACACCCCGTCCCTTAAGTTTTCTCTTCGTTTTGAAGTGTTTAAAGGGTTGCAACTTTTTCACTGTCGCACCATTCATCAGTTTGGAAGGTTTGAAGTTTAGCTGACGGGTCAGTCACGAGTAGGGTCTCCGAGAAGGTCCTTGGGTACGTTAACATAGTAGTGGTAGCGCGAACATAATATATACTACACAGAAAACAGTGTGCGTAGGAAATTAAACGAAGGGTGTGGCTCGGTAGGTTTAGGGGAAACGACAGGGGGGTGGAGGGGCACCGGAGAGAGGGAGACCTGGAGTAAAGGGTAATCAGAGGGACTGCGACGGTCGTCTGGTAAGGTTTAGGAGGACTCACGGCTGTTTTCGACGTGTCTACACCCCTCTCGGCCGTGACCCTTGAGAGTTGTCGTGGTAGTAGGACAGGGTCGCCCTGCCCCCAGCAAAGAGAGCCCCTGGTCTCCGTCTCTCCCCCCACCCACCTTTTTTTTCTCTTTTCTTTCTGACTTCCGTCTTTTTCTCCCTTCTGTTTCATTCGGTAACTTTAGTCTTTCCTTTACGTACTCACTCTAAAGATAGTCCTTTGTGTCATCCCCCGTCTCCCCCCACCCGCGACCCTCTTATTTTTGTTTTCTCGTTTTACACGGGCCACCAATTTCTGATTCTGCGGTGTTTTCAGAGACCCTCCCGTGTTGCTCCCTCCTCCCTCACCCGTTTTTATACCAACTTTCCTCAACTTTTCGTCCTTGGCGACCCCCCACCCCCCGAGAGGAGCCCTTAGGGAGGGCAGGAGGAGAGAGGTGGCCCAGGAACACCATAAGAATCCGAGAGAGAGGGTGGAGGTAAGAGAAAAGTTGGGAGGGTAACGGGTTTAAGGTCAAAAAGTATTTCCCTTCGTCGCACAACACATAAATTCCCTTCTGCAGGGTTTCTTCTACTCCCTGCTCTTTTTAAGTTCGGAGGACACCGAAAACTTTTTATTGGTGTCCAGGGTACCGGGGGGTCGGGCACAAATTTTCTCGGGACTCTTCTCTTTAAGTACCGACTTACACCACGGACCCTCTTACTGATTCGAGAGTGCTGAGGGTAAGTTCTCCGTAGGACAGACGCCTGGGGGTGGTAGTTATTCTGTACTTCTTCTCCCACTTCGTCTCTCCTGTCTCCACAAGGGACCTCATTCCTACGTCCTCCGTTTGTTCAGGGTAGTCAGTACGAGGAACTTTTCCCGGGTGACTAAAGAATCCTGGGAACAGAACTTTCCGTAGGACTGTCCGTCCAGAAACTTGTCAGAAATCCTAAATATATGATATTTCGGTTCCTTCCTGGACTTAGTTCAAATTTTGTGTTTTTAAATTTTTAATGTTAAAGTTCTCCAAACGTCGTTGAGTCTACCGTTCTTCCCCACAGAGAACTAGAAACGGTGTCATATTTTAGACGTACCTAAATAAGAAAATAAATACACTTAAGTTTGACTAGTCTATCTAGGTAGCTGGCATTTAGATTGCAATTGAATAGTTATGCTACGGTATCAAACCCTCTGTAGAGACTTGGGGTCGGAATGTCTCCGTAGAGTCGTTTCCGATAAAAGGTAGTTTAGTCCCCTTAAAGTCTCAGTCGTAGTAATAATTAGTCCGTTCTGATAAACGACTCGTCTCTGGTGTGATTCTTCTACTAATGTCTCATCTCTTCCACAGTACAAAAGACCCATACACAGGGACTGAAGTTTGTGTGGTGTTTCCCGAACGACGTTAAATTCTCTCTACTGATCAAGACGTTTCTGTCAAAAGTCAAGATTTACACGTTCAAATATTTTAGTATAGTCGTTGATTTCGATAATTCTGTTTACTGTTGTTGTCTTTACCAACTTGGTTTCACGAGTCGAGAATTTGTTGTACCTCTTAATCCGACTGTTACAGCCATCTAAAGTGTAGGTACGAGGAGTTGTTGATCTTTATTACTTCAACTACAATACTTACTTTGACTGGTAGTTAAGTCAGTTGGACTTAACTGATAGTCCAACTATTTGTGATTAAAATTATTTTTAGTCGATGTCTAGGCAAAAATAATAAACTGACACCATGATTTTCCAATTTTTATCGGTGGGTAGTTATATGTCACTAGAAACCTGACATCTAGCATCATTCTAAAATAAAAGTCTGTCTTCTCTACCCAAACCGACGTACTAGAAGTCTCAGTATATAGATGGCCGGTAAATCTCTGGGTACTCCGTCTACGTCACTGGCACTCTTGACGGGCACTCGCTTCGCCTCCACTAATGTTCTTATAGCACAAAAGAGGAATCACATTTATAATTTCACTGATTAAGTGTTTTCAATTGGTTTTTTACTCTTTTTATTCGAAGAGGGAAGGGGTTCAATGATTGTTTAAGGAGGACGTCCTGAGTGAGAAACGTTTTAGAGAGTGAGATATGACGTGCTAAGTGAGAACCCTAGGTTCTCTTTCCTCAGACCACAACCTTACAGTCCGAAACCACGTTCGTGACTCTACACGGTCAACCTAAAGTACCGTCCTTTTCGCACGCACGACTAGATGTCAAACCAATCTTTGAGGTTCGGGACCCTCGGGCTCAATCTCCCCGACAGAATAGATTCCGTCACCTTTCTCTTCACCCACCACCCCCAACACTTTTAGGTGTCACAATCTCGTTATGGTAGAGTTCGGAGGAGTAAGTTCGGGGACCCCTCTGAGTCGACTTTTCTCCTAAAGACGAAAATCACATTCGTACAAGGGTTATAACGTACCCTGTATGAATACGATTTTTTTACAATAGCACAGAATATAAAAATAAACGATTTAGAACTTCGGGATCGAATCCTGGGATGTGGTTCCCTTCTATATTTTCGACTCATGGTCCCTTAAGGTTCACTCAGTCATCAAGTCCTATTACTCTTCTAGTGGTAAAAGTCGACTTCTTCTGTCTCTCATTCCCTCCTCCGTCTAATTTGTGCAGGTAATTAATACCTCGTCTCTCCAGATAAAGAGGTCGGGACCTCGACCCCGACGGAGGTACTGGGAAAAATCGACTGTCTTACGGTGTCTCTACTCCGTCTGAAGAGGTCGGGTCGGAGACTTACAGACCTTCAAAGGTAGGAGTGGGAGGACTTTGGACCCCTAGCAGCACGGCACTTTTTCGGACCCTACTTTCGGGTCCACAGGGTCGGTGGGGTCGACTGTCGGGGCTTGTGCACTCTTAGGTAGAATTTATATCTGAGTCAGTTTTGACGTCAAGGGACGTCGGACTGTCCATTCTGGTTCACTCTATGGTCGTCTAATGACTACCTCTTTCCTAGGGTCTTGGTCCCTCCCCTTAAGGACAAGAAGTCCTCTCCATCTCGCCCCTCCTCTCTCTTAAAAATTCTCCAGAGTAGTGAGATTATCTCTCGACCACAGAGTGGTTGGGATCTCTCCATGAACCCATGGCTCGTCTAATTCCACACTCCCGTTCGTGGGTTGAAACACCCATTTTCGGTTTGGTCCTCCCTTCTTAACTCTTACTAGTTCTACTGTCGGTGGTCCTCTTGAACTTGGACTCGAATTTCGTTTGTTCCACTCCTGTATATAGATTTCGAGTGGGAGTGAAACAGGTCCCCTTTAAGACTCTAGAAAAGATAATTCTCTTTTTATTAATACCTTCGAAACACTGGAAATACATGATAGATACCCCGACCCAAGATTATAAACCAAGACGGACAGTGGTCGAAAACCTTCTCAGTGATGTCTTTTTGTGGATATCAAACACACACACACGTTTTCTGTTTATCTTAAATACGGTGGTAACAGATAAGTTCAGTAACAAATTTCTCCGTACGACATTAACGACCTCCGACTTACCCCTCACCCTCTGTCTTATATGTGTGGGGACTGTCGCGGTCCTTATCTACATCCGAAAGACCCCGTCTGTCCGAACCCTGTTAGGTTAGATCGGATGACCCCGCCCCCCCCCCCCCCCNCCCACCACCTCCTCCCCTCCCCTTTCGGAGATTACCACTGGTAGGATAACTTTTGGGAAAGGAGAAGGATTTGGTGAGAAAGACGGTATTAAGTCCGGTTCCCAAGTCCGTTTGAGAGGTACCACTCTTGCATAACTTCTGTTTTCGTTCCGCTCAAATTACCCTGACTCTCAGATTAGGAAATGTTCCAGGAACATTTCTAATTTACTATCCTACACAAGTAAGATTCGTACACCGTATGTTGGTCACGAACTCTTTACCGTCGAGACAAACACTGAAATGTTATCCTGAATTCTCAGGATGTATGTTGACGAAAGTTAAATTGCTACGTATACTAATATAAAAAATAGGACGTCAACGAACTACTGTCTCTGATATAAAATAAACACACACACGACCAAATACTGTCTATCAAGGACACTTCGTGGGGTGTTTATAAGTTACTTACTTACTTACTCATTTATCTTATTCTGTACAAACGACTTGACTTATTTTTCTCCTTATTCTTCCTTACATTTAGGTATGTGTCTTTTGTTTAAATACCAATGGTTTCCCCTTTTCCTTCCCCTCCCTATTTGACCCTCAAACCTTAATTGTCTATGTGGGCTGACATATCTTTTATTTGTCGTTCCTGGATGATATATCGTGTCCCTTGATATAAGTGATAGAACATTATTAGACATTACCCTTTTCTTAGACCTTTTCTAATTTATATACATATTGAAGAGTCACCGAGTCGTCATTTCTTAAGCGGACGTTACGTCCTCTGTACCCAAATTAAGGACCCAACCCTCCTAGGGGACCTCCTCCTTTACCGTTGGGTGAGGTCATAAGAACGGTCCTTTTAGGGTACCTCTCTCCTCGGGACTCCCGATGTCAGGTATCCCAACGTTTCTCAACCTGTTTTGACTCGTTGACTTGTATGTACAGAAATTGACTTAGTGAAACGACATGTCGACTTTGACTGTGGGACATTTAGTTGATATGAAGTCAAAAAATTTTTCCCTTGCACTGACACATGATTTTACGAATGATAAATGTCGGATTTACACCTATGTTACTCCCACCGGTAGCCGAGTCACGATCCCGAGTGTCTTTTATCCTAGAGATATATGGACTTAAGTCGTCTCGGTCTCTAAGGAGTTTTTGTCGGTTCGGTCCCTCTCAAACGGGCGAAGATAGGATAAAAAGTCAGGATCTTTGTGATATTTGTACCCTTCGTCTTTCATACCAGTTCTAAACTATGAGGAGACTGTACAGACACGGAGACTTCCCGATAATCTCCATCTACGACTCCAGTGGTAAATTGTAGTCTAATGTTTGGGGCAATCCTCCGACAGGTCGCCCACTTGTACCGGACGGTGTCCTCTGTGCCGTCATGGTCTATAAAAGCTTCTCTTATTTTCCACTGAACTCAACTTTTCCACTTACTCTAAGTTTATCTTTTTTTTCCCCTTTGATCTTTCTACCTTTATTTATACACGTAATGAGGAGTCTTACTAGTCGTTATATGTACCTAATCCATGGACCAGGGTTGATCAATTGAAGTGTTTTGTATTTTCGGGAAGGGGTTTGTCATGTACTACGGTTCAGGTGTAAGCCAAAACAGAAAGTAAAACATTCATTAGTCGGGGGTTTATGGGACGTTTCCGGAACTATACCTTTACTAAAGACAATTCCAATTCCACCAATTCCATTTCTATTTCCACGAACCAATTCCACTGGACACGGTCCCCAGACCTTAGGACCGAGACAGTATATTCGTTCCTCTCAGTCGCTTTCGAGTTCCCAGAGAGACGGTAAGACTCCTGTCGGACCTACTTTCAGTTGAAGCTTTTACGTCAGACAAAGTACCTATTAACTAAGGACCAAACGATACGGATGAGTGGCACCAGTTCCTATATAAAGTGTTAGAGGGGCAACGGCCAAAATCGACGCATTACTTCCTCACTTGTCACCAGACCAGGGACTTAATCGTCCGACGGAGGCAAAAATATCGAAAGATAATCGACTTTTTCTCTGTATCCTTTTCGTTGAGTCTGTCTCAGGCCTTGTTCCTTTCGTCGATCGACCACTATTTTATTTTCATTACATCGTTTGGTGTTTACAGATGTCGGAGTCTCCTGTGTCCCTTTTCGGTTTCTCTACTTCATTGTAAGGACCCAACACAATAGTGAGTTTATCTACCGGTCACAGAGGCGTTTAAGGCCTCTCCCATTCACCCACGACTTGTCGGATTCCCTTACCTTCGTACGATTTAATAAACAAGGGAAAGACCCAAAAAACCAGGAAAAGAAAAGACCCGTGACTCTTTTACTTTCTCTCCTCTTACTTTCGAAGGGATACGTCCGACTCGCAAGAACTCAATTTCTTGTTAATTCACATATCCGTCCTTCTCGAACTGCAGACCATCGCTGCGCGGGAGGCGGGAAATTAACTAAGACGGGAGAGATTACTCGGGTCGATGACTCATGTCTTCGACGAACGGGGAAGGAGCGTACTCTAGTGTGCGTGTCCGTATGTCGTCTGTGTACGTGTCGGCACAAACCGAGGGAGGAAGCAGGTCTAGACGTCAGACGGACGGAAGATAAATAGTAGGTTGTGTATGGTGGGTTGTTCCGAACTCTACTAGGTACCCTACTCTTGGTTTTCCCAAGTCTCTTACATCATCATCTTTGGATTTACTGAAGGTTTTCTGCCCCCCCCTTTGTCTAAAACGTCGGACTCTTAATCCTCGATTTACTCCTGTGTCAGAATTCAAACACTTTATGACGTGTAATGGCTTGACATTACATTCACTTTTACCTAGAGACAAGAGATTTGACGTTATTAGTCTTGTTCCCGGAATGACCTCGAAGATTTTACATCGAAATCTTATTTATTCTTAGTTGATTAGGTCGTACATTATTCGTTTTCCTTGCACAGATGGTGGTTCTTCAATCTACCGTATCGTAATATTTTTGTTTTTGTTTTTTTGTTGAGGATTCCAGTTTCTCTTATTTGACTATTGAGTATGTAAGTGAGTTTATGTTGATGTCTAATCGGTACACGGTCTACGGTCCCTTTGATTGTACTTATGTCGAACTGGAGACTGGAGATTCGGAGGTTCTGGAGTCACAGGTACCCTCCCTCTCTAAAAATTTCTTGACGTGTCTCTACTTCTCCTGTTACTCCTCCTATCGTGTCCCGTGATCCTTTTGTATTTCATCCCCTACCTTTTTTAGTACCTTCTGAAAGATCCTTTGACTAGTTTTTCCTCGTCAACTGACCTTCATTCCTTGTACCCCAAAGGGTCCACCGTGATCACCATTTCTTGGACGGGCGGTCACCATTTCTTGGACGGGTATTCACTACACCCAAGTCAGGGACCCAAACCTTCTAAGGGATCTCCTTCTTTACCGTTGGGTGAGGTCATAAGAACGGGCTTCTTAGGGGTATCTGTCTCCTCAGACCGTCCGATGTCAGGTATCCCTACGCTTCTCAGCCTGTACTGACTTCGCTGACTCGCACGCGTTCCTTGTATGTCTCAAAAGTACGGATTTAACTCTTCGTTTCCTTGTCCTTCTTCATCGATTGACAAAAGGTGCTGTTAGATTCTTAGGACAAGACAAGTTGACATGACGGAGTGTTACTGTGTAGGTAAGAAACACCCTTCTAGGTGTTTCCTAAACCCAAGTGTCTCATCGTCTCTGGCTTAGGTAGTCGACGGGACTAAAACGTAACGACACCACAAGTATCTCTGACACCGGTGATCCAATCCGGTACCCATACAACACGTCGGGCCACCTATCCTCGATGAGTACTGTAGGACGTACGTCCCGACTAGGTCCCAGATAAGAGTCAAGTAACCACACGAACCTGGAACGAAGGGGGAAGTTGAGCGGGAAAGAGGGGGAGGAAGGAGTGTGAGCACTGTGTGTATGGGTCAACTCATAAATTATAAATATCATGAAAGACGTACCCTGTCTCTTTACCTTCTTCTATTTTTTTTCCTCCCCTTTCATGAACCCTTCCTTTTCTTTCTTTTTTCACTTTTTCTTTTTTGGGAGTCCGAAATATAAAGTGGAGAGTCATTTAGTCTACAATGGCTCAGTAAAGAGTCAGTAGGTGCTTTCTTAATATTGTCTCTTACTTTATTCCGTTGGTCGGCTTATATCACTAAAGGGAAGAGAGTATATTAAGAGACAATTCATGGTTTCTTCACGTCATTGTGCGGGTCCCGGGACCTTTTAGACAACGGATCTGATTTTCATATATGTTTTGTTTTACTTCACCAAAGTATCCATGTCGTTGTAAAACGTTTCAAAAGACCGAATCTTTGAGAGGTTCTCGTCCCTGGTCCAGACTTGAGTACGGAGAACGAGTGTCTTAGGTTTTTCCGAAAAGTCCCTTATCTCCTATTATAAACCAAATTAGGTGACGGACCTTTGCCGTGACTTAAGTCCATATGTGCGACGAATCTCTCGTGAAAGGAGAAATTGTTAAGGATCACTGTGACACTAGACCAGTACCGTGCCCGTGGTACGGGTCCCTACACACAGACTTCTACTGTCAAATTGTTCTACGACTGTTGGAAGAGTCGTGAACAAAAGACGATCATTGGACAATTGTTACATCGAGACTCCAAAGAGTCAAATAAGTTGTCTACACGAAGGTTTCTTGAATATATGTTCTCGAACACACATACACTTTCAACGAGTCAGCACAGGCTGAGAAACGCTGGGGTTCCTGATATGTCAGGTATCTAGCCTAAAAGGTCCGGTCTTATGACCTTACCCGTGGGAAAGGGAAGAGGTCCCCTAGAAGGGTTGGGTCCCTAGCTTGGGTCCAGAGGACGTAACGTCCACCTAAAAAAATGATCGACGCGGTAATCCCTTCGGGTTCTTATGACCTCATCCATCGGATAGGAAGGAGGTCGCCTAGAAAGGCTGGGTCCTTAACTTGGCCCCAGAGGACGTAACGTCCACCTAAGAAATAGTTGACTCGATCACGAAGAATTGAAAGAAAATTCCGAAGACCCAAGAGTTAGACCCTATCGCGACTTGAACTCAATCAACCTCGGAGACGGACCCTTTCAACGACTATTATGTCTCGTCTAGTTACGGTAATGTCGTATATGTCCCTATGGGTCCGTCAAAATTCAGGACTGTGGACTTTTATTGAACCCTGGTTTATATCGAAAGGCCCATAAGTACCTGATATAATATGAAATATTGTTTATAAACAGAGGGACGATACAAATTGATAGTTTCCTTGTGTCTAATTGTGACATAATTGTTTTATCGATAGAACCCTCTCAGGGAAGATACTTCAATATCCTTGTTAGAATTCTCGAAATGTACTTAAAATATAAGTTAGGAGTGTCATTTCGTTTCTCTTCTCGTTACACTAAGATAAAATGTCTACTTCTTTGCCTCCGAGTCTCTGTTAATCCATTAGTATGTTTCAGAGTATATATCAGTTTCCGTCTCGGTTCTAGACTTGGGTCTGTCAGACTGAAGTCTTAAACGTAAGTGAGTCCTCCGTCGTCAAAGGAGACTTGATTTAAGAGGCCTTTTGTACTCGTGTTTAGTGTTATAAGTTCCGTCTACTCTCATTGAAGACTAATTGACACTAGGGGTCTCAAGTTTTGCCGTTATTACAACGTACTACAACAGAGAACGAATTTCTCTCATATAGACCCATAACAGGTCCAATAAGAATATCGGCGTAAGTAAATTTCTGAACCCGACTTTATTTAGAAATTTGAAGTTTATAATCAAGGTCTATCGTCCTTGGGCTCCGTGACAGAGGACCCCTGTGCATAGTCAACATTGGTCAGTTCCGTCTGTCGGTCGTACACGGAAACGTGTCTGGGAAACGACAAACCTCTGTACCGCTACGATGTTCCTGCGAAGAGTGGGAGAGACGAGTTAAGAGTTTTTCTTGTAGGAAGACGGAAGATGGGTCGATCGTGGTCCCCCTACCCTTTACTATTTACCCTAGTACTTTTGAACCACTCTTTAATACGAGTAAATCTCAAGAATTTCTTAGTGGTTTTCAAGACCATCCTTCTATAGAATGGAAGTATTCTAGTGGTCGATAATGACGGACGTTTTAACGACACTTTCTGTTTTCTCTCTACAGGGTAATCATCTTCTGGGAGAGTACTTTTATAATGTTTCCCGACCTAGGTACAAACCCTCTGTGTCAGATGTAATCCCCACCCCTAGTCCCCTCCTCTTCGTACGGTTTCCAACTTTGCACCCTGTCTGACTCCGGAAGACAAGTCGGGAAGGGAGGGACTCGTAAGTAGAACATGTAGTAAGATCTCGGCTGTCCTTGGGGGAGGTCGGGACCATGTCTTTTCACTTGTACTTTACATCTCAGTGTGTATGACCTAAGGTTAGAATCGAGACTGGGAATGTCCGCCACCTTATGATCCGCTCAATAAATTGGGGAGACTCGGAGTCAAAGATGTAGACATTTGGTCGTTCAGAGTTAATATAGTCTAGAAACTTTCCCAAGTAATTTAGTATATTTACAACAATAGAGTAGGTGACTACGTCTTACGGACTAGTAATCCTAACAAAGAGGAGGGAAGGAAAGATTAAAGAAGATGAAACAGGAAGCCCCCAAGTTTTTAATAATCGTTAAAACACAAGATATTAATATTTATTTATGGATGACGATACCTTTCTTCCTAATCTCTATTATTTCTTCTTTGTGTATAAAATTAATACAAGATTTCTTTCATTAGTATGTAAATCGTATTTTAAGTAACCACTAAGAATATCTTTCGTGAGACTTTCAAATTAATTTGATTAACATTCCGATGAACCACCACCACCACCACCACTAAATCAGCGATTCAGCACAGGCTGGGAACGCTGGGGTACCTGACAACAGACGGTCCGAGAAGAGAAGACAGGTACCCTGAGGGATCCGTTCTTATGACCTCACCCGACGGTGACGGAAGATGAATCGAATTCCTTTTTATTAGATTCATGGACACGTACAGTACACCCTACGTCTTCTTTTTACTTTTTTTATATTGATTATTGTCTCCTTTTCTTATATACTGACAGATTACCACCAATACTAAGGATTTCCCCTGTCAACATAATCCAGTCTTTACCAGGGAAATCTTTTTGTGGATATAAAATTTTGACGAGTTCTTTTTCTAGTAAAATTTCAAAATTTCAGTGAGGGGACTTTTAGTCTTCCAAACTTCAAATAAAAAGTTTCATAGTAAAATGAGAATAAAACCTCAGAGAGCATATGTCAACCGGTTTTTACGTCATAGTTTCGTGTACCACGGGAACTGATAGTGACTTGTTTCGGGTACTTCGAAAGTAGTACGCATGAGTACCCGGGACCCACTAGTCTCCGTTTCTTGGTGTCTGTACAAGTTGAACAAGTCTCCGGGTCCCGGCTCACGGAAGGGAGACTGGTTTCGTCTTCAGAACCTTTGGCATCCTTTACTACTACCGGCGAATTCGTACCTTCCTTCTTACCTTCTTCTTCTCGCTCTTTCCTTCTGATCCTTTCTCTCCCTTCTTACATAGAAAAGATATTGTTCGACAAATTCGACCCTGATACCGAGGTCCGCGTTATTGCGAGAAACATGTACGAGTCACACATGGTTAGTCAACAACTTTACTATCTTTTCTCACGGTCAACGAGTCAGTACAGGTTGAGAAACACTGGGGTGTCTGATATCGGGTAGTCCGAGGAGACAGGTACCCTAAGAGGTCCATTCTTATGACCTCACCCAACAGTAAAGGAAGAGGTCTGTCTTTTCTCTCGTTTCCCCTTTCCTCACTTTCCGTTACCTCTATTTTTATTGTCTTTTCCCCTGAAAGATTACCAGGTCACCGATTATGAGACGTGAGGATTACGTCCCCTCCACCCCAAGATAGGGACCAGTCTTTTGATCTGGGGTGCACAGTGTCGATTCTCAAGAGCACGGTATTCATTTCTAGGACGCACGACGTCGATACTGGACCGTGTCTGTTCATTTGTTTATGTACAGAGATTTTTTATTGTCTTTCCCTTAAGTATTTTACCACATACAGTTTTCTTGGATTCTTTGCACAGAGCAAGAAGGAAAATGTCTGCCCTGTGACTGTAAGTCTCCCTTTACAGCGAGAGTCCCGTGCGTCTCTGACACATCGAGTTAGTGGGGTGTTACGTCCGGGGACCTGGTAGGGTCCGAGACAGGACACGGGAGACCCTCAAGTGGGACATCATCGAGAAGCCCGAGACACCCCGGATTCCTTTTACTTTCCTTTATTAGAAATTGACCTCAGATTAAGACTAGAGACGTTAAATAAACAACAAGTCAGCAATTCAGTACAGGCTGAGACGTTGACGTACCTGATATCGTGTGGCCCGAAGGGACAGGAAGTGATAGAGGGTCTCAAACGAGTTTGAGTACAGGTAACTCCGCCACTACGGTAGGTTGGTAGAGTAGGAGACGGTCGGGGAAGATGAGGACAGGAGTTAGAAAGGGTGGGAGTGCCAGAAAAGATTACTCAGGCGAGAAGTGTAGTCCACCGGTTTCATAACCTCGAAGTCGGAATAGTAGTCAGGAAGGTTACTCATAAGTCCCAACTAAAGAAAATCCTAACTGACCAAACTAGAGGAACGTCGGGTTCCCTGAGAGTTCTCAAACGGTCGTGGTGTTAAACTTTCGTAGTTAAGAAGTGGCGAGTCGGAATTCTTCAGTTTGTAAAATTTAATTGAAAGCATAGATTTCATTCTAATTGTCGACAGGACCAGTGAAGAGACATCATTTCTACTTCGGTTTATTCGTGAAATATTTATCCTATTCAGTATAACTGTCTTCCCTATCTAATATCATGAAGGCACTGATACGGATTCATATACTTTTTGTGTATGTGTGTGAAGTCTTCCTCGGATCGTTCTTCCCACTTAACCACACACTTCAGTTAGTCCGTATAGCGACAAGTATGTCGGGAGTAGTCTCCATTCCGGCCCGACGTCCTCGGTCACTTTGCCATCTCGAAAGGGTTCTACAGTTGAGACGTACTCTCCTGTCCCTCTCCCTCCGTCCCCGTTCATACTCGTTAACGTCCACACCCGCTTATTGAGTCAAACCCGAAAATGTGATGTCCTAGAAGATATAGGTAAATCCTCTCTTCCTTCCAATCCCATTGACGGACTCTTCCGTCAAGCACTTTTCGGAACTTTTACTGTGTGTCTGCAAGGATTGTTATATCTCGGACGTAAAAGTTCTGGTGTCACTTTGTGAAGGGTCTGTGAATTTATCTTTTTTCTTACTTATTTCCTCTCTCTTTTCCTCTTAAACGATTGAATTTCGTGGTCACTTATTGTAAACCACGTATATTCGTTATTCAGTCCTACTATTTTAAGAGGTCCTATTTATAATAACCTTCTCATGACTAGTACTCACTTGTCTACTTACTCTCTAACCCCCCCCTCCCCTTTGAGTGACCGATGGACGGCTCAAGTTTCCTAACGACCTCTTCCACTTCAATTCGGTTGAGAAGGTGTTAGTCACCAAATTAATCGTTTGCGTAGACCCTTTAGGAATTTTCTACTTCCCTTTTATGTTTACTCCTGAACCTTCAATTGTCTGACAGGCTTCCCGGGACCCTCCTCCAGACGTACTAGTGTGGACCCCGACCGAACAGTGTGCAGCACTGACACTTCAAGGTCACCCTGGTGAGGCCACTCGTGGAGAAACAGGTCTCTTCCCTGGATGTAAAAATAGGACACTCATGACTCTTCGATTCCTCCTCAACTTTCATTTAGTCTCTTAGTACATTTACAGGACTGTGGACGGTCAGACTAAGTCGGGGAGGGAAGGACTCTTGTCTCAACGCTGGACGAGAGTCGAGTACACGGAGGTAGTGTCGTCGAAAGGTAACGATGGAGTGAGGTGAGTGTTGTAGAAATAAATACAGAAAACCAAAGGATCGAAGGGTTAAATTTCAAGGGGACTTGTCTGTCTTCTCGTATATTTTCTTAGTATTGGTGTTTATTAAAGGTTAACATGACCTCTACCTTTTGTACTTATAAATAAAAATTCAGTTCGTTATGTGAGTTCCCATCGATAATACGTTTGTAATAATCCGTGTTCCGGGAGAAGAGACGACTAATTACAGGAAGGGAGGACTTGTGACAACAAATTCTAAAGGAAACGTATTTGTCTCGAACTTAGGTAATCATAAGTTGAGGTCTATTATTGGAAGACTTTCTAGTTCGAATTTTTGTTTATTACTTAACAATACTAATGTCGTAATAAAAAATTAATAAAGAAGTCGAGTCTCGGACGGAAGACCGGAAAAGGTTTTGAGGAAGTATATCTCATTTGTTACGAGGGTTTAAGTTTTCTTGTTCCCTTCAATTTACCGGTCACCCTATGTTCCCAATAACTCATCTACTGATGATTCAAAGGATCTGTTAATTTAGTGTATTTGAATATATCAATCTGTCCTTTCATTCCCCCATCTCCTGACTTTTCGAAAAGTAAAAGTCTCTCAAATCTTCAACTTAGTAATCGAATATTCTTTACTGAAAAAAAAAGGAAGTCGTGGCACGGAGGACTAGTTGACGATTTGTCATTTGTAGGACTCTGTCTTTCGACTTTACCTTTTCAGTCCTGATGGTCCTTCCTCAGTTCACAGAAGAAGAGTCTCGGAGAGAAAGAAACCGGACCTAAGGGTCTTCGGGTCTGTAGGAATCTGTAGACACGTGTCTTCCTTTTTTCAGTGAGGGAGGGTAGTACTACCCTCTTTTATCAGACACCCGGTGCCCGACCGGGTGGACGAAGAAGACGGTCCGGTCCGGGACAAGGTTCGGCTGACATGTTTTATTTGAAGTAGGAGAGGTCTTTGACTATAAAACCGTTCTTTAGGTTTAATCCTTCCCTATATAAAATTGACTCAAATCTTAGCATAACGGACTCAAATTCCGAACACTCGGACCGCCCGATCTCAGGTATCGCAAGGTTTCTCAGTCTGTGCTGACTTCACTGAATCATGCGGGTGTGTAGTAATTGATCGATATTAGAACCCGTTCAATCAAAGTGGTTCGAAGTCCAGAGAGTAATCCTTTTGCTTCTATTTTAGTAAAGAAAACTCTGAGACGGAACGTTCATTCGAGTTCCTTGTCACTGACACGGGTGACACCAAAAGACACATCTTGTGGTACCTTATGACTACAATTGTGGTAATGTGTCTTTACTTAGTGAAGAATCGACACTTTACTCTTCCACTCTGAGTTTATCGTACACTGATTAAGGTTTCCCTATCAAATTCCAACGTTTCAAACGAAACGTTGTTTTTATAAACGTTTTTTTTTCACATGTCTTGAACCGTTTCGGTGTTACGAACATTTAGAGTTATTTAGTTGATTTTATTGATATTTGTCAGTGTTGAGACTCGTGAACACAGATAAATTTTTAAAATTGGAAAGTACAATAAAAAGTCAAAATTTTAATTACAAGACAAGGACGATTACAAGACAGTGAACGATTACTATCACCGGTAAATTTAGAAAATAAAATTAGTACCTTCTTTTTCTAATTTTCATTGTTCTTTTTGACAAATTGTTTTTACCGAAGACCTCCGGATCCCCCATTTTTAGTCGGTTAAGTGACTCTAAGTATTTATATGTAGACTGAAACCGTTCAAGACGTATGTAAAATGAGGATTTATAAATGTTTCGTTCTTAGTCTTGTATTTTATTACACAGTCCTCAGTGTAAGGTGTAAGGTTTCGAGATACATCGGAATCAGATTGGAAACGTAAATTATCTCCTCCTTTTACCACGAACTCTTCATTGAGAGGTTCCAGTGTGTCCGTCAATCGTTAGGTCGACTCTCTCTGTCTTCCTACGATCAAAGAAAATAAAAATAAAAAAGTTTTTATAAAAGAAAATAATAGAGACTTAGACTCCAGTCTCAAGGAAAGTGGGAGACAAAAAAGACATTGACCCTCGTCCCACCGTCTTTAATTTTGTTGGAGTACGCTTTCGCAGTATCTACGTAGTCTGTCTTTCACTTCAGTAAAATACCGAAGTCCGAGGTGGGGAAGAATGTGATTTCGCCTGCGACTTCTTGGTCGGGGAGAGACTGCTTGCAGTCCAAGTATCAAGGGAACTGGACTAGTGTTGTCCACAGAAGTGTGAAAAGGAAAGAATCACAACGAGTCGGGGTGTCTCCGACGTGAAGGGCCACGGGCTCTCGAATGAAGAGACTCTAGGTATAAAGACGTATCGAAAAGGACATAAAAGGAATAGTCGTCGTAAGACAAGTTAAAGAGACGAAGCACTTGTCGTATGGGACCATGTAATCGTTGTTTGACACTTCTGAGTCGAGGGGTTTTACCTTAAATTTTATTCGTAGTTTTTATCGTTTCCATTGGATTGTGTGTACAGTAACATACCTATTGATACGACTTAATACGATTAGTCTGTATTTCCTCCTTCGACGAGTACTTTTATGACATTTATAATAATTATAATTAATTATAATAAAATGTATGAGAATGACTTGTTAGGGTTCTATTCCACTTTCTTTTCTCCTTAATCTATAACGATTTCTGGAGACGTACAATTGACTCCGGAGTTCCTTCAAAACTGTTAACTATTATTGTATACAACGGTTCAATAAATAATTATCATTATCGGTTTTGTGATTCCCAAGAATTATTATATAATCTTATTTAAATTCTAATAAGAAGATTACTGTGTGTATAGACGTAGTCAAGGGATAAGAACGTATCGTTTTGTGAGGTTTTGTATCACTGAATTTTGTGTTGTTAATAAATAAAAAAGTTTTCGACGTCGAACCCGACCCAATTCGTTTTTAACAACAAAGACGAGCTAGACCGGAGTCGACCCCGTCTAAGTGACTCTCGAGTTTCTAGGTGAAAGTTCTACTAGTGTGTGTACTGACGATTCATTCTCGACCGAAGTGGACCCTCGAGACTGAGGAGAACACACCTGCAGGTACCCGACGGACCCGAAGAAGACCTTTACTACTGACACAAAGTTTTCGTTGGCAAGGTTCCCTCGGGTCGTCTTCAGTGGAACGGAACCTAGGGTGGTGTCGTAGTACACACGGGACGAAGTCAGAATTCAAACAGGTATAAGTTCCTTTCCTCTATGTGTGGGGTATCGCGTTACTTTTTTATCAGTTTCTGTACAACATTCTTCTTACACACCCTACCCTCTGTTACGACAAAATCCTCTTTATGCTAGACAGTACAGGATGTGAACGTAGTACTACACGAACCTCAGTTCCCCAACCACGACTGGAAGTCAGTCACAACCCTCTACGGGTTCTTGTGAACACACTGTCTATGTTACAGTAGACAAAATGTAATTCGTAGAGTCGTCTATTTATTTTTTCCGACTCTTGATGAATAGACTTCCTGGTCCAAAAACCTCATCCTTCTCCTTTCCGTTCATATTCTGAGACGTCTGTTGTTTAGGACCAACTCAACTTAATCCTTAAGATGCATTCCATAATTTTTCGTCTCTGTAGTGAAACGACTGATTCCAGACATATGAGTTTCGATACCGAAAAGGTTCCAGTCCTCACCGCCGACACTCCTCTATAGGGTGCAGGTCCCGTTTCCTCTTCGGGGTCGTTCTGCCATCCTCCCGCCTAAACGTAAATCTTAGTTTGGGGCAAGGCCGGTCTCTACGAGTCTCCCGAGTTTCTGTGGAATACACGTAGTCCTGGGTCCCTGGGGTGTCTATGACTCCTGTCTTGACACAGACTCACAGAGGACACCTCCATATCCAGTCGTCACCTGACGGTGTCCCGGTCCCCGAGACCCACGTCGTCCGGACCCATACCGTATTCGGGGGAACCTGCTCCACCGGTAATTGGGGTGGTGTCTCGACGGTCTTGAATGGGTCCTGACCCTTTATCCGAGAACCTCCCGTGTTTGTCTTGGAACACACGTGGTCCTGGGTCCTCTTTCCTCGTCCCTGGGAATGTTCTCTGACTGGGTCTGAACGGCCCCCTCACAGGTCCTCAGAGACGTCTCCGCACCCAGCACCACCGGACGACGTCCCAACCCCCGTGACTCACATCGTCACATGCGTACCCTGGAAGACTTCCTCCAGCTCAATAAAAGTAATGGAGGTGGTATCAACCCGAAGTCCAGTTTATTGTCCCTCCCTTGTACCGGGGAGGGTAGTTGTCTTTTGACCTAATTTCTAAATGACTCGTACCGGGGCGGGTAGTCTTGTTCTGGGTCAAAGGGGGAGTCAGTCAGAGAGGGTAGTCCTTCGAAGGTATTCGGAGAATAGGAAGAGGTAGTCTCCCGTTTGTCTGACTTTTGGTGTTAACGTCTTTTACTGGGTTAGATTAGTGTACCTGGTGTCGGATCTGATTGAGTTACTTTGATACTCGGTGCGGCAAATCCCGGTGGGTTCTGTCTACCCAGTACCACCTCTCAAGACTGTTTGACACCAGGTGACCTCTTCCCTTACCGTTTGGTGAAACATAAGAACGGAACTCTTGGGGTACTTGTGATACTTTTCCGTTTTTCTATCCTGTGACTTTCTACTTAAGGGGTCCAGTCATCCACGGGTTATACGATGACCTCTAGTCACCTCTTTATTGAGATCTTTCTTACTTCCATACCTCGGTTTGGTTTTGGTGGTGGGTCAACACCTACACTGACCACTATCTTCGTTCCAGGCTACGACATTTCCCGTTATAACGTATCCTTGGACCTTGCAATCCAGGTACTTAGTTCCGTTTAACCTTCACCAGTTTATCCTCTACCGTTCTCACTTACAGTTGTAAGATCATTAGTCGCTTGATTTTACCTGACCTTACCCACTTAAATTGAGTCTACTGGTAATATAGACTGAAGGGACCACCGAGTCTGCCATTTCGTAGACGGATGTCACACCCTCTGGACCCAAGCTAGGGACCCAGTCCTTCTAGGAGACCTCTTCCTTTACCGTTGGGTGAGGTCATAAGAACGGACCTTTTAGGGTACCTGTCTCCTAACACCATCCGATGTCAGGTACCATAGCGTCTCAACCTGTGCTGACTCGCTGAAGTGAAAGTGGTAATATAGATGATGCCACCCGTTCTTAGGGAATCTTCTTTACCTTATCGGTAGTATCAGTTGTTTTCTCAGACTTTACGTCATATATCTACGTTAGAGTTTTTACTGTCTTACTAGAGACAAACAAAGGTTCCGTTTGGTAAGTTATAGTACCATTAGGTTTGGATACGGGGTTGGTCATTACGACTTCTTCGACTTCAACTTGTCTCGACTGATACCGAGTCCAGTACTTAAGGAACAACGGTTTATGTCTGAATTTAACTTCTTTCATCCCTTTTGGTCATCTGGTAAGTCCATACTGGATTTAGTTTAAGGAATGTTAATATGTCACCTTCACTCTTTATCTACATTCCCTGATCTAGACTATCTCACACACTACTTGATACCTTCCAAACACTGTGGTATGTCCCCTGTCTCTAGTTCTGGTAGGGGTTTTTTTTCTTTACGTTTTTTCGTTTTACCTACCGACTCCTCCGGAATTTTTATCGACACTTCTCTTCTCTTCGGTTTTCGGTTCCTCTTTTCCTTTCTATATTCGTAGACTTACGTCTCAAGGTTTCTTATCACTCCACTCTTTTCTTTCGGAAGGAGTCACTAGTTACGTTCTTTATCTCCTTTTGTCATATTACCCTTTCTACTATATAGAAAAGTTCTTTTAATCTCTATGGTTCCCTTATAAAGTACGTTTCTACCCGAGTTATTTCCTGTCTTTACCATACCTGGATTGTTTTCGTCTTCTATAATTCTTCTCCACCGTTCTTATGTGTCTTCTTGACATGTTTTTTCTAGAAGTGTTGGACCTATTAGTACTACCACACTAGTGAGTGGATCTCGGTCTGTAGGACCTTACACTTCAGTTCACCCGGAATCCTTCGTAGTGATGCTTGTTTCGATCACCTCCACTACCTTAAGGTCATCTCGATAAAGTTTTGGACTTTCTACTACGAAACTTTCACGACGTGAGTTATACGGTCGTTTAAACCTTTTGAGTCGTCACCGGTGCCCTGACCTTTTCCAGTCAAAAGTAAGGTTAGGGTTTCTTTCCGTTACGGTTTCTTACGAGTTTGATGGTGTGTTAACGTGAGTAGAGTGTGCGATCATTTCATTACGAGTTTTAAGAGATTCGGTCGGAAGTCGTCATACACTTGGCACTTGAAGGTCTACAAGTTCGACGAAAATCTTTTCCGTCTCCTTGATCTCTAGTTTAACGGTGGTAGAGGACCTAGTACCTTTTTCGTTTTCTCAAGGTCTTTTTGTAGATAAAGACAAAATAACTGATACGATTTCGGAAACTGACACGGCTAGTGTTATTTGACCTTTTAAGAATTTCTCTTTGGAGAACTCTTTGGACAACGACTAGTCCTTCGTTGTCAATCTTGACCTGTACCTTGTTGTCTGACCAAGGTTTATCCTTTTCCTCATGGAGTTCCGACATATGACAGTGGGACGAATAAATTGAATATACGTCTCATGTAGTACTCTTTACGATCTGACCTACTTCGTATTCGACTTTAGTTCTAACGGTCCTCTTTATAGTTACTGGAATCTATACGTCTACTGTGGTGTGAACACCGTCTTTCGTTTCTTCTTTATTTCAGAAAACTAATCTAACTTTCTCCTCTCACTTTTTCAACCGAGTTTTGAGTTGTAGTCTTTTGATTCCAGTACCGTAGACCAGGGTAGTGAAGTACCGTTTATCTACCCCTTTGTCCCCTTTGTCACCGACTGAAATTAAAAACCCCGAGGTTTTAATGACGTCTACAACTGACGTCGGTACTATAATTTTCTGTGAGGAACCTTCCTTTCAATACTGGGTAGATCTGTCGTATAATTTTTCGGCTCTGTGATGAAACAGTTGTTTCAAGGTGGATCAGTTCGATACCAAAAAGGTCATCAGTACTTACCTACACTCTCGACCTGATATTTCTTTCGACTCGTCCCTTCTTGACTACGAAAGCTTGACACCACAACCTCTTCTGAGAACTCTCAGGGAACCTGACGTTCCTCTAAGTTGGTCAGGTAGGATTTGTTTTAACCGGGACTTATAAGTAACCTTCCTGGCTATGACTTCGACTTTGAGGGTGTAAAACCGGCGGACTACGTTTCTCGACGGGGTAAACTTTTCTGGGACTACGACCCTTTCTAACTTCCACCCTCCTCTTCCCCTGCTGTCTCCTACTCTATCAACTTACCGTAGTGACTGAGTTACCTGCACTCAAACTCATTTGAAGCCCTCAACCACTACCTGTCCCTTCGGACCACACGATGTCAGGTACCCCGACGTTTCTCAACCTGTGTTGACTCACTACTTGACTTGACTACCGAAAAGGACATCGGTAGTAGTACATACCTACTCTCTCAACCTGGTATTTCTTCCGTCTCACGGTTTCTTAACTACGAAAGCTTGACACTACGACCTCTTCTGAGAACTCTCAGGGATTCCGTTCTCGTTCCTCTAGTTTGGTTCTTTAGGATTTCCTTTAGTTGGGACTTATAAGTAATCTTCATGATTACGACTTCGAGGTTATGAGACCCGTGGACTACGTTTCTCGGTTGAGTGACCTTTTCTGACTACAACCCTTACTAATTCCCGTCCTCCTTTACTCCCTCTGCCTTCTACTCTACCAACCTACCGTAGTGGCTGGCTTACCTGTACTCAAACTTGTTTAAGGACCGCTGTCACTACATGTCCCTTCGGACCACACGACGTCAGGTACCCCGACGTCTCAACCTGTACTGACTCGCTGACATGTTGTTGGTGTGTTCCCCGCGAGAGAAATTGGTAACTTACACTCTCTTCTGACGCGGAGGAGAAAGAGAAGAGGTCAGTCCGTTTGTGAGTATCTAGAACTCAGAATATAAGGAGCATAAGACGGATGACCACAGAGGAGGTGACGACTTTATCTCGCACACCCCATGTCTCGTGTGTAGAATGTATAAGGCAATAGTGGAGTAGAAGCAACCCTACTTGGGTAGTCACCAATTACATTTCCGGTAAGTTACGATGTCACCAGATTCTGAGTGTATGGTGGACACGGTTTAAGGAAAATCGTACACGTTGGTATCTACCTCTGTATTTATCCGAAAGACAGAGAGATTACTGTCAATTGGGAGTTTAAGTTAATCAGGAACGATTGACTTACGTACTGACATATACCCAAGAAAGGTAGACGACGTCGTTAGGAAGACTTCGACGATAATCGTACCTTCTGCAGAGGACAAACGTCTTTTTGTTTGTCGGGGAGCGGGGGGTGGGGCAGGTCGTAAGGGAGACCGTCTCATACACGTGGAACGACGGTCTCCTGGTCCTACACGAGACGAGTGTCAGTCAAGGTAAAGAGAATGTCTAGTGACCTTAATTGGTATTTGGACTTCCTTGGTCTACAGAAAGGGTTTATAGGATAAACAAATAGAGAACAATACTTTGACAAAAGGCCAACAAAAAACACAAATTCGGAGTAGAGACGTTAATTCGGAGTTCGTGTCTCACCACGAAAATCAAAAAAGGGAGAAACGAAATAGGTATACGGTAGAGAATTACTTTTGAGATATCAAGTCCTTTATATACACTACGAATGATCGGTGAACCAGACCACTAAGTGGACCGATAGTAAAGTTGTGAGAAGTTTGACACCCAGTTCCCTCTACAAGATTCCTTATCTTATTTTGGATGAAAATAACGGGGTCGATGTGTACCGTCAACTAAAACCTCGACTTTCATAAAGAGATAGAAAATTTTAATATAGTACCACGAATGGTCTACGTCACTTTGTCGTAATATTCATAGAGTTATTTGGTCTTTGCAAATATATACCCAGTTTAGTCTCGGAATGTGATTCGTTGTTGTGTACAATGAAAGATCTTGTGACCAACATTCGGAACACAATCAATGAGTTAACACAGACTGAGAAACACTGGGGTACTTGACATCGGACAGTCCGAGGAGACAGGTACCCTAAGAGGTCCGTTCTTATGACCTCACCCGACGGTACGGGAAGAGGTCCCGAATCAAGGAACAATTTTGTTTACAGTGTGTAATTAATTAAACGAAACCCATGCCCCAATCTCTTTTCAAGTGTCCAATTTCCCGGTTGACCCAAGTATGAGAAAGTCTCAGTGTTATACAATGAAAGGTGGTTGACACTTATACGTGACTGTCAATGACCCCCGGTCTCTTCAAGAACTTTAAGGAAGAACTGTCAGATATGTCGAGTTTTAATTACAAAAGAGATCACTACTGTCTAATTACAAAAAACATACTTCACCCAGTTGTGTGAAAAAAAAACATCACGGGAGAAGTTTTCTTTATAGGTTAATAAGGGTAATTAGATCTTTTTATATTTAAGTAGAAATCGTAGTTCTAATATCTTAGGAGAGTTGATAAAAACAAGTTATTTATAATTCGGAGGTAGGTGTCACTCCTAAAAAGGATAATCAGTTCTCAAAATTAGACTAATGTTGAGTGACTTAAGTACTTGGGATTTATTAACATCATATGTTATTGTGAGAAAGAGGAATAGTACACCTATTTCAGTATGTATAATTTTATGAATCACGTACCGTTTGACGAAAACCTTACAGTCTCTAATTTTTCCTTCAAGATCATAAAAGGTTTTCAGGAAGTAGGGATCTTACGACTCTCTTAAATTAAATCTAACTACTTGAAACAACTAAAAAAAGAAAGGACCGTAAACCTACTACTTCGTAGTAGGACTCTCCCGGCCTCTCTATCTAGATTCTTTATTCCCGCGACAATCGGAGTGTCTACTCTCCTTCCACGGGTCCTCTTCTTCCCGACGACCGGTGTCAGGACTGTTGAAAGGGGCTCCTAGAACCCACTGTCGAGACCCCGAACCCGAAGGAAGAAAGGGAGCTACAGTCCGACGGAAGGAGGACACTGCCCAGAGGAATTTACGTACACTACATAAAATCGTCACAGGAAGTCCTGGAGATTTTCCTTGACTCCAACCTTTTCACACGAGTATATAGTAAGTGGCTATCGGTGTTTGTCTAGACTGCCCCGAACTTTCACTGCCTACCAATAACCAAAATTGGTTTGTAGTTCTGACATACCCTTCACCGCAAATTCCGGTCCTAGGTTCTTACTTACTAACACGAGAACTCGAGTTTGTCTACTCTCCAGATGTCCAGTAGGTCAGTGGTCCTACAGACGACTCAAGGAATAGTAGCGGATCGTCGTACGACTGGTGAGACAGTCTACTTCTGGAAACACTGACTGTCCTTCTGACCCAAATCGAGTTTGTGGGGAGAGACATTGTTTTATTTCGGTTCCTCCTCAACTGTGTCGTTTTCAGTGAAAGTCCCTGTGTGTAGTCACTTTACGTGCAGATTTTCTTCACATGGTAATACCATTTCTTAGGTGGACGTTACGTCCTCGGTTTCCTCTGTGTCCGAACTAGGGACCCAGTCCTCTTAGGGGACTTCCTCCTTTACCCTTGGGTGAGGTCATAAGAACGGACCTCTTAGGGTTCCTGTCTCTTCGGACCTCCCGATGTCAGGTATCCCGGTGTTTCTTAGGCTTTGCTGTGGTAAAAAGATTGTCTATTTTGAAAATCTAAGACAGGAGTGAACATTTACACTTCTGTCTGTTCTTTGAAATATCGACCTTAATCCAATATTATTTTGGTATTTAAAACTGAGGAGGGTATAGTCGTACACCCAAAGGGTCCACCGAGTCACCATTTCTTAGACGGACGGTTACTTCCTCTGTGTCCAAGTTAGGGACCCAACCCTTCTAGAGGGTCTAAGGGACCTTCACCGTTGAGTGAGGTCATAAGAACGGACCTTTTAGAGTACCTGTCTCCCCTGACACCGATGTCGAGTACCTCAGCATTTCTCAGTTTGTACTGATTCGTGTGTGTGTGTGTGTGTGTGTAGACAGTATACGACTATACACATGCACCTAAAATAAAGTCTCCTTACTTTTTATTCGAAATAGAAAGTGAATTCATAATACGATTCAACTACTTCGTTCTAGTGTGGAATCTTCGTTCTTACTATTTCAAGAACCAATCAAGATTACGAACGAGATGTCCATTCTATGTTTTATCTTATCCGAAATCATATACTCAACTTGAAGTTACTAGAAATAATTTCTCGTCTAAAATGACAAGTCGAAGATTCTTTCCTTTACTTTTAATTTGGAAGTAGGAAGAATCCCTAAGTATATAAGATTTCTGTCTTTTTCGAGGTTCTCCTCGATAGGGCGCAGGTTTCAACCCCCGCTACCGGTCCCCGCCACCGGTCCTCCTCGGTGGGGTGCAGGCTCCAGCCCCACTGCCGGCTCTCCTCGGTGGGGCTCAGGCTCCGATCCCCGCCGCGGGCTCCGGTTCCCGCCGTCGTCCTTCCTCGTTGGGGTGCGGGCTCCGGTCCCGTCGCTGGCCCTCGTCCGCCAGTCCTCCCCGTTGGGGTGCAGGTTCCTCACCCTCACCTCCGACACGCCCGCGTCGTCCCGGATCTCCTCGGAGGGTGTAACTTCCAGTCCTTCCCACCGCACTCCTCTATGGGGAGTAGGTTGCATTCCTCGTCACCGACACGAAACGACCTCGTCGGTACTTCTCTATGGGGTGTGTGTTCCATTCTGCTTGGGTTCATTCTACTATCTACAACGTTCTCCCGTAGTCTTCCGTCTGTGTGACTTTGGTATGAGTGTCTTTAGATCAATTAGATTAGTGTGATCCTGGTGTCGGAACAGATTGAGTTATTTTGGTTCGGTACGGAAACCCCGTTGGGTTCTGTCCACCCAGTACCACCTCTCCCTAACACTGTCTAACACCAGGTGACCTCTTCCCTTACCGTTTGGTGAAACATAAGAACGGAACTCTTGGGGTACTTGTCATACTTTTCCGTTTTACTATCCTATGACTTTCTCCATGAGGGGTCCAGTCATCCACGGGTTATACGATGACCTCCAGTCACCTCCTTATTGAGGTCTTTGTTGCTTCCCAACCTCGGTTTCGTCTTTGTTATGGGTCGACACCTACACTGACCACTATCTTCGTTCCAGGTTTCGACATTTCTCGTTATAATGTGTCCTTGGACCTTACAGTCCAGGTACTTAGTTCCGTTTAACCTTCACCAGTTTGTTCTCTACCGTTCTCACTTACAGTTGTAAGATCCTTAGTCACTTGATTTTACCTGACCTTACCCACTTAAATTGAGTCTACTGGTAATGTAGATGATGACGCCCGTCCTTAGGGAGTCTTCTTTACCTCATCGGTAGTACCAGTTGTCTTCTCAGGCTTTACGTCATGAATCTACGTTAGAGTTTTTGCTGTCTTACTAGAGACAAGCAAAGGTTCCGTTTGGTAAGTTATAGTGTCAATAGGTTCAGATACGGGGTTGGTCATTGTGACTTCTTCGACTTCAACTTACCAAGATACTTCTGGATGTTCTGGAAAATCTTGATTGTGGGTTTTTTCTACAGGAAAAGTAATATCCCCTGACCTTACGTTTTCATCCTTCAGTCCTTTGTGGACCTTATTGTCCGTTTGAACCGGAACCTTATGCCTTACTTCGTCCCGTTTCTAATTATCTCAAAACGGTTCTTTTACGTGACCAGTATCGTTTGTGGGAAAAGGTTGTTGTGTTCTCTTCTGAAATGTGTACCTGTAGTGGTCTACCAGGTGTGACTTTAGTCTAACTCATATAAGAAACGTCGGTTTTTACCTCTTCGAGATATGTCAGTTGTTTTTGTTCTGGTCCTCGACTGACCGAGTCTAGTACTTGAGGAATAATGGTTTAAGTCTGACTTTGACTTCTTTTGTCCCTTTTGGCGATCTGGTAAGTCCATACTGGAGTTAGTTTAGGGAATACTAATATGTCGTCTTCACTCTTTATCTAAATTCCCGGATCTAGACTATCTATTCTCACGGACTCCTTGATACCTTACTCCAACTACTGTAACATGTCCTCTGTCCCTAGTTCTGGTAGGGGTACCTTTACTTTGCGTTTTTTCGTTTTACCGACAGACCCCTCCGGAATGTTTATCGACACTTTTCTTCTCTTCACTTTTCGGTTCCTCTTTTCCTTTCTATATTCGTAGACTTACGTCTCAAGGTTTCTTATCGTTCTTCTCTATTCTTTCGGAAGAAGTCACTAGTTACGTTTCTTTATCTCCTTTTCTTGTCTTACCCTTTCTGATCTCTAGAGAAGTTCTTTTAATCTCTATAGTTCCCTTGTAAAGTACGTTTCTACCCGAGTTATTTCCTGTCTTTACCATACCTGGATTGTCTTCGTCTTCTATAATTCTTCTTTACCGTTCTTATGTCTCTTTTTGATATGTTTTTCCTAGAAGTACTGGGTCTATTTGTGCTACTACACTAGTGAGTGGATCTCGGTCTGTAGGACCTTACACTTCAGTTCACCCGGAATCATTCGTAGTGATGCTTGTTTCGATTACCTCCACTGCCTTAAGGTCATCTCGAGAAAGTTTAGGACTTGCTACTACGAAACTTTCACGACGTGAGTTATACGGTCGTTTAAACCTTTTGAGTTGTCACCGGTGCCCTGACCTTTTCCAGTCAAAAGTAAGGTTAGGGTTTCTTTCCGTTACGGTTTCTTACGAGTTTAATGGTGTATTAACGTGAGTAGAGTGTGCGATCATTTCATTACGAGTTTTAAGAGGTTCGGTCCGAAGTCGTTATGCACTTGGCACTTGAAAGACTACAAGTTCGACCAAAATCTTTTCCTTCTCCTTGGTCTCTAGTTTAACGGTGGTAGAGGACCTAGTACCTTTTTCGTTTTCTCAAGGTCTTTTTGTAGATAAAGACGAAACAACTGATACGGTTTCGGAAACTGACACACCTAGTGTTATTTGACACCTTTTAAGATTTTCTTTACTCTTATGGTCTGCTGAACTAGACGGAGGACTCTTTAGACATACGTCCAGTCCTTCGTTATCAATCTTGACCTGTACCTTGTTGTCTGACCAAGGTTTATCCTTTTCCACAGGTAGTTCCGATATATAACAGTGGGACGAATAAATTGAATATACGTCTCATGTAGTACTCTTTGCGACCTGACCTTCTTTGTGTTCGACCTTAGTTCTAAAGGCCCTCTTTATAGTTATTGGAGTCTATACGTCTACTGTGGTGGGAATACCGTCTTTCACTTCTCCTTGATTTTTCGGAGAACTACTTTCACTTTCTCCTCTCACTTTTTCAACCGAATTTCGAGTTGTAAGTCTTTTGTTTCTAGTACCGTAGGTCAGGATAGTGAGGTACCCTTTATCTATTTCTTTGTCACCTTTGTCACAGTCTGAAATAAAAACCCCCGACGTTTTAGTGACGTCTACCACTGACGTCGGTACTTTAACTTTCTGAGAATGAGGAACCTTCTTTTCAATACTGGTTGGATCTATCGTATAAGTTTTCGTCTCTGTAATGAGACGGCTGATTCCAGGCAGATCAGTTTCGATACCAAAAAGGTCATCAGTGCATACATACACTCTCAACCTGACACTTCTTCCGACTCACGACTTCTTAACTACGAAAACTTGACACCACAACCTCTTCTGCGAATTCTCAGGGACCTGACGTTCCTCTAGGTTGGTCTGGTAAGACTTCCTCTAATTGGGACCCTAAAGAAACCTTCCTTACTACGATTTCGACCTTGAGGTCATGAAACCCGTGGAGTACGCTTCTCAACTGAGTAACCTCTTCTGAAACTACGACCCTCCCTAACCCCCGTCCTCCTCTTCCCCTACTGGATCCTACTCTACCGACCTACCGTAGTGACTGAGCCACATACGCTCAGACTCACTTGAGGCCCTCAACCTCCGGACCTGTCCCTCCGGACCGCACGACGTTAAGTACCCGAGGCCTGTACTGACTCGCTGACTTGACTTTCTGTCTTTCCATTCTCATTGATGTTTCACTGTACATGAAACTTTGTCTGTGTCCCTCGGGACGAACGATTTCGTCGTACTACATACCTTGTTAAAACATCCCTTAAACAATCTTTAACAGAGTTTTCCCTTCTAAACGTGACCGTTTATTACTACCCTCGTTTCAAAATATATCTCTTCTGTGAGGTCGTATCTCCATACCTCCCGTTTCGCTTTTCGTCAAAGTGAACTATTTCTTCCTTTCGACTCCCTGGAGCGACCACCAGGTCGCCAATTCTACGACGTGAAAGTCACGTTCCCCGTGCCCAAGCTAGGGATCAACCCTTGATTCTTGGGTGTACCGGATGTCGTTCCGGTTCTTATTTTTTCTCTCTCTCGATTTTACCCCCGTCCCTCTTTACTCAGTATTTATCTCCCGTGAAGGTTATGCGTCTCTCGTTACACTCCAGTTGTTGAAAAATTTTTTTACAGTTACTTTTAGTGAGTCGTTAAGGTAAAAGGTTTATATTGGAACCGGTACTGGTAGTAAGAAAAGGAACTTCTATTTTTCTCGAATTTATATCTGTTCTCCTTTTTTTCCTTTCCAGTGACCCTTTAGTTATGGTCTTCTTCTTACAGACACTTACCCAGTACAAAAGACTCTGGCTCTTCGGGAGTCCCAATCAACTCCTTCTAAGTTCCTGGTTTCTCTGTGGACCAGTCTGTTTGTCTCGTTTGACGACGACTGTATCATACCGACTTTACGGCAAACACAATGGAATATTTTATCGTGAGACTAAAAAGGTACCGACTTTTTTGACGGAAGTGAAGGACCTCACCTCTCTCCCCTACCGTTACGGTGGTCCGATTCGTGTTGACTCACCTAAGACCGACTAATGTTCCGGGGAAAAGTTATTCGTTACTCCGAAACGAAACAGTCCTCTCTTCGACCTTCGACGTATTAATTTATCATTACATACAACGATGGAAGTAATTTTTTTTTTTTTTTCGATGTCACACTTTCGACGGACGTCGGAAATACGGGAAAGTTTCAAGGACAGAAAAACCTTCTACCCACGTACCACTCCATACCTTTATCGTCCCGACAAACAGCGGGTCCGTCTTCTTTGTCTGACCGTGAGTTAACGTCCTTAGGTGTACGATTGTCCCGTATGCTCAGAGGTTTTATGAAAAGGCTTTACCTTCTACTGTACTAATCAAAACGGAGTACACGAAGTAACAGGTCATAGGAAAGGACCGAGTCTCCAGACTTAGATATCTTGTCTTCCCCAGAGGCCACAGTCGCAGTCGGTCGAACCGGTCGAGTTACTTCTCTGGTTCCGCACTTTCGTAACGAGACGGGTCCCATGAGTTGGACACTTCCCACCACGGATCTGGAAGAGTGCGATTCTGGTTCCAAGAACCAGAAACGGACTATGGTGGTAGGTACGAGCGGACTGGTGACGGGTCTTTCTATCAGAAAAAGACAGACAACCCGAAGGATTTCCTCAACAAATCAAGGTCATTTAAATATTTTGTCGGAATTTATTTCAGTATTCGGGTACGATTATCCTAGGTCGTCCAAATGAGTAAAACCAATAAACTGTAACTATCAAAGAGACAAGAGACGACGTAAAAATGAGAGAACAACACAGAGAAAGAAATCAATTATGAACGTTCGTGTGATACATGATCCGTATCTCGATTTACGAAAGGGATGTAATAGGCTAAACTAGGAGTACCCTTCAACTGTCATTATACATCATAATACCGATAGTTGGAGTAGACTTCCTACTTCTTTCACTCCGACCGACTCCGACTGTAGACGAGTTCCCGTGTGTCGATCGCACATTGTCTCGGTCCGACTGTTTCTTCGGAAAAGAGGGGGAATAAACCGACATGTCTGACAGTCTACCGTGATACCACTACTTTGGTCCAGGAGAGAAGGGTGGTAAGGGGACCAGTCGGTGTCCCCTACGTCCAAAACAACAGAGGTACGGGGTATGAAAAGACCGAGACTACTCACTTTCACGTCTTTTATCTCGACGTCTCGACCACTTTCCTTTGCGTCTCCACTAATTGGAGAGTGTCCATGACACACCTCAACACTACTGACCTTCTTCCCTACTACGTACTTCGATTCTTTCAGTAGGGGATTTTAAGTCTCGTATGTTTTACCTGGGTCATTTTCTCCGACTATATCTTCCGACCGTTTCTCTCCTTCGTAAGTCAACTGAAGTAATAAAACGATTTCTTCTCGACCTGACTACTACTAAAAGGATCGAGACACGTCCTCTCGTGGCCGGATTCTTCGATATTACCCGTAACACCCGTCTGTCTTTATGTGTGACCTTTTAACGAAGATCTAAGACCTTGTATGTCCAACTTCATTGTGTAGGTCTTGATTGAAGGTCCTCGGTTGACTTTCTTTCCCGTTACGTAAGATTATAAAACGTCGACCATGAACACTACTCTCCGAATCAGATTCTAGTACTAAATTTCTATGGTCAGTGGTTGTCGTGATTGAGTAAAGAAACGTTCTTTTTCGGTAGTTTTATCTTTTATTCGAAATCGATCTCATTTGACCCCCGAGAGGTCACCGAGTCGTCATTTCTTAGACGGACGTTACGTCCTCTGGGTCCAAGTTAGCGACCCAGTCCTTCTAGGGGCCTTCTTCATTTACCGTTGGGTGAGGTCACAAGAACGGACCTCTTAGGGTTCCTGTCTCCCCGGAAAGGCTGAGGTACTCCAGTCTTTCTCCACCTGTGCTGACTCGTACGTGTGTGCGTGTCTCGTCTACCACTTTTCAAAAGTGACCGAAAATCCCAAAGATCAGTTCATCTTGTGTCTATTTATCACACTGTAATTGGTACTAGGAATATATTTCTGAGATGATAATAATTATGACGGTATCGACGGTTACATGGACGATGGGGGAGTCAATTTATCCATGGTGATATTTGGTCTATTTTAGTAACAGATCTCATTTTTCGAATTTGTTTGTCAAACTTGAAATCAAGTTTTTCGTTCGTGTTAAGTGAAGAAGTAGAGACGAGAGTATACACTGATACATCCCTGGGTCGGTCCGTAAAGAATGAAAGAAAAATTTGTGAATGGACATCTTGTCCCCTACATAGACATCCTTACTCTGGATACTTTCGAAGGGAGCAACGGCCTTCTAGGTACTGTGTCGGCACAAACTGGAGAAGGGTGGGTAGGTGAATTTTCGTTTGGTCCTCCAATCGGAAGGAGGGAAGGATCGAGAGAGGAAAAAAAGACAACGAAAGAGTAAAACGTTACAAAAATTTAGGAAATTGAATTTATAAGAGACTCCGGTTTCCGTTAGATTTCACTTCGACATGTATTTAGAATCACTTCTTACGAGGGGTAAGTTGTGTGTGTCTGTAGATATTAATCAGAAGTTCTCCATTAATCTATTACTAGTGGTCGTTTCAGAAGGTTTCTTAGGTCTTCCGAGTTTCCTAATATCTCAATGTCAGTTATCAGTCTAAATTATTCCCCCTTACTCTCTCTTGTCATCCCAGTCCCTTCTTCATTTCATTATATTGGACTAAAGTCTTTCGGGTCCCATTCCCAAACAAAACAAAACGAACGACCAAGACAAAACAAAAACGAAAATTAGTAGTCACTAACAGACAAAAGGATCCTTTACACTTTCTTCTGTTCGGTTCCTTTTCGTACGACGGTAAAGACTAGGAAAAGAAAGAGTCTCGGAGACCCCTCATGGGTCACTCTGGTAGTAATTTCCGGTAGAAAAGTCGTGTCATCATTACTTAAAGAAACCTTTTCCTGGTCGTGATTGGATAGAAGATATTCTCCCTTGTTACAATTACTCCGATGTTATCTTGAATTTCTACACATGACTTCCCAGACAAACGGTTGTAGTGTATGACGTCGTTTGCATTGTCACTCTGAACATATCTCTCTTAGTTGAGACACGGTCCCGTGTCGTGTCTTACCCCGTTGCAGAGATAAGTAACTCACGTCTCAATTTATCCTTCCCGTCGTGGCGGACACCCCTCTTTTTGACCTTAGACGAGTTTTTTTTTTGTCACTTATCCCTTCCTCTTTAGTACCCGTAAACTCGACAGTCTTTTTAAGTAGTAACAAACAGGAATCTTAACTGCCTCCACCAAGGTTTTGTGACTTAATTATTCGTGTCTCCTCCCCGACCTTACTTCCTGTTCCTTCCACCAGACGGTCTCTCTACCGTCCTCCCGTATCTTCGCCGTGTCTACACACTCATGCTCCCTCTACCCTAGACCTCTGCCCGGTGCTCGTCCCTCATCTTCATTAAGTAGTTCCGTTGTCTTCATCTTGGTCCTACTCCTTCTTGGAGTTGTCGCTCGCGATTTTTCAAACGTAGATTTATTTTTCGGTTATCTCCGAAGGTACAGTGTTTCACTTAACTCCGTTTATTTGTGTGTGGGTGTGTGTGGGTGTGAGTGTGTGTGTGTGTGTGTCTCGTTTTTGTTTTGTGAGATTGGTGAAACATGAACGATCGGGTTCCAGTAACGTTTCACCGTATGACGTTACCGCTTACTATTTTTAAGAAGGGTCATTCCGTCAATTTCTAGTCGTCTACAAAGGTAGACATAGTAACCGATGCGAATGAGTAATGTAAAATGATTATTTATCGAACATCTTATATTTTCCCTTTTTATAGATTGAAAGAATTAGGTGAGAGACAAGACCAGTATTTTATGACCCAACAAGTTTTTCAAACAAGCCCAAAAAACCATTCTACAATATTTTTTTGGACTTACTTGAAAAACCGGCTGGGTTATTGACAGAAATATACACTATAAAGGAATTCCTTTATCGATGAAAAGTTCTTAAGATGGAGAAATTTCTCACTCACGATGACTGTCCTTTAATCTATGGACAAAGAAGCTAACACTTTTACACCTCCACTTTATTCACCTGTTCTTATATCGAAATTTAACAAGAGACAATTCCCTTGACGAGTGACGATACTCTTCTTTTTTTAATTTGGAGAAACAATTACTAGTCGAGGTTGGGTTATTAAAACTCCAGAGAAAAGTCGGTTTTCTTAGTTCTAAAGGATAATATGATCGAGTTGTGAATCGGTACGATAACTCTCTAACATATCTACCCGATTTACACCCTAGACCTACATCTCATAGACTCAAGTTTAGGATCAAGATTCGGAATGGTGACTGTATACACTGGAACCTGTTCAGTAGATTATCCAAGTACGGAATGAAAGGAGTAGTCATTTTACCCTTATTATCATCATGATACTAACATGACTTTTACTTTGTATGTCTTTTGTAAGTCCCGTCAAACAAGTCATATATTATCAAACCACACTCGAATATCAATAAATTAAGAGATTTGGAGTTGTCTTTCAAAGAATTCGGTCACCGGGGGTTTGTCAAACCGTAGTCTCTGACGAAAAGTCTTCTGTTAAAGAGGTATCTACCCTTCCCCCGCCAAAAGTCTGCTAACTTCATGTGATGTAAATAAGACATGAAATTAAGATAATAATGATGTAGTCAAGGTGGAGTCTAGTAGTCCGTAATATGGGGTCTCCAACCCCTCGGGACGGTATTCGGTGACGGATCTTGAATGATTAAAAATTATTCATGATTGGAATTAAAATATCGAAATTGGTGTGTATAATACGGTTTATTAGAGTTTCTTCATCAACTTTAATAAAAACGATTTTGTATTCCTGGTTTTGGTAACTTGGGAGATCAGAATCAAAGAGTTTTTAGTTAATAAGAAAAATTAAAGTCTTCTATTGTTTATAAAATTTTATATTGAGAATTCCGTACCTTGATAATAAACTTATTTTTACTTATGTCCAAAGAGAAAGTCTATTGTCCTCCTTACTCTATGAAAGAATTGTAAAATTCGATTTTACGACCTAATTTTTTTTTTTAATCCTTTACACCTTTCTACGAACATTATGAACGTCGTCTGAAAAACTTATAGGGGTTTAGAGGTGTATATGTTTCTGTCTCTTTGATCTTCTTGGTTTTTGTGTACCACTTTAAATTCTGTTTGATCTATAGGAACGTTTGGAGTTTTAATACTCACCGACCTCTCTTCTGTGACTGTTCAGTTCACTGGACGTAAGATAGTTGTAGACACGTCCTTTCGTTACCCCGTACCTGGACTTTCGTCCTTCGGAGTGTTGTCGGTTCACAAGTGCCTTGTCATGTCACCCGGTTCCACTCGTTTCGACGTCTTTGTCAGTCTTCGAAAAGGTTGGACCTTGGACGGGTACATCTGGGGGTTTATTTTGACACAGGGGTTTCTTTTTTTCGACACGTTTACTTATTCTTTATTTCTGATGTTTCCTGAATCGTTCTTTGAACCATAACATACCTTGATTTGTGATGTTTGTTTCGATCACCTCCACTACCTTAAGGTCAACCCGATAAAGTTTAGGACTTCCTACTACGACACTTTCACGACGTGAGCTATACGGTCGTTTAAACCTTTTGAGTCGTCACCGGTGTCCTGACCTTTTCCAGTTAAAAGTAAGGTTAGGGTTTCTTTCCGTTACGGTTTTTTACGAGTTTGATGGTGTGTTAACGTGAGTAGAGTGTGCGATCATTTCATTACGAGTTTTAATAGGTTCGGTCCGAAGTCGTTATGCACTTGGCACTTGAAGGTCTACAAGTTCGACCAAAATCTTTTCCGTCTCCTTGGTCTCTAGTTTAACGGTGGTAGGCGACCTAGTACCTTTTTCGTTCTCCCAAGGTCTTTTTGTAGATAAAGACGAAATAACTGATACGATTTTGGAAACTGACACACCTAGTGTTAGTTGACACCTTTTAAGACTCTGTCTACCCTTATGTTTTGGTGGACTGGACGGAGAATTCTTTGGACATACGTCCAGTCCTTCGTTGTCAATCTTGACCTGTACCTTGTTGTCTGACCAAGGTTTATCCTTTTCCTCATGTAGTTCCGACATATAACAGTGGGACGAATAAATTGAAGATACGTCTCATGTAGTACTCTTTGCGACCCGACCTCCTTCGTGTTCGACCTTAGTTCTAACGGCGCTTTTTATAGTTATTGGAGTCTATACGTCTACTGTGGTGGAAATACCATCTTTCACTTCTCCTCGATTTTTCGGAGAACTACTTTCACTTTCTCCTCTCACTTTTTCAACCGAATTTCGAGTTGTAAGTCTTTTGATTCTAGTACCGTAGACCAAGGTAGTGAAGTACCCTTTATCTACCCCTTTGTCACCTTTGTCACAGTCTGAAGTAAAAACCCCCGAGGTTTTAGTGACGTCTACCACTGACGTCGGTACTTTAATTTTCTGCGAATGAGGAACCTTCTTTTCAATACTGGTTGGATCTATCGTATAAGTTTTCGTCTTTGTAATGAAACGTTTGTTTCCAGGCAGATCAGTTCCGATACCAAAAAGGTCATCAGTGCATACCTACACTCTCAACCTGACACTTCTTTCGACTCACGACTTCTTAACTACGAAAACTTGACACCACAACCTCTTCTGAGGACTCTCAGGGAACCTGACGTTCCTCTAGGTTGATGAGGTAAGACTTCCTCTAGTCGGGACCCACAACAAACCTTCCTTACTACGATTTCGACTTTGAAGTCATGAAATCGATGGAGTACGCTTCTCAACTGAGTAACCTTTTCTGAGACTACAACCCTCCCTAACCCCCGTCCTCCTCTTCCCCTGCTGTCTCCTACTCTACCGACCTACCGTAGTGGGTGAGCTACCTACACTCAAACTCACTTGAGGCCCTCTACCACTACCTGTCCCTCCGGACCGTACCACGTTAAGTACCCCAGCGTTTCTAAGCCTGTCCTGACTCGTTGACTTGACTTGACTTGACTCTGTGTTTTTGTTTCTTCTGGAAATATGCTTAGATGACTGTAGTAGACTTATTCTGCGAGAAACTTAATTATAGAGACATAGACGATACGTAGGATTTGTTCTTGGTTTGTTCGTAGGCATGTGTGTTTGCGTCCTTACCTCCTAAATTAAATATAATTAGCTCAGACCATCAAAAGAGACCGTTGACCTTTTCGAGCGTCTTCCACAATCTCTTGAGAATACGTATTTCCCGGTTCCTTTACTCGTGGAGTGGATCTTCTCAGATTTCACTTGTACTTATGTTTAATCATTTTTACTTATTCTTCTATTGAGCATTCTTGAATAAACCCTACGTAAGGTCTCTTTGTTTCTCTATTGTTTTGTCCCTTTCCTCCCATTCTGTGAATATCCTATCGTATTTTTACAGATTGTACGTAGCTTTACCTTAAAGTCTTCCTCGATGTGTTCATTCTCTTCCGTAAGTCCATTACAAACATGAATTTACAGACACAGCCCCCACTTTTTCCTCTTTTTCTTATTTTTATTCTGCTTACTAATCTCCTCTCCTTCGATATTCGTATTCTGTGATTGCTTTGTCTTCTGGTTATATATTATGTCTCCTGGTTACTTCCATTTTTGATCAAAGAATTTTTCGGTCATTGTATTTGTCTAGAGATTCGGAGACCACCCTCTCTCTGTCCACCCCCTCTATGTGTGTTCTTCGTCCGGGTTTGTTATAATTTTTACTTTTCCGTCGACATCGGAGTCTAGAGTATCTTTGCAGTGTCCATTATTCTGTCATAAATTTTTAAATACGGTTTTACTCTTTATTGAAATTATTTTACCTACTTGGGGAATTTGTATCAATAGTTATAACTAAACTATACTTTGTCTTTTAGATAAAGACATTTGTAATTGTTTATCTTTACAGTAACTTTAAATAAGGGTGTTTCCCTTACGGTCGGCGTCCGTTAAAACGATTCTCCTACAAAGTTCTATATTGTCTTTATCTACCGAGTTCACAACGTGTTTCAGAAGGTCTATAATCCTTTGCTCCCCTGTCAAAGGTTTAGTAAAATACGTCGGACCTTATGGTATGTTATTTTTTCTTTTTAGTTTCTGGTTAGTGTGACTACTTGTACCTACATTTTTAAGATTTATCTTATAATCATTCTACTTGGGTCGTTATATGTTTCCTCTATATACATTATTGGTTAAGCTCAAGTAGAGTACGTGTATTATCCAAAAGATAATATTTTAGTTAACTACTTCACATGGTGTCATTTTCTGATTTACTCTTTTTCGTGTAATAGTAGAGTTTTCTACTTTTTTTAGTTATTTTAAGTCATAAACAACTTAAATTGTTTAAACTTACTTCCCACTTTAGGAATTTTCAGATAGGTGTTTCGTTGGTATGGCCGTCGTGGTGCTGGGGGAGTCACTGGAAGTGTTCGTCACCATTGAACACCTACCGTGACTGAACAGTTAGTCCTTTTCCGTTACTACGACTGATGGAGATGTAGCTAAGCTATGACATGGTTCCCAAGATTAGTTGTGTCGTCCTTACTCTTTTTGTGTATGTCTCGTATTACCAACCTTTCCTACTTTGTTTTAAGAATCATGAACATCTATTATAACGGATATCTTAAAAAAGGAATGTTTTCTAGGGATACTCATATTTATAATCGTCCTTAGAACTCAACTCTAAAACTTTGTTCTAAGATTCCGTTGACGGAAAATCATACGGTTGTTATTAGTGAACTTTTATGTTAAAATTTTTATATTTTATAGCGATTTTTACAATTCGTGAACCCTTATATACATTGTTTTATACCAGTTTTGAAAGTACTTTGTTTAATATTTTGAGACAACTATCCGTGAAATTTTCCAATTAATCAGAATTTTTAAATTTACGTCTCTACCAAACTCTACCTTTCTGAGTAATAGTATTTTTATAGTTAACAGAATTATGCCTACATATCTAAGTACGGTAACGGTGCTCTTAACGTTGTTTTTTGAACCATTGAACAAAGATTTTAAATATACTTCTTCGGTTTCAGGTACACATAGTTCTGTGGGACCTACTTCTTGTTTAAATTCCATTGAGGATCTATTAGTTCTAAAGGTAGCTTCAATCTTGAGATTTTTGTATACTTTCTTGACCGACCTTTGAGTTGTAAGTTTTCTGATTCTAGTACCGTAGGTCAGAGTAGTGAAGTACCTTTTGTCTTCCTCTTTTTCGTCTTCGTCACTGTCTAAAATAAAAGAATCCGAGGTTTTAGTGACTCTACCACTGACGTCGGTACTTTAATGTTCTACGAACAAGGAACTTTCCTTTCAATACTGATTTGATCTGTCGCATAATCTTTCGACTCTGTAGTGACACGACTGTTTCCAGGTAGATCAGTTTCGATACCAAAAAGGTCATCAGTACATACCTACACTCTCAACCTTTTATTTCTTCCGATTCGCAGTTTCCTGGTTACGATAACTTGACACCACGACCTCTTCTGAGAACTCTCAGGGAACCTATCGTTCCGTTAGTTTGGTCAGTTAGGATTTCCTTTAGTTGGGACTTACAAATAACCTTCCTGACTACGACTTCGACTTCGAGGTTGGGAAACCGGTGGACTACGTTTCTCGACTGAATAACCTTTTCTGGAACTACGACCCTTTCTGACTTTCGTTTTCTTCTTACCCCCGACGTCTCCTACTCTACCAATATATCATGGTGGTTGAGTTACACGTACTTAAAATTACTTTATACTCTTTCTTACCTCCTGTCTCCTTGGATCACACGACGTCCGGTGCACCAGTGTTTCTCAGTCTGTACTGCATCGTTATTTATTCTTGTTGGGATACGGTAGGGACACAAATTTGGTGTCTCTGTGAGAACGTTTACCTGTGGTCCTCCTCAATATTTTTTCTACAGGTATTGTTATAACAAATGTTTTTCTTACTTTGGTTTGTTTTTGTGGGATCTCAGGTGGATTTGTAATTAGTTTTAAACCTGTACATTTGACAAGACATAAGTATGTCATCTCGACATGTAGTTGTACTATCCACGAGTAGTTGTCCTACTTAGTCTCTTTGTGATAGCACTTTGTTTTCTATGTTTGGTATCTTCTCAAACGTTTTCCTGTGTTGAATATTTTCAAGTTTTATCCGTCTTGATATGTATATATATATATATATGTGTTTGTATATACACCTTATGTATGTACATATAAGTATACAAATTATTTTACTATCTATTGTTCCTTCAAGAATTGTTTTTTCGTCTTGTCATCAATAGGGTATCCTCTCCCTTCTATTACATATTATTTCCGTTTGTGTTTCGAAGGTCTAACGATGTTTATAAAATGACAAATCCAACCCCCGACTCATGACTCGGGGAACCGATATTAAATTTGGTTCGGTTATTTAAAATATATAAAAATACTCATAAAGATAAAGTCGTTTTAGATACATGTACCTATATAAATATGATCTCTCCTTTTACTTGTATACCATAGACTCGGTCTCTGTCGGGGACTACATGACTCGAGACCCAGTGAGACGTGACAAAGGGACGTGCTGGGTGACGTTTCATTTTGACGGAGTTCGTACAGTCGCCGAGTAGGAACCCGTGAATGTGGTCACTGACGCCTACAATGTTAAAAATAAAGGCCTATTGGGGAGGAGGGTAAGAACAAGTGACACAATGACAACGTTGTCGTCTTCATGGTACATCACACTCCTGGTAAAAATGGTTGTCGTCCAGATCACCCTTCCTATCCTCTCCCTGTGCACTAACGAACCGTGACGACGAGTCCTCTCAGGTACCTACAGGAATTGAAACATTCACTTGTCTGTGACCAACTTCGACTGGGAGCCAACGACGGACCCATCTATCGTCGTCGTGTCTCCGCTAGACTCATCGGACTTTCCGTTCTCCAATTCTGCTGTCCCGTTTTAGACTCTCGAGTCTCGTCGTCTCCGTCGGACCCGTGACCTGCACCGAGGTCCCCGTTAAATTTACTACTTCACTATCCGTAATTTCCGTCACCTTTGAGCCTCCTGTCCCGTTAGGTAGTAGCGGTTCGAATAGAAGACTGTTTCTCATCCTGAGCCGAAGGTCGACATTGTAAGTTTACATTACAAGGGGGACCCTGAGTCGTACCGTCCGAAGGGACTTCGAAGTCAAAGTGAGTCAATTGATTAATACTCTCTTACACTGTAACCATAAATGAAAAAGATGTCCCTGTTTAGTAAGGGTCGTCCTCCCTCTTTCAACAATAAAAACCAGACAAAACCAAACAGTAATTTTTCTTTAATGAGTGTGTCATCATTTATTTGAGAACAATCTCCCTTTACAAAAAGAAAGCTGTTAAGATAGTTAAGTGGACTTACCACTGTGAGTAAAGAAAACAAGAGACCCCTGTACCACTCGTTTACTTGTTCTCGACTCACAAATCTGATCCACACTTTTAATTGTGGTGGTGATTGATCGACACACTAGTAGTCGTTTAATACATTCACGTGAACTCAAAGGAGGGGATTTTTGACTCTTGTGTGAATGACACAGGACACTAAACAATGTCTGCTTTACTTCACTGCACCGACTTTGTGAAATCGTCTCACAAAGACGGATTCTTCGTGAGTTATCTAAAGTCGGAAATAAGAATTGTTGAGACTATAAGACCACGTTAATCTTTACAAGATGTGAAGTAAATACGGAATTTAGTAGTTGAGGAGTATAGATGAGTGGAGCGTAGATTAGTCTGTGACAGGGAAATGAAATAGTGACGTTCGATTTAACACACAACGAAAAAATGAGGAGGAGTGAATCTGTATTTTTCAAAGGTTACTTTAAATTATAAATTACTATTACAACTTTCTTTGTAAAGAGTGTGTGGGAGAGTAAGGGTCGTGTAGAAAATTGAACAGTTTCCGTCCCGTATTACGACTCGTTTGTAGTATCATTTGTGTATAAAGAGGTAGGTGACACCTGTCGTTGTCGTAATACAATCCCGACGAAAAGCGTTTACCCTTTCACTAAAGTGTCTGTTAAAGTGCTGGCTTGAGTATTGTCAGGGTACTCCTTCCGTCCGTTCCATCTATGCTTGTCGGAGCGAAATGCCGGCTCCCTTGCCTTTGAACCTTCCTTTTACTGTTTCGGTACGATTGGTTCGTGTAAAAGACATTTTCCCACTATTAGACTCCCCTAACTCTTCCAGTCCCGATAACCTGAGACCTTTTACTCTAAAAGAGTTCTTGTTTCAGACAAAACCGCTACGGGTTTCCCTGGTCAGTCTCACTCCCTGGTCGGGTGACCGTCTTTCGTTTGTTTTGTCTTTTCGTTCTCCGTGACTCGAAAGACTAAAGTACTAGACTAACGGCTACACGGACCTAAAAAGATGGGTATTGAGACTCTTTCGTTTTAATGATCAAGAATGAAGAGAAGGTTCATATAACGTCACAATAATAATATAGGTTTGTGTCGAACTACTGTGCTATGAATTCCAAAATACGTTTGGTGTCGTTTGTACTTGTACATTTTTATATATTTGTATTCTTTTGTGTAAAATTCATGATCATCTTTTAGAACCACTATTTCCTTTTCTTATAAAAAGGTACCTATGTACCCGGTCTTCTACTTTTAGTCTACTCTAATCAATATAGTAGTAACATTCAAATACGATGTATAAACTTAGTGAAAACCTTCAACGTCTTAGTTTAATTCTCCGTACTGTACATTATTTACAACATGGGGTTGAAACCTATTACACAGAAATTGACTAGTGTATGTGGGTAAAAGTTTTATTAACTAAGACTTCACGACAATTATGACTAGTTCTGAAGGACCATCAGTAGTGGAAAGTCCTGAGGAGTCCTATATCCGTCACGAGTGACTATCGAGTATCAGGTCACCTGATACCTGATATCTTTACCTTAAGATTTCAGAGTGAGGGAAAATAAGACCTTATCCCTTCTTCAAGAATATGTCTCTTCTTCCGTTTACGTTTGTTTCAAGTAATGTCATTTGGGATCAGTTTTATTTATGGCTTGTATTTAAAGACCAAATAGAATACTTGGACTTTAGGTTCCTGAGGATTTATACGTTAAATTTTTTGGGTCAGTTGGTTGTGACTACCTGTTTTATCGTATGTTGTCATCCAGTAGTAATCTACCAGCTATGAACTGAACTATCCGGACTTGTATTGACGGGATACTAAAAAGTATTTTGTGCTGTGTTGAAATATGAGGTTATGTCCCTTTCTACAATACTATACCGTCGTCTTGTCCAGACGAATTTTTGAGGGGCGAGAGAGCAGTCGCATCAGTTAATTATTCGTAGAAAACTTACAAACGATAAACAACCCTAGAAGTAGTTTCTTGAGTGTCAGATCGTCCCTTCTGTCCATTTAGTTCGTAGTTTAAAAATTCAGTTTAAGATCTTACTTCTTTTTACACGGAACGTCAAAATTCGTCCCGTCTTTCGAGAGAACCTCCTACCTACTAACTGGTCATATTTGACAGAAACTGTTTTTACTCCTCCCTGAAGCCAGTCTTGTCAGACCTATTTTCACCCTTTGTACTATTTATACCATTTTTGAGATGCTGATCTCAAAGTCTTTGATAGATATCATGGAGTACCGATCTCGTGTCTCTCTTCCCTTTTCTCCGGGTTTCTTTGTTACTCGTCCTCTCCTTCTGTCTAAAGGTAGAAAGTCCTGAAAGATCAAGTCCAAATTCAAGTCATAGCCTTTCTTCTTATGTTGATAACCAGATAACTCTTCTAAAGTAGGGTGTCCGTTACACTCGTCTAAAAACGGCATTAGTCAAAACCACTATCCGTCAATATTTCACTTTATTTTCTTCCTTGAGTTCTCCTTACCGATAGTCAATCTTCCGTTACAATTTCCAGGTTCATTCTGTATCTCTCCGGGATTTGTTTTCCTTACCCTTACTTTTTCTTTTGTCTCCTTTTTCATCATATTTTTTATCCCAACCGTCTTAAATCTCTGGTCCATCCTTTATCTGCCACTTCTCCTTTTGAATTTTGTACAGAAAATAAAAAAAATGAACTAACGGATTTATTTATTACCACGGAGTCGACTTAATCCTTCCCGTACTTCATCTTGTAGGTACCATGACAATGTCAGGACCAAATAGGGAGAAAATATTCTACTTAACGTAAAACAAAACATATCGTCATCCATACACCGTAAGGTGGTTGAGGTAGGGGGTTTCTTTAGGAACTCCCTCTTTCGACACACAGTGCGTAGTAGAACAGGGGCGTATATCGGGGTATCTCGTATGGACATATTGTACTAGTATATTGACTGGGTGACATTTGTGAATCATTTGTAAAAACTGACTGACTAACTTATGTGTGTGTTGAAGTTTCGATCGACTCTGTTTTGATATGTATAAGAGGAAACTTATTCTGTCAACAGAGAATTTTACATTTATTGAGTAGAATTGACACATTACTGAGTCTGTTGATGGTGAGTCGGAGTATAGTCTGAGTATTGTAGGAGGTGTGTAGAGTCGCAGGGTAGACCCTCCCTGAAATCCTTTATATATGATGGTGGGGGTAAAATTTCCACTTTAGACACTGAGTCTCTTCGGTGTGTTGATCGGGTTTCAGTGTTTTTCATGTCGACTGGGAACTTGTTGTACTCACACTAGACGGGTCCAGGTGAACACACTCCTTAATAAAAGTTGTCATTTTTGATGTCGTGATGTCCTTAGTGTCGATCAACTTAAGTTCTTTTACCTCTCTAGTGTCTATGCTTCCCAGTTGAGATTCAGTGTGTGTTTAAAGACTGACACACCTCCTAACCACGAGGATTAGGGGTGTACCAAGTTCCCAGTTACCATAGGTCTCTACCCTGTCTTTAGTCTTATGTAATTTGAAACATTATAAACAATTTTTTTTTTTCAACATTGTCTAGACTTCTGTCATGTTCTATGGTTTAAATCGATCCCACTTAATTCGAAAATTTTCGTGAAGTATTAACCGTGAATTTTTTTTTGTATTCTGTTTGTAGAATTTCTGTAAAAGAATTTACTAAGACGACTGTTACTTTACGTTCCGGGTGTCGAGTTGAAAGTGGAAACTTAATCATATTCATTCTGTCCAAGAATGGCACTAGAAGACTTCTCTGACCACTGGATTTTACTCTGTTATTCGTACTATTTAGAAAACGTTTACTATGACTATTAAGATTCATGTTACTAGTTCTTATTAGAACAGCTTTAATGTGGTACTTTTAAGTCAATTTGTCTTTAAGTTATGTCATCTACCATATTAATTACACAACCAACATACCATGCAAGGTCGCTCATTGAGGGTTTCGAATGGACCTAATCAATTCGCCATCTACAATGATTTTCACAGATAATCACCCTGAAGGGACCACCTAATCACCAATTCTTAGGTGGACCATTACGTCATCTGTACTCAAACTAAGGACTAGACCCTTCTAGGGTGTATGGCGTCTCGTTGACTCGGACGTGTGGCGTTGATGACTTCGGACGTACGGATTTCGGACACAAGACCTTGTTTCCTTCGGTGGTGCTGGTCTTCGGGTACTTGACGGTGATCTCTTTCAGGAGCGCGTAGTCCCTTCTGGGTCTCGTCGGTGTGCATATGTTTATTTATTCTAAATTTTTTGTCAGACAGTCGTGCCACTACATTCTGACTTTGTTTGAATTAATTTGACAGACCCAAATAGTGTGTGTGTTTTTCTTGAGTATCTTTACACTGCTACCTGTTTTAGGGACGCTACGGTGATCACGGGTCCCGGTCGAGAGGTCTCTTTTACGACCCCTACATTTATTCGGGATCTAATTCACAGATAGCCATTGTTCTTTAGATGAACCTGTTATTTTTTACTTTGGTTTCATTTTTCGGTACTACAAGGGATTCGTAATAACCCAAAACGAAGGTGACAAGTACCTTAAATTACAAACTCACTATACTGTATCTGTGAAATATACGACCGAAAGACAAAGATTTGGATAGTCCTGGTCCTAATCTGTTGTCCCGTTGGTGACCCCAGGGTGTATTAAAAGTGTTTAGCCACTGAAAATGGATAGTAAACTCCGAGTCCAAATTAATGCTGTAATTTTATCGTTACCTGCCCTGAAGGGACCACTAGGTCACTAATTCTGAGGAACTAAGGTTACGTCCCCCACACCCATGGTTGAGACCAGTCCCTTCATTCTGGGGTGTCCGGTGTCCCGTACCGGTTTTTTGTTTTTATTTCATTGTAATTGCTCTTATTTTTACGGTTTTCTAGGGTCACCTATTACGTAGTTAGGGAAAGTGTTATTTTTGGAAGAAAAGAAAGAGTCGACTGATGATTAATTCAATGAACCCCCGTTATGTCTGTGTTGGAACACCTACTTAAGGGGGGTTCGAACTTTCTATGACAGAACTAATGGTTGAGTACGAAATGAACCCTCTTTCTCTACATATTATGACAGAAGTCTCCACAACCTTCAAACTTCGCTCTCCGCTCTTTGGTCCTCCCTGCCCAGGAGAGATTTACTACCCGGACGACCTCGGGTATCGTCCCGCTACTGGTTTCCGATTACATACTCAAACCATTATTTCGATGGTTTGAATTTATTGATTATAATATACGTCAGTGTTATGTTGATTTGGATCCTCGTATAATTTTTCGTCTTTGTAGTGAAACGGTTGTCTCGAGATATGTCAGTTTCGACACCAAAAAGGTCATCAGTACATGTCTACACTCTCGACCTGGTATTTCTTCTGACTCGTAACTTCTTGACACCACAAAAACTTAGCACCACGGCCCTTTCTGAGACCTCTCAGGAAACCTGTCGTTCCTCTAGTTTGGTCAGTTATTAATTCTTTTAGTTGGGATTTATAAGTAACGTTCCAACTACTATTTCGAGATTATGAAACCGGTGGACTACGCTTCTCGGTCGAGTAACCTTTTCTGAGACTACGACTATTTCTAACTCCCGTTCTCCTCTTTCCCCACTGTCCTACTCTACCAACCTACCGTAGTGACTGAGTCACCTGTACTCAAACTCGTTTGAGGCCCTCTATCACTTTCTGTCCCTTCGGACCGTACGACGTCAGGTACCTCGACGTTTAGAGTCTGTACTGAATCGTTGACTTGTTGTTATATTACAAATACTCTGTCCTACGTTTGTGACTCCGTTCTTACTGAGTTAACCCTGTGTCACCGACTTCCTGTTAAAATCGATGAAACCCTACGGGTTATGGTAAAATGAAATAGATGACTAGTCTTTATGAAAACAGGTAATACACTTGTTTATCATGTTATTATGTCTGTATCCTCATTACCACTCTGTCGGAATTGAAAGTGACCCACCGCTTCACACTTTAATAAAGTTGGAGTCACCAAAGAAGTTCATTTGTAAACGTACACTTCTGATGTCTCCCAAGGTTCTAGACCACCTGTCTTTCAACCGTAGACCCTTCGTCTGTGTCCCTCCCTGGGACGACGACGACGATTCAGCGAAGTCAGCACAGGCTGAGACACACTGGGGTCTCTGCCGTTGGGTGGTCCGAGGCGGTAGGGACCCTAAGAAGTCCGTTCTTGTGACCTCACCCGACGGTAAAGGTAGAGGTTACGCACGTTCACTTTTCACTTTCACTTCAGCGAATCAGCACAAGCTGATCATCACTGGGGTACCTGACGTCGGGTAGTCCGAGGAGACAGGTACCCTAAAAGATCCGTTGTCATGACCTCACCCCACGGTAACGGAAGAGGTCCCTCCCTGGGACTGTGGTGGGATTTAGTCGAGACTCCGTAGACGGACTCTTTGTGGCGACCCGGAGGGGTCCACCTCGACTGGGTAGGAGAGGGATTCACGGGGACAAAGTATGAAAGTGTGTGGTCGGAAGAGTGATCCGATACCGCCGCCACCCCCAAATCAACGATTCAGCACAGGTCGAGAAACGTTGGGGTTACTGACGTCGGGTGGTCCGAGGAGACAGGCACTCTAAAGGGTCCGTTCTTATGACCTTACCCCACGTTAAAGGAAAGGGTCCTTCCTCTAGGAAAGAAGGGTTGGGTCCCTAGCTTAGACGTAGAGGACGAACCGTCCGTCTAAGAAATGGTGACTCGGTGGTCCTTTTGGGGTGATCCGACACTCGAGGAACCTGTGATCCTGGTACAGAATAAATCTTGTTTCTCCTAGGGACTAATTTTACATAATTTGACGTAATTAAAGCCGTGGTATGTGATCTCAAACCTGAGTCTGTGTAAGACCTTGAGGAGTTTTTAGTATAGTGGAAGTTTAATGGAAATTCAGACGGTCGAGGATCCAGTCGCTCCTTCCTTCCTAGGTCTCTCACTAGACTTCGAAGTTTAATCACTGTTACACCCGTGAGAGGTCCGAGGTGGGGTCTGTACGGGTGGTAGGTTATTTCCTGGTCTCCCCGGACTTGTTTCCTCGTTGTCCTAACTGTACATGTGTGACGATATAAATTTTGAATTCGTTGTTCCTGGATGACATGTCGTGTCCCCTGAGACGAGTTATAAGACAAGGTTGGATTTACCCTTTCCTTAAACTTTTTCTTGACTGTAGACACATACATATAGTTCGTGAAACGACGTGAGGACTTTGATTGTGTTATGGTAATGAGTTGCGATGAGGACGTGTTTTATTTTTAATTTTTCCTTTTTTCTTTGACCTCTTAAAAAATTCGACAGGTCCTGTATTTTTTCTCGATCATTGTTCGTTTGTAGAAGTAAGGACCACAAAAGACTACTCTTCATTCGTTTTCGGACAGAACCTACCAAGTGTTAATTAAAGAGTGTCTCAATATCCTTATTTCCTTTTAGGTACGGCTACCTACCTGGTGATCTACAGAGTCCACCTTCTGGGTCCTCCTTCCCAAAAACGACGGAAAGACATCGTCGTTTCGTGATTATAATTTGGACTTTTTAAGGTCTACCGAGGTACTCTTGGGGTCCCCCTACGGAAGATGCCATACAGGCCCGTCGCCCCTTCTTGCTAGCTAAAGTCTGACAAAAGATTCCTAATCAGTACAACTCAAAGACACACCTTACAGAGGGTGTGCGGATCCAAACACCTTAAAATTCTGTATACCTCATAAAGTTAGGAGTGAGTCGTAAAGTGGAAAGTGGCCTCGTTCAGTGATTTAATAAGGTGACTCTGTCCGTGTAGTAGGTAATAACGACCTTTACCCGTATTTTTCAAAATACCTTGAATCGAGTCCTCTCTTCTTTATGGTACTTTAGTCGTCATATGTGTCAATAAAAATTTTGTCTCTCCAACTTAGGGACCTTCTCTATTGGAAGGAATTGGGTTGTTACGTCCTTTCGTTCTTTCGAGCGACGAAAAGGAGGTCAACGTAGACTTTCTGAACGTCAAAACAGGGTCGGACGAGTATAGAGGAGGTGTTTGTGAAATAGGACGTTTTTCGTAGATGAGAGAATTACGACTGATATCGAAATGATCGTGAGTTTATTGGAGGTCCTAAATCTCAAACGGAGGAGTGAAAAAAGGAGTGGTGATAAAAGAAAATACTACCCGTAGGGACCACCGAGTCCCCGTCTCTTAGACGGACGGTTACGTCCTCTACGTCCAATCTAAGGACCCCACCCTTCTAGGGGACCTCTTCCTTTACCGTTAGGTGAGATCATAAGAACGGACTCTTTAGGGTGCCTGTCTCCTCGGACCACCCGATGCCAGTTGTCCCAGTGTGTTCTCAGTCTATGCTGAATCACTGACTTGTTGTTGTCCTAGAAATATGAACTGAAACAGGACAAAACAAACAAAACCATAATAAAGTGTACAAATAAATGTAAGGTAAGTTTAGGTCGTTTCTGTCACTTTTGTCTTTAAGTTCAGGTCGTAAATTTTTAGAAAGTGGATAAAATAATTGGGACTTATTACTCATAAGTCTAGACTTAGAAAGGTAAATATTAATAAACTTGGACTTATTATTGACAATGAACTCTGGGAGAATCGTGGTCCGGATTCTCACTACATCTGACTTTTTCTTTGTTCTGTAGTTAAAGTGCCTTGTGTATTAAATCACGTCCTCCTTTTATAGATTGGTTTACTAATATTACTTTTTTACGTTAGTAGTTTTGTACATACTCATGTCTCGTGTCTTCTCTCCTTCTGGTTACGAGAAAGTTACGAGAAAGTTTTTCTCATTTTCTTCCGAAGTTTTGAGTTCTTGACAGACTCGACCCAAAAAAAAACAAAAATTAACCGTATATTAACGAAATTTTAACACACAACCAAAGACTTCATGTTACTTTATTAGTCGAATTTATATGTATATAGGGAACGGAGAACTCGGAGGGAAGGTGGGGAGTAGGATGGCGACGTCGAGTAGTGCCTACTGATTCGACTCGAGGGACGCGTTACGTCGTCTCGGACGGTCGATAGATAAAGTGTATACCATTACATGTACATAACGGTCGTTTAAACCTTTTGCGTCGTCACCGGTGTCCTGACCTTTTCCAGTCAAAAGTAAGGTTAGGGTTTCTTTCCGTTACGGTTTCTTACGAGTTTGATGGCGTGTTAACGTGAGTAGAGTGTGCGATCAAGAGTGTGCGATCATTTCACTGCGAGTTTTAAGAGGTTCGGTCCGAAGTTGTTATACGCTTGATACTTGAAGGTCTACAAGTTCGACCAAAAGCTTTTCCGTCTCCTTGGTCTCTAGTTTAACGGTTGTAGGCAACCTAGTTACTTTTTTGTTCTGAAGGTCTTTTTGTAGATAAAGACGAAATAACTGATACGGCTTCGGAAACTGACACACCTAATGGTGTTTGACTTTTTAAGACTTTCTCTGCCCTTAAGGTCTGGTGGACTGGACGAAGGACTCTTTGGATATACGTCGAGTCCTTCGTTGTCAATCTTGACCTGTACCTTGTTGTCTGACCAAGGTTTATCCTTTTCCTCATGCAGTTCCGACATATAACAGTGGGACGAATAAATTGAATATACGTCTCATGTAGTACTCTTTGCGACCTGACCTTCTTTGTGTTCGACCGTAGTTCTAACGGTCCTCTTTATAGTTATTGGAGTCTATACGTCTACTGTGGTGGGAATACCGTCTTTCACTTCTCCTTGATTTTTCGGAGAACTACTTTCACTTTCTTCTCTCACTTTTTCACCCGATTTCGAGGTGTAAGTCTTTTGATTCTAGTACCGTAGACCAGGGTAATGAAGGACCGTTTGTCTACCCCTTTGTCACCTTTGTCCCGAGGTTTTAATGACGTCTACCCCTGACGTCGGTACTTTAATTTTCTACGAATAAGGAACCTTCCTTTCAATACGGGTTGGATCTATCGTATAAGTTTTCGTCTCTGTAATGAAATGGTTGTTTCCAGGCAGATCAGTTCCGATACCGCAAAGGTCATCAGTACATACCTGCACTCCCAACCTGATACTTCTTTCGACTCACGGCTTCTTAACTACGAAAACTTGACACCACAACCTCTCCTGAGAACTCTCAGGGAACTTGACGTTCCTTTAGGTTGGTCAGGTAAGATTTCCCCTAGTCGGGACCCACAAGTAACCTTCCTGACCACGACTTCGACTTTGAGGTTATGAAACCGGTGGACTACGTTTCTCGACTGAGTAAACTTTTCTGGGACTACGACCTTTTCTAACTCCCGTCTTCCTCTTCCCCTGTTGTCTCCAACTCTACCAACCAACCGTAGTGACTGAGTTTCCTGTACTCAAACCCAGTTGAGGCCCTCAACCACTACCTGTCCCTCCGGACCGTACGACGTTAAGTACCCCAGCGTTTCTCAGCCTGTACTGACTCACTGACTTGACTTGACATACCTACACTCTTAACCTGATATTTCTTTTGATTCGCGACTTCTTGACTACGAAAACTTGACACCACAACCTCTTCTGAGAACTTACAGGGAACCTGACGTTCCTCTAGGTTGGTCAGGTAGGATTTCCTTTAACCAGGACTTATAAGTGACCTTCCTGACTACGATTTCGACTTTGAGGTTATGAAACCGGTGGACTACACTTCTTGATTGAGTAGACTTTTCTGGGAAAACGACCCTTTCTAACTTCCGTCCTCCTTTTCCCCTACTGTCTCCTACTCTACCAACCTACCGTAGTGGCTGAGCTATCTGTATTCACACTTGTTCGAGGCCCTCAACCACTACCTGTGTCTTCGGACCGTACGACGTCAGGTGCCCCAACGTTACTCAGCCTGTGTTGACTCGCTGACTTGACTTGACGTGACTTAAATATATACACCTTAGATATTTTTACCATGTCTACTTGAATAAACGTTTCGTATAGATCTCTGTACCTGTATCTCTCGTTTGTATACCCGTAGTTCCTCCCTTCCTCACCCACCCTATCTAACCCTGACGGTATGTATGTAGTGATACGTATTTTATCTATTGATTACTCTTGACTGACATACCGTGTCCCTTGAGATGAGACACGAGACACCACTGAATTTACCCTTCCTTTACGTTCCTTCTCCTCTATATACACACAAACACCGACCAAGTAAACGACATATCGTCTTTGATTGTGTTGTAACATTTCGTTGACATAAGGTTAAAATTTTTGTCTGTTGTACGTCCGGACCCGTTTCAAGGGGTCCGACCTGAGAACAGAGGACGGACCCGGTAATAACGATCGACAGACAATTGTTTGAGAACTCTTTACCGGGCTCACCTTTGACCAAAGGGTCCACCTGTAGTTCAGGTCCGAGTAAAGTTCCCAGGTGTGTGGTGACGACGTCTTTGTGGTAGAAATAAAAAGAGGACAAAATACAATTTCAGTACTCCGATGTGTTTAACTTAAATAAAGGACGTTGACACCTACTTGCTTCTTGTGAGTTAAATTTAGTTCAGCCGGTTCCCTACTAAATTATACCAGAGTTTCGTACTGACATCCATTAGTAGAGACCCGTTGTCGTAAGAGGGAACTCGAAGGGAACTCCTACACGTAACGGATTCCTAACGATACGCGTCGGGTACTGTAGTAGAACTCCCGAACTCCCTCGTTGTCACTCTAGTACCTATATCCACTGTAGAAGTGGTGGTAGTGAGGTCGGGGGTTCGTAGAGGTTGTTCCATTTTATCTTGGTCTTTAGGGAATCGTGACTCTTAGAGGTAGGTAATATGTCCGAAGAGAAACAAAAGAAAAGGAGGGACGATTAATACTTTTAACGATAATTCTGTTACTTGTTTCGTGTATGTCATTCCCTCGTCCGCTCTTACTCTCACTCTCTCTACTTTCAATGTCGTCGGTGTGTCTCACCGTAACTTTACCCTCTTTCTGTTTGTGTAAGAGATAAGTTCACCAGTGTTTGGGTAAGTCCCTGACGGTTTGTCGGAGTTTCCATTGTAAGTGGTGGTTGTCTCCCCTCCCACGCCTTTCTCCTTCCTCTCTCTACCCGTAAACACACCTCCACCCCTTTATTCAGGGTCCTGAGTTTATTATTCCGACAAACCACTCAAGAGGAAACTACATTTAAAGAAGATTAAGACAAGTACGAGTATCAAAGGAGGATAAATTTATATATGGGTTACCAGGGGTGCACTCGACATGAACTTTATAGGACACAAAAATTTATTCAAGGACACAAATCAATATAAGCCACAAAACTTTTGTGGGGACAAAATGGGAAACGAACATATTAAGTCAAAGAGGATACGTGGGAGGAATTCATCAGACGTCTCAGTCCTTCGGGAAGTTGTGAGAAACTCGAACTTTGACATGACGGTGGATGGCAATTAGTGATTCTTGACGTTGCTTCCCTTCCCTTCCACAACCTTTACGTTCCCGCTTCCCCGTTTTCACCCTTCACCTATGTTCTTTTTTGTAATTTTTTTTACTACACCTTCTCAGATTATGTCAGGTTCAAGGAATTTGTACTTTTGACCTGGTAGTGTGAAAAATAATACATTTTAAACTTGTGAGGTTCCTTTATGAACTTGTAAAACTTCTATTACATTTTTATTGTTTTCTTTGGACACGTAGGCTGTAACATGTTAGTGCGTCTTTTTCTCTACACTGCCAAGTATAATATTCAGTCAGAAACGTTATATCAAAGGACGGATCAAAGATTTTCCTCTAATTTCCCTATCTTTTCCGTACGATAAGATTTTAAACTAGTTCCCTTTATATGGACGCCTCTCGACAGATCTCGTAATCGTTCCTTATAGAAAATCTTTCACAACGGCCGAAATCGGATTACTGAGACCCTTGGGACCGGTTGTTGAGGACAACTCTGGGCTAGGTAGACCTCAAAAGACTTACACCTGAACAAAGAAAAATTCGTATTTAACTTTGTACTTCGAGAGTTAAGACTCCCGTTTAGTAGACTCACGATGTAAGTCATAATTGTGTTCGGTTACACAAGTTAACGACGTCAGTACAGACTGAGAAACTCTGGGATCTCTGACATCAGGTGGTTTCGAGGACACAGGTACCCTAAAGGGTCCGTTCTTGTGACCTCACCTGACGGTACGGGTTAAGGTCCTTTAGAAGGGCTGAGTCCCTAACTTGAGTGTAGAGGACGTCACGTCCACCTAAAAAAATGGGTGACTCGGTGGACCCTTCGGGTAATTTTATTCTTTGAAAATGTTTCGGATAGAGTGTATGGTGTTGTAAGTCCTATCTATTATAAATAGAACACCCCGGTTCCACTAACTCGTTCCGAATAGGTGTCGATTAATAAAAATACTTTACGGTATTCCTGAAGACTTAGGTCGTAGTCTTTTACCTTATTTTTTTAACCATCTCAACCCTCACCGAAACCACGAAGAGGACTTCTATTGACAGTATATGAGACCTTCAAAAGGACAGTTGTAGAGGAGGGTAGAGTGAGTCAAGAGTCTTCTCCTTTAAGTGCAAGGTCTGTGGCCGTACTCTTTGTTTTTTGTTTTGTTTTGTTTTTTGAGAGAAAGGGTGAGAGACACAGGTTTTTGTCCCGTGAAAGATACATTGTAAATGTAATGTTCGTTGGGTTTTGTACTTTCCTCGACATCCTCTTTTCCTCTTTACCTATATCTATTTAGTACCACGGAAGAAGGTGAAGACCGTGTCGGTGACTTTTGTTTGTTTAGGGGTAAGGATATAACGGTATTTTTGTGAGATTGAGGAGGTCACGTCTTCCTCTCCCCTCAACAAAAGGGTCAAAATCTTACCACGAATTCACTGAAAACAGGGGTTTCCGAGAACAGTAGACTGAACGAAAGGAATCACGCGACGACAATCACAACAACGTTCCTTTCTCTTTAGGGGACTAAACTAAAATTTCTTCTGAGTTGTCAAAGGACTCTACGGGAAGGGTGACTAGAGACGGAGAGTCGTCTGAGTTCCTTTCACGAAAGGACGTGTTTAACGAGAACATGAAAGGTTACGAGACGGAAACGGAAGAGAGAAAATCAACCTTTAGGTTCTTAAGAGAAGGTGGGTATTGTACAACTATCAAATACCACGGGGTGTTCGGTCCAAAGAGGGAAGACAGGTTTCTTATAAGTGTTGGAGAAGTTCTTGATTTGAAGTGATGGTTGTATTGACTCTGTATACTGTACCCGAAGGGTCCACCGCGATCACCATTTCTTAGGTGGACGATTACGTCCTCTGTGTTCTCTGCACCCAAGTTAGGGGTCTATCCCTTCCTGGGGACCTTCTCCTTTACCGTGGTGTGAGGTCACAAGAACGGACCTTAAGGAACCCGTCTCCTCGGACCACCTGACGTCAGGTATCACAGTGTTTCTCAGCCTGCACTGACTCTGTGTCGCGTGCACTCGTACCGTACCCTCTGTGCGTATCCGAAGATCCGTGTTAAGAAAGAGGGCCGAGGTGGGATGACGACACGAGCAATTGTCGTGGATGGCGACGGTCAGTGGAAAATGACAGATCGAACATTTTGTCGTTGTCGAGAGACTCAGTCTCTAAGTCACGTAGAAATAATGATGTCATACAATTAAAGGACCTAGGTTAACTCCTCGTTAATCTCTTTCTTGTCTCGTTTTAAAAAATAATTAATAAAACGTGTGTATTTTCCTATCGCATAGTAATACACGAACCGTTCTCTCCTATTACTGGCCTCCATTCAATCCTCTTTTTCTTCTTTCCTTCTATGTACAGTCGATTTGACGTGAAAAAGGTCGAACTCACTAATCGGTCCCTCTCGTTCTAAATCTCAGTAGTTTCCATTCATCCCTACCCTGGGTTGATAGAAGCACTTCGTCTGTGTTCTCTGACAGAGATAGGACTGTCGTGACTAGAGTAGAGACTCTATCTAAGGTCGTTTTGGATGGAGGGTGATTCTCCTAATTAAAAGAGGGAGAATAGACTAAAACTACGAACTTCCTATAAAGGTGTTGGTTTTAGCGACGGGTTATCAGACAGAAGGACAACTCTTAGACCTCGAAACTGTCGTCCGTGTTAATAGAAAAAACAATCTTAGTCCGGTAGTGGCTTACAAGGTTCTTCTTTAACCCATTTCATTTATCGACTTCTGTTCTGTCCGTACGTTGATAATGAGGATACGAGTCTGGTCTTGAAGACTCAAAACCTTTTTCCACTTCAAACCCCAGATAGAAGAACTATGCCACCAAATCTTAAGATCTGATGTCATTTTTCTGGTTAAAAAAATTTCATAATAATTCACAAATCCGATAGGGATTTATTAAACGGTCAACATGTTTGAAGGAATTCCTGTGAAATCCATCTCACTACACTTTGACAGTACATTATAAGTTAATAAACTGTCCGTAAAGACCACTACTCCCGAAGAGACCACCGAGTCTACCATTTTTTTTTTTTTTAAACGGACATTACGTCCTCTGGACCCAAGTTAGGGACCCAGTCCTTCTAGGGGATCTCTTTCTTTACCGTTGGGTGAAGTCATAAGAACGGACCTCTTAGAGTACCTGTATCCTCGGACCACCCGATATCATGTACCCCAGTGTTTCTCAGACTGTCCTGATTGTCTGATTGTGAGAGTGAAAAGACCACTATATTACTACTTTCACTTTCTCCTCTCACTTTTTCAACCGAATTTCGAGTTGTAAGTCTTTTGATTCTAGTACCGTAGACCAAGGTAGTGAAGTACCCTTTATCTACCCCTTTGACACCTTTGTCACAGTCTGAAATAAAACCCCCCGAGGTTTTAGTGACGTCTACCACTAACGTCGGTACTTTAACTTTCTGCGAATGAGGAACCTTCCTTTCAATACTGGTTGGATCTATCGTGTAAATTTTCGTCTCTGTAATGAAACGGTTGTTTCCAGGTAGATCAATTCCAATCCCAAAAAGGTCACCAGTGCATACCTACACTCTCAACCTGACACTTCTTCCGACTCGTGGCTTCTTAACTACGAAAACTTGACACCACAACCTCTTCTGAGAACTCTCAGGGAACCTGACGTTCCTCTAGGTTGGTCAGGTAAGATTTCCTCTGGTCAGGACCCACAAGTAACCTTCCTGACTACGACTCTGATTTTGAGGTTATGAAACCGATGGAGTACACTCCTCAACTGAGTAACCTTTTCTGAGACTACGACCCTCCCTAACCCCCGTCCTCCTCTTCCCCTGCTGTCTCCTACTCTACCGACCTATCGTAGTGGCTGAGCTACGTGTACTCAAACCCACTTGAGACCCTCAACCACTACCTGTCCCTCGGGACCGACGACGTTAAGTACCCCAGTATTTCTCAGCCTGTACTGACTTGCTAACTTGACTTACTACTTTTCGTCTATGAATGGACTAGTGTCCGTTTTCTACTTCTTTTATTCGTCTCTCGGGAAATTTTTCGGAGGAAAAAGGAATCTCCGAATGCAAAAGTAATTTAGAAACTTATAAGTAGGAAAACTGTATTTTTATCTTTTCACTTTAGATCTCCCTCTTCGTTTAAGAAAAAGGAGAATAAAGGTCTTGTGAGATACGTATATAGGTAATATTGTGAACAGTATCCCTTGATACTATTAACCAAACAACTCATAAAGGAGATTTATATATTTATATAAAGGGGATCTTATATTCAAGAAATTTCCACTATTAAATAGTAAATCAAGATGTAGTAGCTACGGATTCACACACACACACATATATATATGTGTGTGTGTGTATCTGTGTGTGTGTGTGTATATATCGAGGATGGATCTTCCACGACTTATACATAAAAGGGGTTTTTATTTACTGATACTTACAGAGTTGGGTACAAAAATCTAAGGTTAGTTAGGTCACCTTAGGTAAATTTAAGGTTACGGTTTTTGGGTTTAGTATTTAGTCTGGTCTACGGAATAGTAAGTTGAAAACTATTGTGACAGAGAACTATCTCTGTCTTTACGAGATGACTAGTATTTCTAGGTCGTAAGGACGGAGCCAGTGTCCGTGGACCCGTACACCTACAGATCTGACTTACAGACGGAAACCCACCAAGGGATGTGACAGACAGTCACAGAAAATAAAAATGGACACACTGGAAGTGGAATCGAGAAGGTTCGAGTCCTGAACTCGTGTGATTCTTTTTCACGTAGAGGAAGTCAGTTAAAACCCCTCAAAGCGTGTTTGGTTTTTTATTTTCTGGATCTTTTATGATGAAAATAAGTATTTGATTTATTATAGAAGACCGGGGAAATGGACAAAAGGGAATTGGATAAGTTAAGTCACCATTCAGACAGGAAAGAGTTTCTATTGAACTTTTCTAGTATATTCTCAAAGGTGAGTCACGGATAAAAAAGAAATTAGAGTATCTAGAATTTCAGTCCTTTTCAGAAGGAATCCTTAGTTTGTCTAAGACAGACGCTTTTAAAATTAATGAAGGAGTGTTTAGAAGACAGTTTTATATTAGAACAATACTTAACAACACCAAGTTAATTGCTACTGTCGTTTACACAAAGGTCTTTGTACGATAAAATGATCGTGGAAGAATTCTGTGACTTTTGTAAAAAGTTTCTCTTTTTGTAAAAGTTTGTAGAAATTTATGTTTAAGTAATTCCAGTATCGTCATTGTTACACTCAGTTAATAAATAGTAGTTAAACACAAAAAAATGACACAAGTATCCTAAAGTTCTAGAATATACATAACATATCGGAAGAAACCTTAACAACAGAGGAAATCTCCTGGACACAGTCGTCTGTTTTGTATGTGTGTGTGTGTGTGTGTGTGTCTCATAGATGTATATAATAATGGATTTCTACGAAAACTTGACACGACAACCTCTTCTGAGAACTCTCAGGGAACCTGACGTTCCTCTAGGTCGATCAGGTAAGATTTCCTCTAGTCGGGACCCACAAGAAACCTTCCTTACTACGATTTCGACTTTGAGGTCATGAAACCGGTGGAGTACACTTCTTAACTGAGTGACCTTTTCTAGGACTACGACCCTCCCTAACCCCCGTTCTCCTCTTCCCCTGTTGTCTCCTACTCTACCGACCTACCGTAGTGGCTGAGCTACCTACACTCAAACTCACTTGAGGCCCTCAACCACTACCTGTCCCTCCGGANCTTGACACGACAACCTCTTCTGAGAACTCTCAGGGAACCTGACGTTCCTCTAGGTTGGTCAGGTAAGATGTCCGCTAGTCGGGACCCACAAGAAACCTTCCTGACTACGATTTCGACTTTGAGGTCATGAAACCGGTGGAGTACACTTCTTAACTGAGTGACCTTTTATAGGACTACGACCCTCCCTAACCCCCGTTCTCCTCTTCCCCTGTTGTCTCCTACTCTACCGACCTACCGTAGTGGCTGAGCTACCTACACTCAAACTCACTTGAGGCCCTCAACCACTACCTGTCCCTCCGGACCACACGACGCTAAGTAGCCCAGCGTTTCTCAACCTGTACTGACTCGCTGACTTGACTTGACTTTCAAAGTTTTTTTTTTACCCATTTCCTTTATCGACTTTTGTTCTCCCCCTACTTCGATAATGTCTATCTGTATGTATACAGACAGATAGATACTAAAGGTTTAGGACTCAATTGGTTAGTGTCTGGTATATGAGACAAGTGTTAGGTATCAACCAACTTAGGCTCTACGACTAGACGTTTATGTCTCTCGACTAATACCCTGAGCTCCTAGGTAAACTAAAACCAGGATTTTGGTTAAGGGACGTCTGTAGTTGTCTACTGAGATATTTAGAAAGAAATTTTTAACGTTACATAGATGTTACCTTAAAATTATATTTATATTAGTCAAGACCATTCTTGTCTTTAGATTAAGTAAGATACACAAGTAAGACAAACGTGAGGGACTTCTCCCTATCTCGAACTACGTAGAATCTTCACTTTCAATTTTGAGACTCTACCTCGGAACGAGGAGAGGGACCCGCCTCTTCTCCAACCGACCCAGTTAATCTCAAAATCTCCCCTTTTTCAGTGGTCTCGTCCTCCTTCTTACTCAACCCCTTTGTGACCTCAACGTAAAAACAAACGGAGAATATAAAATTAGAAGAATCTTAAGACAGACAAAACTTTCTTGGTTAAAAATCTTAAAAATAATAACCACTTAGTAAACAGACAAAACAAGAGGAACAGTGACTAAAGATGGAGATAATAAAGAGAAGGGAGAACAAAGAAACAGGAGATGAGACCCTGAGAAAGAGGTCAAATAGTTTAACTTACGGAGTAAACACACGTTAGTAAAAAGAGAACTATTTGCTAAATTTCAGTATTTAGTACGACACTTATGATGAAGATGGTAAATGACGTTTAAGACTGTTTGTCATAAAGGCCAAGGTTCTTAAATTTTAAAGGGAAAAGTAAAGAAATGTCTCACCCAATAAATTGTGTCACTTGTTCTACAATTTTAACTTGAAAATGATAGAGGTTCAACTGACCCTGAAATTTCGATTTTCGTTGTCTACGGTTAACACGGATGTTATAATACGATTAAAAAGTCCAAGGAAGTGTATGACGAAAAATTTACAAGGGTTTCCCTTTCATTTAACACGTTATAACCCGTTTCGACTTAGACGCACAGATGGGACGTTATCTGGGTGTGACGTCTTACAAGTGACATAAAAAGTTATTGTTCTATGATCTTTAGTTGTAAATTTACCTCCTTATTTGATACCGTATAAACATATTGTGTTATAAGATATGGTTTATTTTACTGAATTTTAGATGTATATAGTGTATGATTCGTCTTGGGATACTCCGGAAGGGTCCTGTCCAGGGGGAGGGGGTAAAGGAGACGACATCGAGGAGACTTCGTTAATCTATTGTCATAGACTTTATGAAGGTCTCTAAAAGTCTACGATTTTGGTGGTGGTTTACCTACTTTAATTGATGAACTACTAGTACTCCCACATCGAGAATCTGAAAGACCACGGATTCTTAGTTAGTAGTAATTCGTCTCTTGACACATACTCGACTAGTGTATGGACCACCTGGTGGGTGGTGGGTGGAACGGAAATTTTTACGAGACTATTTTGACGAGACCCTCGAACCTCAGACCCCCCGTACTCGATGGGTAAGAGGAACGAACCGGGACGTTATTTGAATAGAGACGAGGTTTGACTACAAAGTCCTAAAAAACCGGAGTGACACGTAACCCGAGTGTTTGAACGTAAGCCATTGTAGTTATATTCATTGAAAATTTTTAAGTTACAACATACTTCACCGTTCGAGATTTTCATATACGTGCAAGTAATGTCCATTACTATTTTTCTATTGTGTTTTGGTTTTTTTGGGCATTTTGTTATATATAAAAATACTATACCATGATACAATACCTATCTTTCTGAATTCGTTCATTATTGTATTTTGTTATTGTAAAGTCGTAACAACCGTGTAATCCTAAAAAGTATATTACAAACATAGATAAATCTGACCTTGTATAATTATATATAAATTATTTTATTTTCGGATAGAGATTAAAAACAAAGTTAGACAAAAAATTTCTTTTTTTACGAAATTTTAATTAAGAGTTTATATAAATGAACACCCATTTAAACGTCGACACGTATAAATTACTCGTATGTGTCGGAAGGATCTAACGTCTTAAAAAGTGAAATGTTTGCGATTTTTTCTATCTGTGGTTTCATTTAGGAAAAACCCGGAACCCCGACACCCGTGGGACGGAAACGTGACCGGGAAGTCCTTCTGTTACACCATACCTCCTTTTCGTACTTCAGTCTTCAGTTCTTCTGGAGTAAGTTTGTCGTTAGAGGTGTAAACAATAGAGCTCACTGAATTCTACTTACAAAATTTGAGAGACTCGAAGGTCAAATGAGTAGACAACTCGTTACACTTTAAATTTTCCACAACTTTGTCAATTCCTATAAAATTGTTTCGTGTGTCCTGCATAGTTATGATCGATAATGACTGGAATACTATGTATACATGTATTTTATATATATAACAATACCTTATTGATGTTAATATGAGTAAACATAGTTTCTACTAGAGACTTCATTTATTTCTCTACAAGAAGGATTCTTTAATTATTTGTGTACATGTGCAAAAGACTTAATTGTCTGTTGAACCCATTCCATTTCATGAAGGGACCACCGAGTCTGTCATTTCGTAGACGGACGATACACCCTCTGGGCCCAAGGTAGCGACCCACCCCTTCTAGGGTACCTCTTCCTTTACCGTTGGGTGAGGTCATGAGAACGAACCTTTTAAGGCACCTACCTTCTCGGACCCTCCGATGTCAGATACCCCAACGTTTCTCAGCCTGTGCTGACTCAATGAAGTGAGAGAGAGAGAGAGTTTTCATGAGTTTGCTAAATTTCGTTGGTAAAATAAAACAGTATGAAAGACACTCAGTCTCTAAGTTTATCTCAGGTCACTTCTGTTGAACAGAGAGAATGTGTCATAGACCTCTAAGTCGACGTTTCTGTCCTTCGATGTCCAAGGTTTCGACAAAACAAAAGATTAAGTGAACTCTCTTCCTTTTTTTTTTACATTCTCTCAGTCGACGAGATCACGTGAATTCTGGTGTCACACACACGATGCAACGAAGCGAAGCAAACGCAGGTTGAAACGCTGGATACCTGACATCGGGAGGTCCGAGGAAACAGGTACCCTAAGAACTCCGTTCTTATGACCGCACTCGACGGTAAAGGTAGAGGTCGGTGAGAAGGGTTGGGACCCTAACTTGGTGCAGAGTACAAAGGACGTAACCGTCCGTCCAAGAAATGGTGATCACGGTGGACCCTTCGGGTAAATTCTTAATTCAACGTATTTATAAGTCCTTTTGATCATCGACGGTTGACTTCTAGTTATTTTATTACTTTTCTTTAAGGATTTTCCTATTATTTAGGTTTATCTTTTCTCAACTAAACTTCTTGAACCGAGAATATATTTCACCATGTAAATGAACACTAAGAACCTTTCTTATAAATGACAGAATCTTTATTAGAGTGTATAGTACTATACAAACCTGTATGATTGTATGATATGTGTCTTTTTGTCCCATATCCTTTGCTCTAACTCTAGTACGAAGTGAAAAACGTTTGTCGGACATATGTTCTTATTGGTTTTGTGTGTAGACCAAACAGATCCGAATTAAAGATAAGACACTGATTAAATTTGATTAAAAGTTTATTTAGACGGACTTCGATCTACCGGTGAAAAAATCGACAGTCACCCACCGACTGAGTCAGACCAAGTGTTTGGAATTAAGGTATATGTTTTCTTTACTTTTTTGTCGGACTTAACATTCGTTAGTTTTACGATAGTCTTTGATTGTTGTACCAAATTAATTTTTCTTTTTAGGTATCTTTAAGTGAAAAAGGAAAGGTAAGAAGTGTGTTGTCTTATTCTCCATCATGTCTCTTCGTTAATTTTACTTCAGTGGAAAACGGGAACCCCACAGACTCATCTTGGAAATGGTGGTTTTATTAATCGAAGACTAAAGAGTAAAAGGAGGGGAAACAGTATGACTTTAACGAAGACCAGAATATTTGTTACGTAACAGGACGGAGAAGTCAATTGGGATCCGAAGACTCGTAGAGTTATTGGAATAGTAAAATATTTTTTCCATTTTGACGTATCAATGTTACGGTAACAGGGGTAAGCTAATCCTGGAACTTATCCTGACCTTTAATCGGACTAGAGGACTTAATGTTACTTGAAAAAAAAAGAAAAAAAATTTTTAAATAAATAAATAAATAAATAAATAAAAAATTAAAATTTTAGAAATTAAGAATGTACGCAAGGGTTTGTACTTGGGGGGACAGCGGAGGGAGGGGTATTGTAGAGAGACCCAGTAGTAGGGGTACGTGGTCGAGGTTCGTACGACATACGTTCTGTCCCTTNGGGTTTGTACTTGGGGGGAGGGCGGAGGGAGGGGTATTGTAGAGAGACCCAGTAGGGGTACGTGGTCGAGGTTCGTACGACATACGTTCTGTCCCTTTCTCTGTATCTACACATATTACCTGAAAACCTGAGTCTCCCTCTCCCTCTCCCACCCTACTAAACCCTCTTACTGTAAGATTGTACATATGATAGTACATTCTTAACTTAGCGGTCAGATACAGACTATGTTACTTGAAAACATATTATAGACTCTATCCCAACAATCCCCTTTGGTGACTGGTTTTGGTGGGTGGGAGCGGTCCCATGGTGTCAGTGATAAACGGACTTATTAGAATGTTGTCCTCCATGACCATTCCTTGTACCTTAATTGTTCGGTGGTGGTTGACTTTCCAGTTTTCCTCTCTCTGCTGTGGTCTGGTATACAGGATGGTTGTAGGATCTTCGGAAGAGCGACCTTAGGTGGAACCGACTTGCTACACGTTCGGTGGTCCTTCCCGAGACTTAGTCTTACTGACCGGTCTCCGTTGGGGTTTTGATCAGGGTAGTGGTATTTTGGACTCCGACTCTCGGTGCACCGTCTCGTCAGGAGGACCCAAGGGAATGGGACAACGAGAGACGGACCCGTGGGGAAGGGTTATCTCAAAGAACGAAACAGTTGTACATACTCAGAAACCTTTTTAGTAAAGGTTCACAATCTGTTCTCGGTTGAGAGCCAGCGACTTTCCTCAAAGGGAGGGACGTTGTTTCACACACCGGACCTCAGTTTAGTCAAGTCAAGTCAACGAGTCAGCACAGGTTGAGAAACGTTGGGGTATCTGACGTCGTGCGGTCCGGAGGGATAGGTAGTGGTTGAGGACCTCAATTGAGTTTGAGTACAGGTAACTCAGCCACTACGGTAGGTTGGTAGAATAGGAGACAGCATGGGAAGAGGAGGACGGAAGTTAGAAAGGGTCGTAGTTCCAGAAAAGTTTACTCAGTCAAGAGACATAGTCCACCGGTTTCATGACCTTAAAGTCGGAGTCGTAGTCAGTAAGGTTCAGAAGAGGTTGTGGTGTCAAGTTTTCTTAGTTAAGAAACCACGAGTCGAAAGAAATATCAGGTTGAGAGTGTAGGTATGCACTGGTGACCTTTTTGGTATCGAAACTGATCTACCTGGAAGCGACCGTTTCATTATAGATACGAAAAATTATACGACAAATCCACCCAGTATTGAAAAGAAGGTTCCTCATTCACAGAAAATTAAAGTACCGACGTCAGTGGTAGACGTCACTAAAACCTTGGGTTTTATTATTTCAGACAGTGACAAAGGGGTAGATAAACAGTACTTCACTACCCTGACCTACGGTACTAGAATCGTATTTATTTACCCACGTTTACTGGTGTTCCACGTGGGACTCGGACAGGACGTGTCTCACCCACTGTTCTCCCTCCTAAGTGTCCCGTACTCCCATGGTTGTGACAACGTTTTGGGTTAAGGGTAGGGAGTCTGCTTTTGTGTGGGTGAGAAGACCGGATATTTGTTTGTGCAGTAGTTAATCGGTCTCTCTGATTTTGTGTCGTGTGCGTCGTCCGTTCAGGGGTTTTGGCGGGCCGGTGTAGTGTGTCGTGTCGGTCTCCGAGTCTTGACCTCAAGTGCTTCGACTGACGCTTGTCAGGTGCGGTTGCAAGTGTGTTTATTTTACGAAAGGTAGTAAAGGTCTGATAAGTACAGTGTGAGTCCGTACAGGAACGCTATATCGTAGACCATTTGGGACCCTAGTGAAGACCCCTTCCCTTGTGATGACTCCAAGTTTCATGACTGTCCAGGTACACGTTCCAGAGTGACTCCGAGTCGTCGTGTTCTTTACCTTTCACTCCGAGGTAGTCTCGAACTACACCCATTTTCCCACGCACCACTTCTTTTACAGTTTGGTGTCCCACTACGTTAGTCCTTTCTCGATCTCGTGGCGACTCTTCTCTTAGGAAGGGAAGCCACTCACGGGGCGCCTTAGGGGAGGTAGGGTTGTTCGGGTCACTGTGTTCCTGCTCTCTCTTACGAGAATGACATCGTGAGCCCTCACCGACTTTAGAAAGTCTAGACTCAGAAGTATTACGCCCGAATAGTAGGGGTCGGGTGACAGTGAGTCGTACGCAAAGGCCTCTCGTCCTAAGGTGGTCAGACAGTAAGACCCTCTTTCTTCCTGTGGTCTGTGAGTTTCAGTCCGTACCCTGAATAAGACGGGAAAGAGTCCTACTCAAAACAGAGGTTTGCTCTCCTCTTGTTAATTAGAAATACCCCATAAATATTCGTAAAGTGCAAATGAACCCGAAGGGTCCACTGTGTCTAAGTTAGGGACCCAACCCTTCTAGGGGACCTCTTCCTTTACCGTTGGGTGAGGTCATAAGAACGGACCTCTAAGGGTTCCTGTCACCTCGGAACGCCCGATGTCAGGTACCCCAACGTTTCTTAGCCTGTACTGACTTCGGTGAACCGCGTAAAAAATCAAGTGAATTAAAAAAGTTGTCAGTCCGAGAGAAACCTGTCACGACGGGAGAAATATCTACTCTTTTGACTTAAAACTCTAATTCATTAAAAATTATACTGTGTCTATTCTTCATTACCGTCCCCTGGAAGGACCACCAGGTCACCAATTTTGAAGTGAAAGGTTACGTTCCCACGTCCAAGTCAAGGACTAACCTCTCGATTCTAGGATATACGGAACATCGGGTTCTTTTGTTTTGTAATTTTTTTTTTTTTTGTGGTCTTCAGTATAACATTATTTAAGTTACTTCTGAAATATTGTTTACCGGGTGCACTTTTTTTTTTCATTACCACTGACTACAGAATATCTTTGCATCCGGTAGCATAGGGACAACGATCAATTAAAGGTCTCCCCCGTTGTTTTTTCTTTATTCTTTCCTTGACTAAGTTCGAGAACACCTAAACGTCCAATGAAATAGAAACCTTGGTCTCGGTTATCTCTCACTGACCCTCCTGTTTCGGTCCCTCTCGAACCGGCTTATCCGAGTCTGAAGTAGTCTGGCCTGTGATGTTTGGTCTGGAGCAGCTCCCCTCTTGTGGACCTCAGGTCGTCTTCGTGTCGACTGTCGGCACTGTAGTGTAGGCCGGAAGGGGCGCGGGAAGGCCGTGAGAGGCCCAATGTAGTCCGGCAGGAAACACGGTCAGCCGACAGGGAAGTGCTGTGCTGTCGAGACCCTAATGATCGAGACCAAGGATTTGTGTCGGTAGATAGACAAGGTCGGTGGTGAAGATAGAAAAGGACCGAGGGGTCTCTGAGCCATACATCGGAACTATAGTCGACCGGACCATCTCACGCTCTATGGGTCTTTATCGTCGGTGCCAGTTTAATCACTTGTCCCACTTGTCCGTACTCCCAAAATGGAGTTCACGTGTGCGGACAATTGTGACATGTTCATACACATGTGTAAACTCAGGTACACACAGACGAAGGACCCCTTTAAGAATAAAATTGATAAATGGAAGACACATGGTCATTTGGAGATTTCATTTGGTAATTCGAAGTGCTCCCGTTTCCAAAGACACAAAAGTGAACACGTGACGACAAAGAATTGGACGGTGTATCTTTTGAGATTTCTTGATAAAGACTTCAAAATTTTATTAGATCTTTATAATTATACAACCACCAAGTCCTACCACCAATTTTGTACGTACCCGAGATCGGAGTCTTTTCGACCCTTATTTAGAGTTAAAAAAAGGGGAAATGAAAGACACGTTATCACCGGTTCAACGTTTTTGAGAGATTTGGAGTAAAACGAATGTACTTAAATTCTGTCATTATCATGGTTTAAACGTCCCAGTAACACTTTACTACTACTAAGGTCATTATATTATAAATTACTCACAGGTGATTCACGGTGTCTGTCGGAATTAAAATGTACATAGTTAAGTAAACAAATAAAATTTTGATTGAATAGAGAAACTGACAAAACATAGAATCACCGTCACGTGTCCGAATCAACGAGACACCGTACAGCTAGAAGCAAGGAACTGGTCCCTAGCTTGGATATAGGAGACCTAACGTTTCGTCTAAGAATTGGTGACCCGGTGGTCCCTTTAGGGAGCTAAGTAAATTAAAATTTTCTTAAAAGACTCATCCATAATAGTAAATGTAAAATGACTACTCCTTTATTCGTATCTCGTGTATTATCCTCTCTATATTTCAGCCGTAAATCGTATCATACACCGAGAATTATTCAAGAACTATAAAGTATCAATAACAATAACAATATACTATATATATATAGTCCGACGGACCAATGTCCTTTTTTTCCTCTTCCTAATCCTCTCCTCCTCCTCTCCTTCTTCTCCTTCCTCCTCCTCCCTTTTTTCTTCAGTCTGGTGGACACAGTAAAAAGTTACACTATCAGATCCGTAAGGTCTGTATGTACCCGACACACGACACCCTTCAGTAAAGTCAGAACAGACTGAGAAGCGTTGGGGTACCTGATATCGGGTGGTCCAAGAAGACTGGTGTCCTAAGGAGTCCGTTCTTATGACCTCACCCAACGGTACGGGAGGAGGTCCCCTAGAAGGGTTGGGTCCCTACCTTGAGTCTAGAGGATTCAGAGGACGTACCCGTCTGCCCAAGAAATGGTGATCGCAGAGGTCTGCATATACGTGTCTGTGTTTATGATCACGGAAGATCAAACCATCCTTCACAACCACACCACCCATTTCTGCCGAGTCTGTACTGTACCTAGACTCACCCTTTCTCACTAAGATGGGTCTGTAAGAATCCGACTGAATGTTACGTTGGAATCCTTTGTGTTCTTGTGGATATATAGTGTTATCAAACTAAAATAATTTGTATGGTTCGTGTTCCGGTTTGGTCTGTGTCTACAGTGGGACGTCGGTCAGAGTGGTGTTCCTTATTCGGGTGAATGGGGCTCCGAACGAGGTGGTGGTCCAGTCCGTAAGGACCCCCACAGGGGCGGACGACACTGTTGTGGTATAGACCCAGGTCTTATTTTTAGAGTAGAACTCTTTAGAGGTAATGTTTCACGTTTACAAGGATTCCTTCCTTTTCTTTAGACAGTCTACTGACTATCCTACGAGTTTAGGTAGTAAATTTCTTATTGATTTGTTTCGATAAACCAGGACTCCTTATGACTTTAAAATACGGTTTCGTTTACTGGTGTCGTATAATATAAAAGTCTCCCGACTGGTCACCGTAAGGAAGGACTTCCTTGTACCATCGTTCTTCGACTCCTTCCCCTCTCAACTTAGGAACCAGACCCTGAGAAATTGGTCCTAGGACAGTCCATATTCGTCTCCACCGGAACGGAGAAAAATGGTTTATGATAGGTTCATGAGTGTGCGATGTACGTTGGACCAGGTCGTACACGTATGTTACTGGACCTGAATTTGGGAGTCCTAGACCAGTTTCGATTCACCGTACCGATTATTGACCAAAATAGTTACCTAAGGTAAGATATGGAAGAAAATGTACTCTTAAACCTGTCACCTTGGTGAACGGTAGTAACCCGTATTCGTAAAACAAAAGAGTGATGGTTTGACCTTTCACCACTCAACTTTGATTCATCGGATGTATATGTAAACTCCAACGTTTAGCCGGTTAGTCTTTATTTCAATTTTTCCGTATTTTAAACCGTTCCTTCGTCATTTTCTCATCGTGCTTATTTTTGAACCTCACGTCCGACCACTGTCGTAGCTGTTCGGATGAATAGAAGACCTGAGTAAAAGTTCCAGTTTCGCATAGTGGAACTCAAGTGTTTAGTGTTTGTACACTCCTGTTCATTGTTCGAGTACCGACGCTGATACTCATAGTAAGGTCTTGACATGTGTAGAGTCACCAAAACAACCCCCCTTTTACACATTCTAATCATATCAATGAACCCTTAAAAAGTGAAAGTGTTTATCCAAGTTCTTTAGAATGGACTCTAGACAGATAAGCTATTTTCGCTAGTCGTCTTCATCGATCTCCCCCTTTTTTTCATATACCGTAAGTCACTCGGGACACAATACCGTCGTGTAAATGTTCGAAGAGAGGGTGGGACTGTGAGGTCAGAACGACCTATTGACCGGTCAGGGATTTAGATGAATCTTTTTAAGTCATGAAGTACGGAGACAACGACGACAAGGTGTCGAATCTTTAGGGAAGGGGTCCTGAAAGGACTTCCAAGTCACCAATTCTGAGACTCGAGGGTTCCGTCCCCTGTGTCCAAGTTAGGGACCGACCCCCTGATCCTAGGGTGTACTGGGCACCGAGTTGGTTTTTTAAAAAACTTTTCCGGGAGGGGTAATGTGTACTAATAGATTTAGTAAATTGAGCATTCGAACCCTAATTTTAATATGTGTGATGATTTGCATTTTATATCTGTTAGTTGATGTTGGATAACACATCGTGTCCCTTGATATGAGTTATAGACCGTCATTGGATGCTACCTTTTCTTAGACCTTTCCTTATATGCATATAGACTCTGTACATGTATATACAGACCTAGTGGACTTTGATGTTCTAACACTTAGTTTATGTAAAGTTATTTTTGAAATTTTTTCTTAGTACAGAATTCTTGGTTGAACTTACGGTGGAGAGGACACTTGGGAAGGAGTCGGGGAAGGAGGGACGGGGTCTATCTTAGTCAACGAGGGTGGAGGTACATGTAAACATTAGACAAATGTGAAGAATATTTTGAGAGAAGTGACTCTTGAGAGTCTGGTTCTATAGACGGAGAAATTTCTGGACAAAGTAAAGAAGAAAATATAGAGTTCTATACTCGTGTCTTGGGAGTTGTCTCGACTTTGAGCTATACATAAATAGTTCATTTGTTTCGATCTTTTTTTGTTTAGACATCCAACGGACTAAAGACTCCTTTGCTAAGAGTAAAATCCTTTTTTCTCGAACTTAAACGTCTCAATCCCTGGTGAAGACCATAATTTCCTTAGTAAAGTCAAATTTTGACTCAGGGACTCGGTACAAAATTCTTTCGATTTTGTCTTTTTTACTTTTAATAAATGCGTAAGGATATTTCCTAACCCGACACACACATCAAACTTCCCTTTTTTATGAATTACTATTTGAGACCCGAAGATCTTTAATTAGACTAATAAGGATTATAAGTTTTCTTAATACAAGGAGGAGTAAATTTAGATAGATTGTCTCAGGTTTATAATATTTATCTAAAAGATGTTTCATGGATCATGATCTCCCTTTTTGAGTTTTACGTTTATTATCAAGTTTTTAGTATGTATAAATTGTTCATCGAAGAGAGGTTTGCTTTATTCGATTCTTCGTTCTATTAGTACCAAGAATGGGAGATTTTGGTTCTCCCCCCTTATGGACGGACTCTTCCTGAATTGGATGAAACAAGAAATTGATACTGATATTAGAAATTTGTAAAATTTGTGTCGATAAAGATCTCATTTACATCATAGATCCAATTGTGGTAATTGGTGAATCTTAAAATAGATTCTGATATATGTTTTATCTGATGTATACCTTGTTAAATATATGTAAGGGTATTAAAAAAGTTTATATTCAACAAGGAGACACCTAAGTCCTTTTTGATTACTGATACAAAGAGTAGTGCTCCCTTATTTCCTGGACTTCCCTTTCGTCACAGTCTATAGAAGTCTCCGTCGACTGTTCGGTAATTACTTTTGGCTATAGTATTACACACACCTACTCTAAACTATGTCTATACCCACGAGTAGAAGTATTTTACAAGTGTGGGAGTGTGTCGGGTAGTAAGAGAAAAGGTGTAAATATTGGAAAGTCTACATGTGTCTCGATTTGTTTTCTCTCCGTATGTCGCTCTCGGGTCACAGGCGTCTCTACTCTCTATGACCCCTCTTCTGGGTGACCCTCATAGATTCGTCTTTACATGACATTTTACCCATTGACGTGTACTTTCACCCTAATCTGTCGGAAATCCCCCTACCTACCTTTTACCTGAGCAATTGGTGTAATTGGTTAGTCTTTTACTGACTGGATGATACATAAGTTGTACAGTCTCGTCTACACTTACGTGGACTTTTACGGGCGGGAAAGTGTTTTTAAACATTGAGTAAGACTCTACTACCGAATGACTTTTATTATACCTTCAAGGTATTATACGTTTGTCGTACGTTTAATCATGGATAAGGGGGACGACTACTTTAGGTAGATGGTCGGACTTATCTTCTGTCCGTGAGTTGTGCAAAAACCTTTTCCCCCGTGTCCTTTCCTGCACAATCGAACTCGTTAAACTACGACCCTTCAAACCGGTCTCAATTGACTGAACGAAACTCCCTCTATTGAAGTCTTTTCATACGACGTTATAGTCTTTCAGGTGTAACAAACTCTACGTTCATGGTTAGTACACCTCCCAAGGACTTGTTAGAAAGTCTTTTAATCTCAGGTGAGTTCGGTAGTTACGAAACGGGACTCCGAAGGGCTTGGGGGTGGGGAGGTTTTTATGTCTTTGTGAGTGGTAGATCTTTCGTGGTGGCACCCCTCTCAGAGACTCGACTCTCGCGGGATCCCTTCCTCCAAAGCACCAGGACCTTTCTGTGTGTGTGTAGGAGTACCGAGGTAAACTTACTCGACTCTCGATAAGGAGTGAGGTGTAAGACGGGGTAGTGGATAAAGATTCTCACTCGTAGGAAAGGATGAGTTTCGTAACCACTCACTAGCTTCGTATGAAAGGTGACCTTTGTGGGTGTCCCCGAGACGAACCTTTACTAAATAAAGTGTATTGGTGAGAGTGTATGTTAAAGGTCTTCCAAAAGGTAAAAAGGTAATTCGTAAGTATTTAAGATATTGAACCCTGTACATGAAGGAAACCCCTGAGAGAAAGAAAGGGAAATACTTCGACTCCTGGATCACCGTTCGACCGACAGTAAACGTAAAGTCAAGAGGTGTGTCCATATTTTTACAGGGGATGATTTTCTGAGGGACGGTGAGTGTTAAAAAATTTTGTATTTTACGATTAAATATTCTCCTAAACCCCGTAAGACCTGACCTGAGTCACTTTAACTCTATTGACTGTCTTTGCCCTGTCTAATCTTCCCTCCCGTCCAGAGACATCCCTTCTTTGACCCTGAAACTGGGAATAATCGTTAGACTCTACAAGCTGATCTTCCTCGCAGGAACCTCACTCCGACCAACACGTACTGGAACACACATGTCTGTCTCTGCCCTCTTTCTATACCCTCTTTGTTTCTTCTCCAATTCTTCTCTCACTCAGTCAAATACGCGACTGAAGAAGCCTCCAACTTGGACAGGGTGTACCAGGACCCCGTCTCGAAGACGAATTTAGTCACTTAGAATTTCGTACGTGGGACCCGGTCGTCGTAGTCGACCCTCCAACAATCCTTGTGTTTAAGGGTCCAGGGTGGGGTCTAGATGTCTGTGGGACCCCACTGTGGGTTGTTAGCGACTCCAACTCTGACTACATACAGTTTCAAAATCTTAGTGACCGGATTTCATTGTCCCTGATTTTAACGGGTAATAATCGTTATAACCCATCTACCCCAAAAATGTACTCACCTGAGACGTTTAACTTATTACTTATCTCCTTTTAGACCAGAGTGAGTCCTGACCACCGTTTTAAATGTACATCTCTACATTTTCACTATATCGTACCTATATCTCTATTTATATCAGAAGAAAGAACTTGACCGAAACCCGATGTACTTTAGAACTGTACATGGATAAGTATACTCTTGACGTAAATTGTAAAACCCTTAATATTAAACTATGTTCACTATAGAATGAAATTTCTTTGAATACTAAGAATTACGTCAAAATATTTTGTTGATTTCGATGGTTACTAGTATGATTCATTCAGTCTCCTTCTGTTTATATTATGCTACAGTGAATCTACATATTAAAAATTTTTAACTATATTTACTGAATAAATGTTTTGTTTTTATCTGAGAACCTGAAACTCTTGTTTGCATACCAATGGTCCCCGTTTCCCATCCCCCTCCCTATCTGACCATTAAACCCTAACTGTACATGTATGACGATATAAATTTTATTTTACGGAAAGGTACTTTTTTTTTTTTTTCTCTCTCTCTCTCTCTTTGTGGAATTCTTGGAATTGTAGTTTCTGTTTACATATGACCCTACCTAATTTTCACCCGGTCTTCATTTCTCCTTGTCTAACAGTTTTTCCTTTCGTATTATTGGGTTTCGGTTCTAGACAGGTGAAGAAGTGTAAGAACTACCCGGGTTTGTTTACTCCTGGTGTCGTCACTACGTCCAGAAGGTATGAGTGTATTGAAAAAGTCAAACAGATAGATGTGGGAGTTAAGAGGATTGGTTTTTTCTCCTGGTCTTCACCGTCACCACACTCATACCTCTATTATGTTTTGAACGACACTGAAACAGAATTGATTGAGAGTGACGATTGTGTAACACCCATAATATAATCGATCGGACACAGGTGTGTGTCCTGGACCTGTGTCGACCTCACCCACTGGGACCGTACTTCCTAGGACCTAAGTCCGAGTCGTCCTCGCACTTGTCGTTACGTCACGTCCGGTCCTCCGTCTGAACTCGTCCTTTGCCCCCTCATTCCTTTGTTTGGCGGGGTGGTCCTCCAGTTCCTGACCGGGGTCCTAAAGTACCCCGGTACCTCGGAAGCGTGTTCCTAAGTGATACTGTCCGTACGGTCGTAGGAACGGTGGTTTGTCGCTGTCGGCTTTCCTACCGGTCTGTGCGAACGAAACACTTGCGGTGTGTCATTTCGGCCATATTTTTCCGTTAAAGGCTACCTCGGTGTTTTTGAGTTTTCGTTCGGGGAAAGTTGTGACTGACATCTGTGAATCTTTACACTAACAGACTTGCGTCGATGTAAAGACTTCTGTCAGTGTATTAGGGGACTCGCCACGGCGATTGGTGGCACAGTTGTCGGAAGTCCTGATCAAATCCCGAAGAACAGAAGAGACAGGAGAGTTTGTCGTATTAGTTTAGTTACTAAGTAGTTTCTCTATTCTGTGAACTGAACGAGTAAAACACTGAACAATAAAAAGAAGTATCTTTACCATCCTGAATCTACTTACGTTGGCAGTTACGAGATATCACATCCGTCTGACTAGATTGGGACGTACATTAATACGAGAGATCGAGAATTTTGAGGTACGAGAAATTTACTCATTATAATTGTTTATGACGATTAAGGGGTTTAAGGACTATACACTTAAAAGAGAAAACTATATAAGATTACCTTTTAGACAAGAGTACGATTTTTGTCTCGTACCTGTTTTCGTTTGGACTGAAAGGAGTCTATATATAAAAACTTTCAGTTGACCGTACTTAATATACATTAACTATTCCTTTAATGGAATTGGTGATAGCCCGTTTGTGTGTGGTTGGAATGGGAATTAAATGTAAGTTAATGAGTGACGACTAAGTGTGTATTAAAGTACTAACACGTCGGGGTAATTTATGAGGTGATCCAATAGGTTAATTCGTTATAAGTGGATCGTAAATTGATGTGGAAATGACCCTTACTTTAAGAAAAAGAAAGTATTTTAAATCCCTTCTATATTCGTCTTTGTTTTATCTTCAGGGAAACTTAACCCTTAAAGACAAAGTAAATTATTACAGAACAGTTATTAGCCATGAAATTTTAAAGAGAACACATAGGTAGGTTTAAAGAAGAAACGACCGGAACTGTAAAGGACGTAGATTGGGTAGTTGTGTAAGTAAAAAAGGGAGAGAAAGGTAGTGGTCCGATATATGGTTATAGAGAATGAATGGTTTAGATGAGGAAATGATGGGTGGTAAGAACGTCTTCTTTACATGTCTTTACCCTATGGGTAAACGTTTAGGTCGAAACTTTCTACTACTTTATCACTACCACACCATCTGCTACCTTTACTCTCTATAAAGTTTTAAAAGTTCTCGGGAAAAGACCGCTCTTATAGAAGGTAATTGTTGTTGTTGTTAAGAGACACACATACATACACACACACACACTCTCTCTCTCTTGCGATAGAACGAAAGTGAACATTATCGTTTGTCTTGGACCGGGGTCCGTTCAGAATGAAATTAAGGGGTAAACTCTGTAAAGACTGTCGAAACTAGATCGTGGGTTTTTTGTTGTAAGAAGTTTAAGAGATGGATTGAGGACAGGAACAGATTCTGTTCTATTTAATTAAGGGTCCTCCTGAGGGAACTTGACCAAAGTTGAGGAGGTAAGTCTGTGAAGATCTGAGGTTTGGTGTTTAATTTCTTCCTCTATAAAGTCTCTCTCCTCCCTCTACTCATTCCCATCGGTCATCGTCTTTTCCTTACTCAGTTTATGAACGTCTGTGTACGACAAACGGGTCCTGATCTCTCTCGAGGCTACCTGCCGTCGTGTTTGGATAGGAGATCCTCTTCTAATCCGTACATCTTTTCTTTCTCTAGTCTCCTACTTGTTTGCCGATATCTCAGTCTAAACTGGTTCTCACAAAAGAATACTTTCACTTTCTGTAGATATTCCCGAGATTTCCTACTTTCTTGAAAAACTTTAACAATGTAGATATCACTTTATAAGGTTGATAAGATCTCAATAGGATTGATTTAACTAAGAATTTCTCCTCCTTAGTGGTCCGGGTAAAAGTGGGTAATAACTCGGTATAACATGAATAATGCCAAAGAGTCTCCCGCGATCACCATTTCTTGGACGGACGGTTACGTCCTCTGTACTCTCTACACTCAAACTAGGGACTCAGTCCTTCTAGGGGACCTCCTCCCGTACCGTTGGGTGAGGTCCTGAGAACGAACCTCTAAGGGTACCTGCCTCCTCGGACCGTCCGGTGTCAAGCACCCCAGTGTTTCTCAGCCTCTGTTGATTTCACTGACTCGTGCGTGTGTATGTGACATAAATAATTTTGGAGTTCAATAATCGAGTATTATCAAACTTTTGTGTGAAGACACACGGTTGAAGTGGGTATGTATACCACTTTGGGACTCACAGATGTTTTGGGGATTAACAGGGACCAAGGTAACGCGGTGGTGTAGGTATCTATTGAGAAATATGAAAGGAAACGGAGAAACACAAGGAGAAAGAGAGAGAAAGGTGAAAGAAGTAGATCGTGACAGTAACCGGAACAGGGGTCTTCAGGACTCCCGGTAGTCTTACTGAGTCCCGAAGAGTGCGGGAGTGTTGCCTGGAAACCCCCTACCCGTTAGGACAACGTCCCTTAACGGGACACACAACACCGTAAAAATGTCGAAGGAACTGGAGATGAGTCATCTAAGACTATGAAGGTGCAGGGGATCAGTACTGTGTGTTTTTATAAGTTTAACGGGTTGACAGGGTAGTCAAGTCAACGAGTCAGTACAGGTTAAGAAACGTTGGGGTACCTGAAATCGTACGGTCCGAAGGGACAGGTAATGGTTGAGGGTCTCGAACAAGTTTGAGTACAGGTATCACAACCACTACGGTAGAGTAGGAGACAGTAGGGGAAGAGGACGGAAGTTAGAAAGGGTCGTAGTCCCAGAAAAGGTTACTCAGTCAAGAAGGGTAGTCCTCCGGTTTCATAACCTCGAAGTCAAAGTTGTAGTCAGGAAGGTCACTTATAAGTCTTGACTAAAGGAAATACTAACTGACCAAACTAGAGGAAGGTCAGGTTCCCTGAGAGTTCTCAGAAGAGGTTGTGGTGTTACGTTTTCATGGTCAAGAAGTCACGAGTCGGAAGAAATACCATGTTGAGAATGTAGGTACGCACTGAGGACCTTTTTGGTATCGAAGTTGATCTGTCTGGAAACAGTCATTTCATTACAGAGACGAAGAATTATACGACAGATCCAAACAGTATCGATAAGAAGGTTCCTCGTTCCTAGAAAATTAAAGTACAGGGTATACTCCCTGTTTAGAGGGGGTCGACTGTTAGTGATCCTACCAACTTAGACGGAGATAAGGAATGATTGGAATGTTGAACCTCAAATTTTCTCTATATTACTTCAGGTCCTTTCCTCGTCTCTTCTTTAGTAAAGTGTCATCCTCCGGAGTTCTACTTAGAATCATTTATCCCTCTGTTTCAAGTTAAACGGATACTTAAGATCGAATAGACCGTTCGAGTCCTTATAGGACTTAGACGATCGTGTTACGTAAAACAAATAGTTCAATATTGAATGGTCAATGTCCATTGCACTCGACGTAATCCTGACCACCCCCTACCCGAAACACAAATCTGGAGTCTCTACTATGTCCGTCCTTAAAAGTCGTCCGATATTTATAAGTTATTTAAGAACATATTGAACATTCCGGAACAATCCAATTATGTTCCACAGTAAAACTCCGAATCCCAAAACAACCGTAAAGTGATACTTAAACCCTTCCCTTCTTTGGTTTCGTGAAGTAACGAAGTTACCGATCCTTGACGGTAGGTCGAGTAATTATTCCACAGAGCCCCTGAAGTGTGGAAAGATTTCGGACCAAAAAGAGAACTCACAAAAAGATCGGAATCTTTTGTCAGTCGATTTTAGGGTCGACGTTCAATCACTCGGATGTCCTTAAAACGTTCAAAAGTTTGAACGACTACAAATAAGTAAGGTACGTTCAATTAAGAGCTCATGTAAATGAAGGTAGAGTATGTATTCTTTTCAGTAATCTTTCGTAAAGTCCGAAAAACAACAAGTGGAATGTCCAGAAAGAGGATTAGTGAGTGATTAGAGTCTAGTGTCTACGACTATAATGGTCAAAGACGAAATCCTTTGTTTTCTAGATCATAATTTAAAGGACGGTCAACCAAACCAGTGAAAGACCTATTTTGTTTACCGTGGAGATCGGGTACATAAAATATGTGTGTTCTTTTATAGCCTTAGTTAGATACGGTAGAGTCGGAGGGGAATCGTAAACTGAATAAAGTAGTGAAGACGGAAAAAGCTTTATACAAAGTCAAAGCCGAAAGTACTATGGTAGAAGAGGAACTAAAGGTCGATAGGTCGACGAGTAGACAGAGGTACTGAGAATAACTGACTAACAAGAGAATTGGAACACGAGAAGAACTGGTGAGTGATCTGTGTATACTGTAACTCGAGAAAAGAAATACGTTAGAGAGGGATTCACTAGAGATCGGACTATCCAAGTTACTTCATCGTAAGGAAACGATTGTTGAGAGTTTAAAGACACAGCTCCTTACTTAAAAAGTTACTCGAAACTTTCGGTATGTAGGTTAAAAGATGAGTGGTTTTGAAGAACGTAGATTATCCGTCTAGTTTTAATAACGTCGATTTTCTTTTGAGAAGTAAGTGGTAGGGAGGTTGAGTAAGGATCAGGACAGACAGACACGAACATTTAGAGTCGGTTTACTCTTCCCAAAATATAGGGGGATGAGGAACAGAGTTGGTCGAAAGACTACGAGACGAATCCTTTAAAGGAGTGGTGGAAGAGGGATGAGAGGTCGGTATAATCAAGTTTGTAGTAAAGGGAGTCAATTTGATGGATAAATTACTCGTCTAAGACCCGCAGGGATCTGTTGGAATATGGTCGGAAGAGAATTATGGGTTTACCGAGGACGAAAAATATTGAGAAGTTCCTTCATACACCACGTTTGATTGTGGGACTGTGAGTAGAAACTAGCGACTTAACCAGTAGGTCGACCAGTCACGTGTTTGAAAACGTTCACTGGAAATATTACGTCGGCAAACCTGTGGTCCCAAACTGGACTGACGCTTGTTTGTTGTTTTTGTCCTTCTAAAACTATGTCTATTCATGGTAATTAGGAAGACTTCCAACAATACTTGTTTATTAGTTATTTTGTTTACAGGAATAGTATAAGATCTCAGAGTTGGTAGGGGACGGTAGACGTCTGAACGTGTTTGTGTCGTATTTCTTTTGCACCATGTTTTATAGGTAGATAGCTTTGAGAGTACGGTTTTACTGATGTAACTTATTCAGTCCCATTATTTATTTACGTAGTATTTTGATTAATCTCCTTTACAAACTCTACGAAACTATTTCGACGTTTCCAAATTTGATGGTACACATTGTTAATTTTTAAGATTTTTTTCTGAATTTTAGATACCGATCGTCACGGTTAGGAATTTCCCATCTTTAGTTGAGATCAGATCAGAAATTTTTGTGAATTTTTCTTTTACTATAGATCCATCACTGAGATCCATTTATACGTTTATTACCTATGTCCTTTCCAACACGAGATAGATTTTTTATGTCACTTTAAACGGAAGATTCTCAACCACATTTTTTTTTTTTGTTTTTTTGTCAGGGTCTTCATCTTAAATAAAAGAGTATCATTTGTGTAGAAAAAAAAAAAAAAGAAATACCATTTGTGTAGATTCACTTAAAAATAGGAAAGAAAACTTCGGTCTACCTCCTGTCCTAAGACGCTATCACCCCATGAAAGAGACTCTTTATTTGTATGTTTCTTTATTCTTGTAGTCCCGGTGAAGACAGTAGGTCGGAACCCTATTAATCCGACGAAACTGACTCCCGTATCGATAACTGGATGTCCCCTTCTTTCAATGGACCTACGATGTTCCGTGTCCCCAGAAATTTACCAAAAACGTTTTACTACGAATTGGTCGTCAAAGTCCCCATCATATTATCTATGGTTTTGGGTCTTACTCTACGATGGTCCTTGATGCTAAATCTGTAAAATTCAGAAAGAGGGTGTACCTTCATATATCCCAGATCCTATTCTAAATAAACCTTCCACAGTGACCGTACGACACTGAAGGTGTGTGGGGAGGGTCGACCGTTCCCATGGCCCGAAGAGTCCCTATTCCCGAAAATACCCTGTTGACTCTCGATGAAACGTACGTGGGGAATGTTAAACCACACTACGACGACGACGACGACGACGACGATTCAGCGAATACATCACCGGTTGAGACACGCTGGGGTCTCTGCCGTCGGGGGGTCCGAGGGGGTAGGGACCCGTGACCATAGATTTAGTACGGACCCTTTGGATTGCCCTTCTCCTACCGAACGTCTCCGGACACGATGTGTCGTCTCTACCCTTTCACTCCCTCTTTGACGTGAGGGTCCCTTACAACTCCGTTTCCATCGACTCACAAGAGGGTACCTGACCTCCACCCAATGATCTCTCTCCGTCCGACCCAAATAACCTAAGAAAGATACTTTGGTCCTACCCTGTTAGTCTAACGTAAAAGCTTTCGACCAAACTACCAACGCCTTCGTGTCTTAAATGAGAGAACAAACATTTGCTCTTTGGGTTGAGGACCAACGAGGGCCGTCGGTAGAAGCTAGTCCTTTTGTAGAACAGGTCCCCACTTTAAAGTGTCTTTTCTCTTGTCTCGTCTTTTTGGTTGTCTTCTTACCTCAAACTTGGCACCAGTTTACCATGTGTTTTAAGTGGGACTTAGACTTGAAACACGACTACATTTCGTTTTCTGAGGGGCAGTTCGATCAAACTCAACGTAAAAGATCATAAACAGTGATTTTCGTGAAGTAAAATATTAGAGATTTTCTAGACCCTCCTGTCGGTGTCGGGTTTAAACACGATCTGATCTTAACAGGTGAAGCGTCCTTTTACGGGTTCTTAGTTTTACGGTCGAAGTTGAACGGAGAGTCTCACTTAAGATAGGGAATTCCTTCTACACCTTAGATTAAGTTTACTCTGTAATTAACTTTTTACCTGAAGAAAACCGGTCTTCCATTCTTTGTTCCTCTCAGTTAATATACAATGGACCATTACTTGAGAGACCCTCGGTCTTCTTTGACTGACGTCCAGGATTACTCTTTTACCTTTTTTTTTGTGTATGGGTGTATAGAACTCTAATAAAACTTGTTCGACGAAGGTGCTGAGGTAGTTGATTTACGGGTTAAAATATAATAATTTGGGTAGACCTTTCGTAGAATGAGAGGGGTTAGGGAGTTCCGATCCGTTACTTCTATTACGGTTTTTATTATTTTCGTGTGATTCATCCTGACTCTCTTCTTTCCGGTAAATCGATGACTTTGAATCTTTAGGATTTGTCACAAATCTCCACTCACCATATTAAAGTTCCTCTCTGCTGGGTTTCATTTTCTGTCCGCTAAGACAACATTAACTACCCCCAGTATAAATTGAACGTGGACCTGAAAACCGAACACTTTATTCGACGAATCCAGGGAAATCCGCGAATCCTTCTTAAATAAATAGATTCTGGTTTTTGTATGACAGTACTATTAACACAAATATGGTTATTCAACGAACCGTTTGTTCTAAGGTATCTGAGTTTTCTTTTAGCGACTGGTAGAGACGTACTAGTGCTTCACGTTTAATTGTCCTGACTTTAATTACTCCAAAATGACCTTCTAAGACTCTCGGTCCGAGGGACATATTTCAAAATATTGATTCAGCAACGATGACAGTACTGGACGTCCGAAGGAACAATTACTCGTATCACTAAGATAAATGTCTACAGTCGTTAGGAGTGTGGACGAAGGGTGTCGGAAATAGTTGAATGATTCGGGTTCAAATTTTGAGAAGAAGAAATAGACACGAACGAGAAATGAATTTTTTTTTTTTTTAGGATGAAAATCAACTTATAACCACGTTACTCGGATTGGCAATTAAAGGTTGTTTCAGTTAAGTGGTCAGTTTATAAAACGATTACCCCCTAGAATTCAATGAGTTCACAAAATATATATTTTTTTCCAAACGACAGTTAATGCTGAAAAAATACTATCCAAAAAAACTCCCTCCTAGATGTTATTTCCTTATAATAAAACCTTTTTTTTTTTCTTGTTAGATGATATACAAGATCCTAACTAAACCTGGACTCAGTGTACGATTCTTCAAATGGTTGAAATTGTACGAACTCAATAGAAACCATTTACATCGGTTTAATTCGGTGTTTATATTTGAAACAACTGAAAAGAAGAGAGTGGGAATAATTGTGAGTGTCAAGCCGTAGATAAAGTTTTATGAGACATAAGGGTTAAGGTTGAGATAGGTATTGTTTCGACTTCTCTTTTTAGTCATTAATAATGTAATGAAATACGGAGGATGGACTCAAATATAGGTGGTTTTCTTTGTCTTAGATTACAAGTTTCGATTTAGAAAACGTCGGGGTTTTGACGTTTTAAACTTCCCTAAAATTTGTGATATGTAGAAGAAATAAACACTATAAATAAATTCATATTACACACCAGACCTTCTTTCAACGAGTAGAACCCTATAAATAGTTTTAGTGGGTTGTCGAAATTTTTATTTTTACAGACCTGGTGTAGGGGTCTTCACTAAGATTGCACGTAGAAAGTGGTTCTTTGTTCCTATTTCTTCACCGATAAACGCACACACACACACCACTCACAAAACGGTAAAAGTCCTATTCTATGACTTATGACAGGGAACTTCAAGACGTTTTTGTTGGGTACTGGTGACGTCACTACGTAGACCCAAAGACCCGAAACGTCCACGTCAAGTTCCCTTACAGTGTATACTCTGAGGGGAAAGAGCAAGAGTCACGATTCTGACCAAACTCTTTTTTTATTATCTAATAAGGAAACACAAGACTGTGTTTAAGAAAACTCTATCTCCAAAAAGAAAGGACATCTTCAATGTAATTTTTTTATTTGGATCAACAGAGACTGACTTCAAACATGATCTGTGTTTCGTGATTCCTTGGTGTTTAGAGACAAAGGGAAATAATAAATAGTACGGGGAATTTTAAGACATCTCAAGTTTTTTGTGTCCACTCGACAGACCGTTCTGTTCGTTCGTTATCAATTCCTAGTGTGACCTCGTCGTAGCACGACAGTAATTGGGATAGTTGGGAAAGGTGAGGTTGGTGGTCTCCGTCTCTTTGTCGTCACCCCCACCCCTCTCTCTCCTACGTCACATACGAATTGTCTTTCTACTCCGGTGGTAAAGAGGTAAAGAGGGGTTTACGGAGTAAAATCTTCATTTATTTCTACCGACCATTAGCTGTTTTTGCCTTTTGACTCGTCGTATTTACTAACCGATTTCTTTGAGTGGAGGACGTCCGCTAGATACATGTATGCCGTTCAGAGGTTTAGTGTCAGAGGTGCGTGTTGATCTTACGGGTCACCCTACCGACTCCCGTTTCCTTTCTCTTTTCAGGTTTTATTGTATAAACTAAAAAGATAAAACCATATTTACGTAAAAAATGCCAACTTTTTCTGGGGAGTATTTGTTATGACGAAAAAAACTATAAAGTGAGAGAGGACCGTGGAGAGGATACTCGAGTCAGAGATGAATACGTCGAAAGTATAAAGGAGGAACGTACTGGGTAGTACGGGGAACGGTGGACCGGTCGGAAGTGACGTAAAACAGAGTCTCCGGGACTGTACTTTATATTACAGTACCTTTGACATCTGCCTGTCCCGGTCTCCGACAAGTGTCGGTCGACGATTAAATACGGACGTAAACGTTGTCGGTTACATGGTCCCTCCTTAATTTTTTAGTACTAAGACCTGTAAATGGGGAAAGGGAGAATTTACGTAATCAGAATTAGAAAGACAGTGTATAATCAACAGATTATTCTCTGAGTTCGATGAGTTCCATGACAACGATGGACCATCGGTTATGGTCTTGATTTGTCCGTTCTTTATGAAATTTTTTTTTTACGAAGATCTTCCAAGTGTCGATATTTTAGGTTAACTAAAATTTCTACCAGTCACATTTACATCATCGTCGTCCCGAAGTCTTTAGTTACTCTTCGACAATCCCCGAAATTTATAGAAAAGATCCACCATCATTTACAGTGTCCTACTGAAATCATCTATCTTTGAGGATGAAATCTATATCGTTATTCTAACAGACTTTATTACTTTCAGCAGAGGAAGGGTTTTGAAGTTTTTTTACATACACATGTAAAGACTAAAATACTCAATATAATAATTTGGGTACTAAATTTTTTATAAAGTTTTAGAACTTAATTGGTTGATCTCTAATTGTTCCTCTACTGTCCTGTTACCACAGGTGATTTCTAAAAATTTTTAGAAAGTGAGTAACTTAAAAATTTCGAAGTAGTAACTATTCATCCAGACTTTTACGTTTCACGATCCTGTAATTTTTACTTGGTATGTCTGTTATTTTAGGTAAATTTGAGTACCCTTTTAGCACTTAAGTGTTTCAACATCTCTTCTGTGTGTATACTTTTTATTCTATACCTTGTATCCGATATCATTTACATACTTTAATTCAGTGAACTTTTGATCCGTTCTCCCTGATTAAGAACGGACCTCCCATCTAAAATCCGAGAGACTTCCTATACCTCGGGGTAACCAGAAAATCTCTTCGTTCTCACCAGATCTCTTTCTCTTTATCTTAAACAAAGAGTTGTAATCGGGATCTAACCGAGGAATCCTTCTAGTTATGGTGACACAGTATGGAGATCCAAGGGTTTCACGATGTGTTAATTTGACCTTCGGTAGGTAGTGGGACACCTCGATACATTCGGATACTTAGTATACCTGAGAGAGTGGTGTCCTTATTCTGAATAAAGGAAATGTTGGGGTTATAGACCATCTATACATTATTTTGAAACCAAAAAAAATGTGTTTCCCCACCTCCCTCCTCCTTCTATTCGAATCTCGGACACGTTCATACTTTCTCTTTGACACAGAAATTCTCGATTCAGATATGTCCTATCTGTTTTTGCCTTAACCCCTCTCATCTGTCACACGTAATCCAACCGCGAACGGAAACAGACAAGAAGGTCTTCGATTCGTTCTCTTGTCATTCGTTCATACGCTCCTTGGTACGTTCACAGTATACAAACCCCCTTGTTATTAGACCCCTTTATAAAAAAGGAGAGAGAAGAAAAAACATATATCGATCTTCATAGGTTTTTTTCAGAAGTCATAGCGTTAGGAGAAACTTTCCTTACTTTCCCTTTAAGTTATTTCTCTAAGGATTTTCATCAATTATTTCATTAATAGGAGTTGATCTAATGAGTTATCCAAGTTTATTCCACTAGATCAATTCATTCTCTTCTTATTCCTAAAGATTAGAGACTGCTTACGTCTCCTTTTGGATCTTCAAACCGGATCTTTCATTTAGTGTGTAACACCTTTGTCTTATGTTGATATGAATAGTACTCTTAGGTATAGACTTAGAACAAATTACTTTAAAAGAGAATTAAAGTTTACACGTTTACGTCTCTGTATTTTAAGGTAATTATAAATGGATAAATGAATTCACTCCTCCGTAGAATATACCCTTACGTCCTTAAACCAGTTGTGGAGCCTAGAGGAAGAAGGATGGTTACGGACCCCAATCAGACCAGCATTTAAGTTATATGAACCATCTTCTATGAAATTTGATGTGAATCTCTAACCTATAAGATCTGGGTTTTATTGTTTACAGATCCTTTTTCAAAAGGTTCTACACAGTAAGTAAAGATGATTCTCATGTTTTAGTCGTTGAAACGACTAAGGAGTTCTTCGATTAATTCTCTTTAACATAAACTAACTATAATCGATAAGTTAATCCTAATTTTTTTTCCTTTTTCCGTAGGATATAGTGTTAAAGTATTATGTCAATGACCGTAAACAACAGTTTAAATAGGATACTTTCATGATGACACTTGATCCTTCTTAAATACCAGTAAAAGAGAACCTAAGTATCGGGTTACGAGACCAGAATGTTTACTGTGTACAATCGACAAACCAGAACTTTGAATTAAGGAAACTAGGAAACTAGAATCTGACATATAATTTTTCGTCTTTGTAATGAAACGGTTGTTTCCAGACAGATCAATTACGATCTGTCATCAGTAGATACCTACACTCTCAACCTGATATTTCTTTCGACTCACGACTTCTTAACTACGAAAACTTGACACCACAACCTCTTCTGAGAACTGTCAGGGAATCTGACGTTCCTCTAGATCGGTCGGGTAGGATTTCTTTTAGTCAGGACTTATAAGTAACCTTCCTGACTACGACTTCGACTTTGAGGTTACGAAACCGGTGGACTACACTTCTTGACTGAGTAAACTTTTCTGGGACTACGACCCTTTCTGACTTCCTCTTCCCCTACTGTCTCCTACTCTACCAACCTACTGTAGTGGTTGAACTACCTGTACTCAAACTCATTAGAGGTCCTCAACCACTACCTACCCCTTCGGGCCACAGGTACCCCAGTGTTTATCAGTCTGTACTGACTCGCTAACTTGACTTGACTTGAACTAGGAACCCAACTTCCGATATCCTAAATCTTATCCATAGAAGAGCCTAAACCCCTTCTAATTTACGTTATGATATAAATTTTTACTTATAGGTCTTGTAGTTGTAATTAAGAAGGAGTGAGGGAAATGATTGAAAACATCCGAAGGGACCACCGAGCCCCCAATTTCGCAGACGGACCTTACGTCCTCTGGGTCCAAGCTAGGGACCCAGCCCTTCTAGGGGACCTCTTCCTTTACCGTTGGGTGAGATCATGAGAACGGACCTCTTAGGGTACCTCCCTCCTCGGACCATACGATGTCAGGTACCTAAGCGTTTCTCAGCCTGTGTTGACTCGCTGAAGTGAAATGAAAATGATTGAAAACTCGGAGAACTCGATCTTTTAACCTATTTGGTTTTTAGATAAAAAGTTACATAACACGGTGTTCCTAATCGACCATCATCAAGACATTCAATATAAGACGAATAAATTTTGATTGAAAATGAGAAACTACCTTTTCTATTGACATCATGTTTTTATGACATTGGACTGTGAAGACAAACTCCGAAATTTACCACTTCTCTTTGGTCTTTGAACACATTTTAACGGTGGAAGGAAAATGTGACGACTGTTGGTTAACGGTTTGGAGTCACTTCGAAGGAAGTAGAATTAACCCTCGTCACTCTTATGAAGAGTGGGTTCGTAATCGTAATGATAAGGACTAGAACTACTAAGTAGAATAAAATCACAATCTCTAAAATAAACTGACGTTATTCGTAGTCGGTTATGAGTTGGATGTATTACCTTGAAAATAACGTCCCGAGTTTACCTTAAATGTTCAAGATTGATTCGTTATTTCTTGTTCGACCAAAGATACAATTCTTCCGTCTAAATTGTGTATGAATGAAGAGAACACGGTCTTTGCGATGATTTAATGTCGTGTACGTAAAATTTTTTCTATTTTTGGTTGTTTTTCTCTCTCGTTCCTCTTTTACCGTTACCTATTTCGTGTACCTTTTGAGTATTGACTGAGTTTCCGGGATCTGTCAGATTAAGATTTGATATGCACCCTCACCTATTCTTGGTTGTGTTAAATGTGACGTTTTGGCAGTCTTCTACGCGATGGGCCTTTGTAGTAAACGTCAATTTTATTCTTAGTGACCTATAATTTAGTGATCTAAGATGGTGGATGAGAACCAATCCACGTCAATGAAATATCTTTTACCCCTAATTGATTAGTAGAGTCTTACGTCTCTATGGGTTGAACAAGGAGAGTGATCCGAAAGGTCTTTCGACCGTCAGTCTGGTGTGTAAGAATCTTTCTCTAGACTTCTCAGAAGAGACCCCTTAGGAGTCTCTCAATTCTCTCTTATAAGGGAGGTACTATATATTTATACTAATATAATTTTCTACTTCTTATACTTCTTCTTTTACCCAGTAATAAGTCTCTTGTTTATCCAGGAACTTTGACCTATCTTACCTCAAATTATCTTCCCAATCTTCTACTTCAACTTCTTTAGAAATGTTTTCTTCTCGTCTTTATTTTCCTCCTTATTCTTTTCCATTCCTTTTATTCTGACCGGGTCACCAGGGTGAAAGCTTACTGTCCTCAAGATTTTTAGTCTTTATCTTCATCAATTGTCTTTGTTTGTTTTTTAGTTCTGATAAAGAATCTTGACTTCTTGTAGTCAAAGGTTGAACTTGACGGGTTGTTCGTGTCATTGATTTCCTGTTGTCCTTCTGTAAAATGAAACTTGAAGTTCTTATAACCCTTGTGTTTCTCCCCAGATGTTTCAAGGTTTCTCCTTTTTAATCTACCGTTTCTTTTACCCCTAATCTGTCAAAATTTATAGAGTTTCCGTTGACGTGTCAGTGTCTTCGTTCCTTCGTTACCCAAGTCTTAAGATGCTGAAAATGTGTATTAAGTTTGATGGTTTGTTCAAGTTCCTGACTTACTTCCTGTATGGGAGATGATTTTTCAATGACGTCTTGAACGTGGTTGTTTTCAACTTAAACCTTGTTCTTACTCCTTACGTACCCTATATTACCCCTTAGATTGTTTCTTTTTTTTTGGGAGGTTCCCCTACCCCGATCTCCTGAGATCCCACTCCCTATATAACCTCGTGTCAATGAGTTATCCGGTTCTACGTCTCTCGACAGTAGTCGCTCAGAGTGGTAGTGTCCTCTCAATAAAAAGGTGGATTCCTGTCTTACAGATTCATTCAGACTTGGTCAAAAGATTGTCAGTGAGGTTCTAAATGAGACGGAATTGGACAAGAACTCTCGTTGTCAATCCAGAACCACTTCCTCTTTTTAAGTTTTTTCAGGTAGGGAATATTGCTGTCAAGGTGTACTATCGATCTTGGGTGGGATTGTGGAATGGTTTACGAAAGGTCTTACGTTAGTACTAGAACGGGTGATTTGGAGTATCTTACCCACGTGTCCATGAGAACCCCTTCGACTTTTCACAATCAGCAAGTCAATACAGGTTGAGAAACACTAGGGTACCTAATACCGAGGAGACAGGTACTTTAAGAGGTTCGTTCTTATGACCTTACCCATCGGTAAGGGAAGAGGTCCCCTAGGAGAATCTATGACTTGGGTCCAGAGAACGTGATAATGGTAGACTCGGTGATCCTATTGACTTCGGTCTGTGATAAGGACTCTAAGAAAGGACTAGAACTGTCGGAAGTAGATTTTCACTTTCGTAGAAGTGAAGGAACGTGTCCCTCCAAATTCTAACGATGAACTAAAAAGTTTTGACGATATAGACTTACTCCCTACGTAAATAACTACCATTTATGTATGCATACTTCTTTTACCGTTTATCTCTTCAATCGTATGACCCTAATAGAACCATCTTCTCCCTATTCCACTCCATAAACAAGACGAAGAATTAGACTCACCCTCCATGTACTTACAGGTAAATGATAATTAGAAATTCAGATACGTAATCTATGTGTATGTATACACACACATATATATATACATATACCCATATCCACATATACATACACACATACATATATATATATACTTGTAAATACTTGTCTTGTTCATACACACACACACAAATACATATAAAGACACATGTCATAGAGTCTTAACTTTTATTCTTTATGTTGGATAGACACCGTTAACTAAAATGACTATCACCACGGTTTTAAGTGACATATCAGAGAGGTTACAAAAGACACTTAATTTTTTTTAAGATATAATCATAGTTTATCCTTTTTCATCTCTTCAGTAGTTTTCGGGGGTTTACTTTGGATGACAACGTTAGGTAGAGACCATTACCTGTGGTCCGTGTGACTTGTCAGTATTGAAGTACCGAGTAGTACCGTACACATAAACAAACACCCACACACATATATTATTCGTCGTCCTAATGGAACGACGTAATAGACCCGGAGTCTTCAGAGATCTCTTCGTCACAGGTTGTTTGGAAAGACATACAGGTTATGACCTCGGTGGTCGGTGTATAGTTTGATTCAGGAACTTTACACCGAACGCACTGACTCTTTGTCTTAAAAATAGAAGACGTTAATTTCAAATTTATTTGTATACACCGATCACTCGTAATACCAAACAAGAGACATCTTGGTTTTTCAACTTACAGGAATCATGGTCTACGTTATATACAGTTTTGGTAGGTACACAATTAGTAGGGTGTTTATCACGTTTTTAGGTTGTTTGTTTTGAAGAAACCAGAAACGGGGATGATCGACCTAGATTACACGAAGGGTTAAAGGTTGTCATCATAAGGAACCAACTGACTCCTGTTTAAATAAAGGGAATGAGATATAGGATGGAAAGAATTACTGAAGAGACTGAGAGGAAGATAGTTTTATATGGAAGGCTAGGAAGAACCGTGAAATCATATTTACTTATTATTAATTGATTTCTCAATTAGGAAATTCTTCGTAGACTCAAAATTGTACAAACTTTGGACTCGATTGTAATAACAGTATTTGACTTACTGACACGGGGGGTTTAAGTGTACCACTCCAGGATTGGGGGTATGCTACCATTGACCTTTACACGGAAGAAACCCTCTATTAATATCAATCTACCCCAGTACTTCCACCCCGGAAGTACTGCCCTAATCGTGGGAACCTTCTTCTCTACGGTGTCTCGTGAGCGTACGAGGGAGAGAGGGCGAAACCCTTGTGTCGTACTTGGGTCGTCGGATGTTCCGCCCTCCTCACGGGAATGGTCTTTGGTTTAGCCGGTTTAGTTGGTTCAGGAACTAGTATCTGAAAGGTCGGAGGCCCTGACTCTCTTTTATCTAGGGGTAACAAATTCGGTGGTCCGATCATAAAACGATATCGTCGGGTTCGTCTGCTTCTGTTACTGTTTTGATACCGTTTATGTCCATGTCTTTATCCTTTCTATAACGACTCAACTGGCCACTAAGAGTCGGGACTCTTTTAATATGATAGTTAATGGAGAGATATCGACTTTGCGTCCGTGATGGGACCGAAGGAAGAGTCCGAAGTGGTACCGGAGGTAATTGGAGGAAAGGGATAGAGACGAACAAATTTGCGGAGTATTAGGTCTTCCATTAATTTAATTAACCAACTCTTTAGGTAATCTATAAAGTGTAGCGCACGAGAGCTAAAATACAGACTTTATTTTACAGTTGTCAAGTACTATTAATTAAAACAGAAGATGTCAACTTCAATCCTGATGGACTTCAGTAATACGTTTAAATACAGTTCATCACTTATTTAATTGTGGTAAGTAGAAATTATTTAAGTTTTAAAAGATCGTTGGTCATGTGTTCATATGAGAAAGTAGATATTCTTTGAAGATTTCGTTATACGTGATTTTCTTTTATATACTTTATACCAAAGATTTTATATATAAAGTCGTGTTAACTACTTGTCTCAGTCCTTTATTTAGACTACATCCGAGTCTATAGATATATACCTTGACTTGACGGGTTTTGTAACTTTTGGTTTCAAGAATCTCCGGTTAATGTATCTTTTAAGGATATCAAAAGTGTTTTGAATATTTTATAAAAAGTCTCAGTCTCACACACACATGTACAACCAGTGAGTCAGCCAGGTTGAGATACGCTGGGGTCCCTGACGTCGGATGGTCCGAGGAGACAGGTACCCTAAGAGGTCTGTTCTTATAACCTCACCTAACAGTACGGGAGGAGGTCCCCTAGAAAGGTTCGGTCCAGGGGACGTAACATCCACCTAAGAAATTGTCTACTCGGTGGAATTCTTTTGAACTTTTTGTAAAGATTTCTCAGTCTTTATGCTACGTTTTCTGTTGGGTTGACAAAGGAGTTCTGTTATTCAATAGACTGACTTCTGTTTTCTAGGAACCCCTGGTCCAGACTTTACTTGTGGACAGGGGTGAGGGGTTCTAGAGACATCGGTAAAATGAGACCATAGTGGTGTCTTCACACTCGTTTGACGTAATTCCAGCCACTTAAGTGTTGCATGTGCTTAGACTCCACTTGTTTTGACGTTTGAAGTACCCAAGGGTATACGTTTTGAGAAGACGACCTGACTCACTCCTCACCAGTAGGAGTAGAGTGGGTCGACAACACTTGGAGTCGGACCACCAAGCCTCTTCGTTATTACTATCGTCCTCCTCCCACCGACTTCAGTAAGCAAAAGAAGACAATCACTTAGGGTGGAGGTGGAAACCTGATCGGTCGACACGGTCTTGTCTGAAACACGTATACATATAAGACCCTCGTATGAGATTTGGTGTCATATAAATTTCGATATGGATCTATCGTATAATTTTTTCGTCTCTGTAGTGACATGTTGTTGCCAGGTATATCAGTTTCGATACCAGAAGGGTCAACAGTACATGGCTACACTCTCAACCCGGTATTTCTTCCGACTCGTAACTTCTTAGCCACGAAAGCTTAACACCAAGACCTATTCTGAGAACTCTCAGGAAACCCTGACGTTCCTCTAGTTTGGTCAGTTAGGATTTCCTTTAGTTGGGACTGATGAATAACCTTCCTGACTACGACTTCGACTTCGAAGTTATGAGACCGGTGGACTACACTTCTCAACTGAGTCACCCTTTCTAGAACTACAACCCTTCCTGACTCCCGTCCTCCTCTTCCCCCGCTCTCCTACTCTACCAACCTACCGTAGTGACTGAGTTACCTGTACTCAGACTCGTTTGAGGCCCTCTATCACTTCCTGTCTCATCGAACCGCACGACGTCGGGTACTCCAGCTTTTCTCAGTCTGTACTGACTCACCGACTTGTTGTTTTCTCCTTTTTCTATCATTACTAATACACTGTGCTTCTTCCTCTTCGTTCTTACTCTTCTCTTTCCTTTCCTTCTCGTCCCACCCTTCCTCCACCTCCTCCTCTTCTGTTCCATAACTTGTGTTCGGTGCATGAACAAAATACCACAATAAATTAGAAATGGTGTTAGGATTCTCCACCTATAGTGATCAGGTCAAAGATTTTACTCCTTTGGATCAGAGTCCTTCTACGCCACTGTACGGGACTTTCCAGTGCCGATCGCGTACCTCGTGGGCCCGCAGCAGGGTCCGAAGAGACTGGCCTTTCGGACAGAGGACGTAATAGGGACGAAGAGTAATTAGGACCCGGAGTGTCCACTACCTCGGAGCGGAAAGTTGTGACTCAAGTCTCGTCGTTTCGGTCTTTGACCACTGTCCGACTGGCTCCTCACTCCCGTCTTACTGTTCAGGACATGGGTCTCGATGTGTTCTTGGCCCCTTTCCGACACTGTGAGGTCTTCGTTCCGGTTCCGCTCGTTAAAGTCGAACCCTGTTTCCTCATTCCGGGACCCTGAGTCTTTGACACTCAGTTCTGTGTGTGTACGAAGTATTTGTGTGGACCGTCCCCACCCTAGTGAAAATTTCTGTACGGTAAGGGAAGGGGAAAAATCAAAATTTCTGTGTGGTAAGGGAAGGGAAGGGTTATCCGGTCGAAGACTCTGACACTATTCAGTTCGACAACTATTCAAGATTGGTATAGAAGTTATATTCTCAGTGTCTTGATTTGGTAAAGAATGAAATATATCTTGATGTACGATGATTTTATAACACTCGTCCTAATACCCCCGTCATCTCCGTCGTTCTCATATAGACAGAAATTAGTCTTAGTAATACCTGTTAGTACACCAAACAAAACGATAATTTTACTGACGTAATAGTTGAACGGACTGAAGTCCGAGATGATGTTTCGGTGTCAGTAGTTCTGTCATACCATGACCGTGTTTCTGTCTGTATATCTAGTTACCTTGTTTTATCTTTCGGGTCTCTATTTAGGTGTGTGTATACCTGTGGAATAGAAACTGTTTCCTCCGTTCTTATATGTTACCTCATTTCTGTTAGAGAAATTGTTCACCACGACCCTTTTGACCAGTTGGTGAACATTTTCTTACTTTGATCTAGTGAAAGATTGTGGCATGTGTTTTTATTTGAGTTTTACCTAATTTCTAGATTTACATTCTAGTCTTTGATATTTTGGGAATCTCCTCTTGTATCCGTTTTGTGAGAGTCTGTATTTAGTGTCGTCCTAGGAGATACTAGGTGGAAGGTCTTAAGACCTTTATTTTCGTTTTTATTTGTTTACCCTAGATTAATTTTAATTTTCGAAGACGTGTTGTTTCCTTTTATATTCGTTCCACTTTTCTGTCGGAAGACTTACCCTCTTTTATTATCGTTTACTTCGTTGACTGTTTGTTGATTAGAGTTTTTATATGTTCGTTGAAGACGTCGAGTTAAGGTCTTTTTATTTGCTGGGTTAGTTTTTTACCCGGTTTCTTGATTTATCTGTAAAGAGGTTTCTTCTGTATGCCTACCGATTGTTTGTGTACTTTTCTACGAGTTGTAGTGAGTAATAATCTCTTTACGTTTAGTTTTGGTGTTACTCCATGGTGAAGTGTGGTCAGTCTTACCGACGCTAGGTTTTTAGACGTTCGTTATTTACGACCTCTCCCACACCTCTTTTCCCTTGGGAGGATGTGACAACCACCCTTACGTTTGATCATGTCGGTGATACCTCTTGTCACACCTCTAAGGAATTTTTTAACGTTTATCTTGATGGAATACTGGGTCGTTAGGGTGACGACCCGTATGTGTGGCTCCTTTGGTCTTAACTTTCTCTGTGTACATGGGGTTACAAGTAGCGTCGTGACAAATATTATCGGTCCTGTACCTTTGTTGGATCTACAGGTAGTCGTCTACTTACCTATTCTTTCGACACCATGTATATGTGTTACCTCATAATGAGTCGGCAATTTTTCTTAAGTAAACTTAGTCAAGACTACTCTACCCACTTTGACCTCGGTTAATATGTCTCACTTCATTCGGTCTTTCTTTTTGTGGTTATGTCATATGATTGTGTATATATACCTTAAATCCTTCTACCGTTACTGCTGGGACATACGTTCTGTCCTTTTTTCTGTGTCTACACATATTGCCTGAAAACCTGAGTCTCCCTCTCCCTCTCCCACCCTACTAAACCCTCTTACCCTTAAGATTGTACATATGACAGTACATTCTTAACTTAGCGGTCAGGTACAGACTGCATCCCACGTCGAACGAACCCCGACCACGTACCCCTACTGGGTCTCTCTACAACACCCCTCCCTCCACCCTCCCCCCAAGTACAAACCCTTGCGTACATTCTTAATTTCTAAAATTTTAAATTTTTTATTTTTTTTTTTCTTTCCTTTTTTTATTTTATTTTACTGACGTAATCTTAAAGGGCATGCCTCGACTACTCGATTAACTGTAGTATTTTATTTACACTTTGGTACGAGAGTGAACTTCACCTTTTTCAAGTAATACAGTCTACGTGTTCTATAATGTTTAGAAAGGGAGTCTAAAAACTATCTCGTAAATGAATTGTAGTCAAAACCCAACAGTTGTAAACTATAGTAATTAGACCATCAAAACGACCCTATCCAAATTTGATGTAATTTTGTAAGTAAAATTATAAACAAATAAGAACCATTTATTGATTGATCTTTTTAGTCTTACCGTCTACAAAAACTAGTAAAACTCATGAGTTACTTAAATAGAACAGGAACTAATAAGAGGGTAAATCATACACTTAAGAGGTACGTTTCTGTCTATACCACGGACTCAGTACCACTCCTAATTTCTACAGTCACAGACGTCTTGTGTCATAGACGTTTAGTTAAGATATAAGTAAGGATATTCGGAATAATTTGAGTACCTAAAGAAGATTAAGGTATAGTTGTACATGGTCGGTAAGTATTTCAGTGAAAGTCGTCTAGTTTACATCACTGAAAATATCGTCTACTATAACGTTTTTTCGAAGATTTCCGGTTCGGATTTGGTTTCGTATGTTTACTTTCTTAGTTGGTTTGGACGTTCCTTAGTGTCGACCGACGAAATACTGTGTTCGTTTCTGGGAACCTCGGTTTCGTTCTTTCTTGGTGGAAACGGTGTTTTAGGTGTACTTGGACAATGACTCTAAATATTTTCCCTCTTTGACGTGTCGTCGATTAAGTAAGGGACATTCTGTGACACTACACAAGTTGTTCCATAGTGCTACCTTTCTTTCCCGACTTTCGAGTCGTCAATTTTCCTTTCTTTCCTAAATTAATATACTGTGTACTCGTTAATATCACGTTAAGGGTAAGTTTGTCTCGACGTCGATTTCCTCGATAAATGGATAAGTTTAGTGTTCTATAGAAGTTACCCTAGTAATTTTCTTCCACACTCTGGAATCCCTTTTCGCAGAGTCTTTGACGTTTCCAAATGTTTCTACCCTAAAATTCGAGATTTATATGTGTCTTTTTATTATCTTAAAGTTTCCGAGACAATTCCGACTTATTTTTCCAACGTCGAAAGACTTTTCTTGTTATTTACATTGTTACCCCAATTTTTAAACATTTTGTCTTTACGTAAGACTTAAAATACCCGTTTCGGTAGTTTACGTGTCTATTAGAATTTTACTTGCATCAAATACGATTGTGAGAAGTCTCTATGTGAAAATTTTCCGACTGTAAGGGAATTCGTAATTAAAATCCAAATGACTGTATTAGTTATGTCAAACAGTTTCGAAACGATAGAAAGATAGTTAAATATTCGTCAAAATTTTTCTGGGACTACGACCCTTTCTAACTCCCGTCCTCCTCTTCTCCCACCGTTCTCCTACTCTACCAATCTATCGTAGTGCCTACGTCACCTGTACTCAAACGCGTTCGAGACCCTCTATCACTTCCCGTCTCCTCGGCCGTGCGACGTCGTCAGGTACCCAGTGTCTCAGTCTGTGTTGGTTCGTTGTGTTTTTGTTGTTATGCGGTAGAAGTCTTCGTTTATCAGACTTTTTTTAAAAAAGGGATCTTTTATTCTATCCTCACTTCGGTCCATTCGAACCCAAACCAGCAATACAAACTACTGTCTTTATTGTAGTTTTCGTACTAGGTATTATCTTCTTCAACTACTGAACCTGAGTTTTAGTTTTGAAGACGAGACACTTTCCGTGACAATTCTTCCGTTTTTCTGTTCTGTCGCACCCCTTTTTTATAACCGTTTTGTGCATGGACTACTTTCTGGTCGTAAGTTTTATACGTTTCTTGAGAATTTTGAGGTGTTATTCTTCCAGTTAATTTTTCACCTGTTTTCTAGACTTGACCGTAGAGTGGATTGTCCTACGTGTCTACTGTTTATTCGTATAATTCGTATACTACTGTTGTTTCGTATTTATAACGACTAATCAACGATTCAGTACAGACTGAGAAAACGTTAGGGTACCTGACATCAGGTGGTCCGAGGAAACAGGTACCCAAAAGGGTCCGTTTTTATAACCTCACCCAACAGTAAAGGACGAGGTCCCATAGAAGGATTGGACTTCTAGCTTGGTTGTAGACGTTTCGAGGGCGTGTCGTCCGTCTAAAAATGGCGATTTGGTGACCCGAAAGGTAAGTACACAATAATCTCTTAACTTTTAATTTTGTTGTTACACTGGGATAATGTGTAGATGATACTGTCTATTTTATCTTTTTTTTACTTGTTAAGGTTTACAGTCACTTTTGGACCTCGTTGTCCTTGAGAGTAACAACCACGCTTACGGTTTACCATCTTGGAGAAACCTTCTGTCGAATCGTCAAAGAATGTTGAAATATGTTTGGGATTGGTTCACTAGGTCGTTAACTTGATGAACCATAAATGGTTTTACTCAACTTTTAATCCGGGGGTGTTTTTAGACGGGTACTTACAAGTATCGTAGAAATAAAAATTGTCGACTTTGACTTCGTTGACTCTATAAGAAACTATCCACCTTCCTATTTGTGTCACCAATAGTGTGTTGTCTTACAATAGGTCGTTGTTTCTCTTTTCTCAAAGGTTCGGTATTTTCTACTACCTCCTTTGAACTTACATATGACAATCCTTTCTTCGGTCAGACGTTTCCGGTGTATGACGTACTAAGGTTGATATACCTTAAGACCCTTTCCGTTTAGGTTCCTCTATCGTTTGTCTAGTCATCAACGGGTCCTGGACGCCCCTCCCCGACTACTTGCCCACTTCGTGTCTCCCATCAACCTCGTCACTTCGACAAGACATACTATGACAGTACCACCGGTGTACAGGGTGGAGACACTTTTGGGTATTTTGACATCTTTTTTTCCTACTTAGGATAACATTTCATACCCAAAATCAGTTATTCTTGTATGATGACGAAAACGTAGTTAAGATTGTTCCATGGTGAGAGTGTGTTCTACACTTGTCATCCTCTTTGACACATGACCTCCGACCCCCTCCAACTCCCCTATATACCTTGAGATGAAACTGAAGGAAAAAGACATTTAGATTTTCAATAGACTTTCCATTACAGATAAAGTACGTAGTTTTGACCTGACCGCTAGACAAAGTGTATTCTATTATATGTACAAAGTCCCACGAGTCCCGACCACGTGACGCTACTGGGACTCCCTACTCTACCATCCTCCCCCCAAGTCCTACCCCTTGTGTACATGTGGGTACCGACTAAGTACAGTTACATACCGTTTTTGGTGGTGTTATAACATTTCATTAATCGGAGATTAATTTTATTTTATTATTCTTCTTTAATTTTTTTTATTACAGATAACTAAATTTTTTTAATTTTTTAGTTCTCCCTTTTTTCTTTGGCAAGACTCAAAGGGAGTCTGTCTATGAAACGACAGTGGTCTCTTATGACTGTATGTCTTTTTGTTTGTAATAAACGAAAGAATCGGTCTCACATTGGTGATAAGTTTTTTGGTTGTTCTACTATTCCCCGACCTCCCCTTGTAGTTCCTCCCCTCCAGCGCCTGGTCTCTTTCCTTTCGGGACTCCCTCCTGCCGTCCCCGGTGCACCTGAGAAAGGTACAACGGAGTAATCAAGACTTACACAGTCCCAATAGTCCCGTGCTTTTAAGATTGAACTACCGACTACTATTAATCTGTCTTACTCAACCGTTATCAAGTTAGGTTAAAAGAGGGGCGTAGGGTGTCCAAATAGCATGTTGTTGGACAGTAACAATGGACGGGTGACAAGTGGACCTTGGTTCTCCCCTTTAATTACCCGTATAATCGTAAGTTTTCCTTTGTATTGTGGGACTCTGGGAAGGTAGGGTGGCACGTCACGGACCCAGACAGTTTCCAAAGTGTTGGGGGCCACGAGCACTACTTTTTACTAGGATCTCAAACTTGAAGTGCCGAACTCGACTTGGATCAGGAGAGGGGTCAATTAAATTTTACAGTGGGTATTCTATTTTCAGTGATACGTCAAAGGTGACGTAAACTAAGTTCCTACTATAAAACTTCTACACGAAAGGTCTTTGGTCGTCCAAGAGATGGTTAGACCCAAAGTTTGATGTCCAGTTTAAGACGAGAAATAAGACTACCATCTGTTGGATTCTTCCGGTAGGTTCCTTGTCCGTTCAGTGAAAACAAAAATTTATGAGACCATCATTATTAGAACTTATTGAATACCATAAGTACAAGTAAATTAAACCGTTTGAACATAACATATATATTTCCTAACACGGTTTTATAAAAAGTGTAGATGTTTAGTACGTGAATTAATCAGTTGTTTGTTCAAAATTCCTAAAAGAGTACGGTCTCTGTCAGAACACGGTCTGAGGGTACGGTCCTCAACCCGTATATTATAGTTCTTTCTGTGTGAAGGACGGGAGTTCCACAATATCCTCTCACCCTTTCCCCTCACTATATTTTTGTCGGAGCACTACTTTGTGTGACATGCTTCTTACGACTATCGGTTCTTGGGTCACGTGAACCCTGGTGTCACGTCCTAGAGGAGGGGATTCCTCAATAAAGGGTTCATTTCTTTTGTTACTGTAAACTGTCTTCTGTGTTCTCAAAAAGATCTGTTTGCCTGAAGAGATTTAGAATCTAGTAGGAATCTGAGATTCTTTGGTTCCGTACTTTTCGTCGTTTACGAGTCCTGACCCTTTCAATCCCTCCACGTCTCATTTTTCCCGACTCTGGTGTCGGTCTCCAACTAAACAAATACAATCCTCGACCTTGAAATAAGAGTTTTCCTAACCGTTTACTCGTTTCCAAACATCGTGTTTTACCAAAGTCTAACTGTGACTGATTCCACCTCGACTTACAACGGGAGTTGAACTGATTTGAAACCTGTTCGAAGAAGGACTAACTTACCGGGACTAGAGGGTAAACATCTCATGAAATAAAAAATTTTTTTAATACATAAATAAACCGACGTGACCCAGCATCGACACTGTACGACTTAGACCAAAGAACTGGTCTCTAGCTTGGACCTAAGGGATGTAACCCTCACGTCTCAGAATCGATGACCTGGAAGTCGTTTCAGGGGTCCTGAATGAAATCTTTTGAACGTTAATAATTTAAGAAAGAGACGGGAAAACTCTCCATTTAGAAAAGGGTCGATAGACGACCAAGATGTTGCGACCTGTAGTTAAGGTTTCTTGTTGGGACCTACAGTGAGGGATTCTGAGATCCTGGGTAGAGAAACTTTACATTAACAACCTCTGAAGAAACCATTAGGTCACCAATCCTGAGGTACGAAGGTGATATCCCACGGGTCCAAGTTCGGGACCAATCCCTTGACTCTAAGGTGTCCGGTACACTGTACCGGTTTTTTATTGTTTTTTTACTTTCTTTGTTCTACTTAAATTTTTTTTTTAGACCTTTGTCTATGTACTTTTTATTTGGTTTTTTTTTTTTTTTTCTTTATATTAGTAAGTACTCTCATGAGGATAAGGGTCGGAGTTGTCCACCGATTATTCACTGTCAATCGTTTGTGTCTGTCGGATTAGTTTAACTGAGTTCAGGAGGTCATAAAAAGGTGAACAAGTGGGGTCAAGAACTTTTCAGATCCAGAAGACAAGGTCGTCTCAAGTGAAAGAAAGGGGTGACGGTAACAGAACTGGGGACAACGTTGTCAGAACTTATTTCAGAAGGAGCCGACAAATTGAAAAGACACGTTAAAAAGAAACTGTTGTATAATCTCTTAGGAAACCGTTACACCTTCCGTTTAATGACCTTTTGTTCCGCTCACCGTCCTTCCACTCAATCCTTCGATCTCGTCATTTACTTTACTCGCTGCGATCTCAGACCTTGTCTCCTCCCTGTCATTTCCGATCTCTCTGTGTACTTCCTCTATACTGTTCGGTCGAGGTATTACTTGGCCTACCACTCTCTCTTTCCTTAAATCTCACCCTAAATTTCCCCTAAATCTCACCGTCACCGCCAATGGTGGAAGAGTGTGTGAACCACGTCTCTTCCGTTACCGTAGGGTGAGGTCATGAGAACGGACCTTTCAGGGTACCTGCCTCCTCGGACCATCCGATGTCAGGTACCCCAGTGATTCTCAGCTTGTGCTGACTCGCTGAAGTGAAAGTGAAAAGCGAAAGTACGTGACCTCTTCCTTTACCGTTGGGTGAGGTCACAAGAACGGACCTCTTAGGGTCGCTGCCCTCTCGGACCACCCGACGACAGATACCCCAGCGGTCTCAACCTGTGCTGATTTCACTGAACCGTCGTCGTCGTCGTCGTCGTGTGTGAACCATTGTTGTGTCGTCTGACCCCGGACGACTCGATCTCCCTCCCACCCTTTTGGTTCTTCCGTCCTCTCTCCCTCCGACCCCTCCCTCTCTCTTATCTTTATTTTTTTTCATTCACCGGGAACCTTTCTACCAACTATTCTGTGTAAATATTTACGGAGTCTCCGTTGACTATTGTGGATTTTATAGACTTTCCCTGAAGTCTCAATCTTACAACAATATCCGTCTTAACCCCTTTTCTTATAAGAATTCAGACCTCTTATTGTTCGTCCATCCCTCGAAGGGACTATCGAGTCAACCATTTCTTAGACGGACGTTGTGTCCTCTGAGACCAAGTTAAGGACCCAGTCCTTCTGGACGACCTCTTCCCTATCCGATGGGTGAGGTCATAAGAACCCGAAGGGAACACCGAGTCGATCATTTTTTAAGTGGACGTTACACCCTCTGGACCCAAACTATAGACTCAACCCTTCTAGGGGACCTCTTCTCTTGTCGATGGGTGAGGTCATAAGACCGGACCTCTTAAGGTTCCTGACATATCAGGTATCCCAGTGTTTCTCAGTCTGTGCTGACTCGTTGAAAGTGAAAGTCTCACTCCCCCCTCTCTTCCCCTCTAACAGTGAGGGGTCTGTAGGTGGGTTCCGAGTCTGGTTCAGTAGAGCCCTTTATTCTCATGACTAAGAAAAGAAGAATAGAAAGGTCAGTAGTCGTATGTCGTGTACTACTATTCTCTTCTTATCCATTCTTTCTCTTCAAGTCCTGAAAACCTGAGTCTCCCTCTCCCACCCTACTAAACCCTCTTACCGTAAGATTGTACATATGATAGTACATTCTTAACTTAGCGGTCAGATACAGACTGCGTCCTATGTCGTACGAACCCCGACCACGTACCCCTACTGGGTCTCTCTACAATACCCCTCCCTCCACCCTCCCCCCAAGTACAAACCATTGCGTACATTCTTAATTTCTAAAATTTTAAAATTTTTATTTTTTGATTTTTTTTTTTTTGTTTTTTTTCTTTTTTTCTTTTTGTTTGTTTGTTTGTTTGTTTTTTCTGCAACTTCGTCAAAAGACTTCTCTACTTTCCCCAGTCCCTCTTACGTTGAGTTAGTTCCGATTATACAAATTGTAACGTACTCGAAAGAAAAAAGGATGAAACCTATTTACACCAAGTACATAATGACGATTTACCTCATCCTTTACCGTCGGGTAAAGGTTATAAGAACACACCTTTAGAGGTGTCTGATTTTTCGGATCGTCCGATGTCAAGTACCCCAGTGTTTCTCAACCTGTGTTGACTCTCTGACTTGTGTAATGATCATTATTAGGTCCTCGTTTATTTCCCTTTTCCGGGTTGCACAAATCAGTGAGTCAGTACAAACTGAGAAACGCTGGGGGACGTGTCATCGGGTGGTCCGAAGAGACAGGTACTCCTAAAAGGTCCGTTCTTATGACCTCACCCAACAGTACGGGAGGAGGCCCCCCCAGAAGGATTGGGTCCCTAGTTTGGATCCAGAGAACGTAACGTCCGTCTACGAAATGGTAGACTCGGTGGTCCCTTTGGGTTTTCAGACTTATGCCAGAAGATTAATTATTGTCTTTGGTTTCCAGATCTTTCACAGTATAGACTTTCAAATGACTGTTACTACATTTCAAGATAAAAACTACTTTCCTTAAAGTAAAGTTACTTCTAAAGATCACAGACTATGTTACTTTAAGATCATGTTGTTCCACCAAATATTTTAAGGAACCTTACGTGACGGTCACAATTTATACTGTCTTCGTAAATTGACACTCCAAGGTCTTCCGCGGACTGTTACCTGTAACCTTTTATTACATTAAAAACAGGTCCATGCAAGTAAGTCTTCCATTATAAACGTTTTAAGGACCTATGCCCCTTCTTGGTGGTGACTATTAAATGACGGTCGTGAGGTCGTAAACCCTCCCTCCCGAAGGGAACATCGAGTCGACCATTTCTTAGATGAACGTTACGTCCTCTAGGTCCAAGTTAAGGACCCAGCCCTTCTACGGGGCTTCTTCCTTTACCGTTGGGTGAGGTCATAAGAACGGGCCTCTTAGGGTATGTGTCTCGCGATGTCAGGCACGCCAGTGTTCTCAGCCTGTGTTGAATCCCCGATTTGGTGGTTGCTCATGAATTGTCACTGTACTTTTACGACCGATGCACCAAACCGATAGGTTTGTGTACACTTTTAGTTCTACCTTATAATTCACGAGGTTTCGTTCCTAAGTATTGGTATGAGGTTTAAAGTTATGACATGAGTTTTACTACAAATCTCTGTGACCAAGTGTAGAGAAAGTGTTCAAATTGTACGATGACAGGTAATGTGTACTACCACTACCCGTTCCAGTGACTGTCTACGACTTCCTGGTAAGTCAGTCCGTCGAGACTTGACTCGACTGACCTATGTGCACTTCTAATCAGTGTCTTCTACAGGATTCTAGACGACATCTCCGGGTTCAGAGAGACACCTTCGTTTCTCATTTACTACATCTGTTGACGGTACATCGTTGCACTTGATACCACCGGAGATTCTTTTGTGTGACGGTCGTAGGTTGTTGGTTCCCTTGTGAGGTTAGGACGAATAGTCACTGAGGCCTTCTTTGCGTCACGTGGTCCCTAAACCCTTCGGGTCATTCTTAATTTCTCACGAAAGGTGGTCATACTTGAACCTTCCGGACTGCGAAATAGAGACATTACTCGTTTATTTTAACACCAAGACTTAGTTAGATGTTTCTCCAATAAAAGTCTGGTCGTATGTAAAGACAGGAACCAAGACAAATCAAGTCATAGAAATGGGTATTTGACCTAGTTGTATGTCTTTTTTATAGGTTGGACGACTTCTAGTTTGATAGTACGATAGAGACTGATGTTACAAACCGATCTTTATCGGACTTTAAATATAATGAGACACAAATTCAAAGGTCAAAATTAATGAGTTTAAGGTTTACCCCTTAATAAATCTAACTATCATCAAACCCGTTTGTCTTGGAAATTCTTTTCCAGTCGTAATTGTAAAATCAGAAGGTAAAAGGAATCGAGTAAGACTTTGTAGATTTCTTTCGTTAATCGAATATAAGGTTATGGGACTTAAACCTTATCGACCCTCCAACCCGAAAGATCCACCGAGTTCACCATTTCTTAGGTGGACGGTTACGTTCTCGGAGTCCTCTGAACCCAAGTGAGGACTCAGTCCTTCTAGGGGACCTTCTTCTTTCCCGTTGAATAAGGTCATAGGAACGATCCTATTAGGGTCCCTGTTTCCTCGGACCGACCGATGTCAGACACCCCAGTGTTTCTCAGCCTATGCTGACTTATACGTTCGTGTCCGGTTTTCTATGATGTTTCTCTCTTTGAACCTCCAATCACTACGTACTCGGATTAAGGATCATGGATCTTGTCAAACCATGTATCATTCACGAGTTATTTATCAACAGTGTACCTCACTTACTTACCTGAGTTCCTAAACCCACTCAAGTTTTCGTCCACGGTCCAATACGTTTGGTCTGCCACTGACGTCTTGTCTATACAAAGGGTGTGACCGGAAAGTCTGGGCGCTACCTTGACTTCGGGAGTAAGAGAGTCGACGACTTTCACGAACGAGACGACTGTCGAGTGTCGACTCAGGGAGAGATTCTTCTTGTACTGGAGTGGGTGCCGAACGAAGGAGGGACGCCTGTCGGACTTGTGAGCGGTCATTGGGAACGGAACCAACCCTGGTAAGAGTTACCGGTAGGGTCCAGGTTTACAGGCCCCTGACGAGACAATGTCAGCGTAGTGCCGAGTCAAACAAGGAGCCGGGTCAAGATGAGGAGCGAGAGGTGCAAGTAGGAGGAGAACCTCGCAGAGGTCACTTGGAGGATGTGTAATTCGAGTTTTCAGAGTTTCACACAAAGGGTCCCTTGGGTTGGTTCTTGTTCTTGATACTAGGGTTTAAAGAAGGACTTTCGTGTAGTGTAAAGACATTCACGTGTCGATACAGAAATGTTTCTTCCCCTTGACGCATAATCTTCCATATGACCCAATGTTCTCTCTTCCACATTTAAGAATAATGTTAGGACAACGTCGATGCACTCAGACACACTCCGGTGGCGACCTTCACAGGGACATTGTCACTGGTAACCTGTCACATACGTTGTCGTGAGACATTTGATACTTCGTATTACTTCTGAGAAGTCACAATAAATAATAATTTATAATATTATTCTCACCACTGAGACGACACCGATTGTCGTGTGGTGGGTGTGTAATTGTACTACTTACTTTTTCATTATTCAGGTATGTTTCGAGAATCTTCTTTCAGAAGTTTTTCTTTACATTGTTGGTAGACTCAAGTATATGGTCTCAACCACTGGACCCTTCCATTGTTGTTTTGTCTGATTCGAAAAGATATTCGTCACTCTTAATCAGTAATAAACGGACACACACACACACCACCCCCACCCCCGCCCGCCCCCCGTCACCCATGTACCATATTTGGTTGGTTTTCCTTTTTATAAGAAAACCCGTTCTGAATTCTTATATGAAGGTTTACTACCCAGAGTTTTACCGTTCTTGGATTGTCTTCTCTAATTCTCCACCGTTCTTATGTGTCTTCTTGATAAGTTTTTTCCAGAATCTCGGACCCTATTGGAACTGCCACACCAGTGAGTAGATATCGGTCTGTAGAACCTCGCACTTCAATTCACCCGACATCCTTCGTAATAATGCTTGTTTCGTTGTCCGTTGTCCTAATGTGGATAAATTTTAGGATTTTCTACTACGATTACATGACGTGAGCTGTCGTTTAAACCTTTTGGGTCGTCACCAGTGTCCTGACCTTTTCCAGTCAAAAGTAACGTTAGGATTTCTTTCCGTTACGGTTTCTGACGAGTTTGATGGTATGTTGACACGAGTAAAGTGTACGATCGTTCCATTACAAGTTTTAGGAAGTACGATCCGAAGTTGTCATACACTTGGCTCTTGAAAGTCTACATGTTCGACCTAAATCTTTTCCGTCTCCTTGAACTCTAGTTTAACGGTTGTTAGTGACCTAGTATCTTTTTCCTTCCCTTAAGGATTTTTTTATAGCTGAAGACGAAGTAACTGATACGATTTCGGAAACTGACACGCCTAGTGTTGTTTTACTCCTTCCAAGAATTTCTCTACACTCATAGACTGGTGGAATGGACGGAGGACTCTTTGGACATACGTTCAGTTCTTCGGTGTCAATCTTGACCTGTACCTTGTTGTCTGACCAAGGTTTAGTCCTTTACTCATGCAGTTCCGACATATAACAGTGGAACGAATAAATTGAATATACGTCTCATGGAGTACGTTTTACGGTCCGACCTACTTAGTGTTCAACCTTAGTTCTAACAGTCCTCTTTATAGTTGTGGAAGTATATACCATTGTGAGATTACCGTCTTTCGCTTCTCCTTGATTTCTCGGAGAACTACTTCCACTTTCTCCTCTCACTTTTTCGACCGAATTCTGTTGTAAGTTTTTTGATTCTAGTACCGTAGACCAGGGTAATGAAGTACCGTTTATCTTCCCTCCTTTCACCGTTGTCACTATCTAAAATATAAGAACCCGAGGTTTTAGTGACACCTACTACTGACATCATCGGTGTTTTAATTTTGTACGAACGAAGAACCTTCCTTTTCATACTGTTTGGAACTGTCACATAATTTTTCGTCTCTGTAGTGAAACGACTGTTTCCACGTAGGTCAGTTTCGATACCAAAAAGGTCATCAGTACATGTCTACACTGTCTACTTGGTATCTCTTCCGACCCGTGGTTTCCTAACTACGAAAACTTGACGCCACAACCTCTTCTGAGAACTCCCAGGGAACCTGTCGTTCCTCTAGTTTGGTTAGTTAAAAATTCCTTTAGTTGAGGTTTATAAGTAACCTTCCTTACTACGACTTCCAGATTATGAACCCAATGGACTACCTTTCTCGGCTGAGTAACCTTTTGTGACACTACGACCCTTTCTAACTCCCGTCCTCTTACCCCACTGGCTCCTACTCTACCAACCTACCGTAGTGACTGAGTCACCTGTACTCAAACTCGTTTGAGACCCTCTATCACTTTCTGTCCCTTCGGACCACACGACGTCAGGTACCTCAACGTTTCGGAGTCTGTGCTGAATCGTTGACTTTTTGTTGTTATTATAGTTGTGAAGTCCGATGAAGGAACAGACTCTGGATTGTAGTAATCGTAGATTATTTCGTTTCGAGACCTTAGTGAAGAATGAAAGAACATTTGTTTCGTTCCGAAACCTAGTATTCCAATCTATTGCTTCCCCTAATATAATTTTTATTCTAGTAATAGGAAGTCAGATTATAGGGGGACCGTAAACTCAGAACATTCTGTTCCTCATGTGAGTACATATTCGGTTCTTCTAGGGGTCTTTGACTGTTTAGTCCCCAAACCACGAAAGCTTTTCGGTTCCTCAAGTTCCAAGGTTTAAATGGTATATCGAGCCGTAGAAGGGTCCGGTGAGTGACATGTCGAGAAGTTCACTGAGAAAATTTGAGAAAAAAGGAACTGGTGACTGTGTGAAGGGAAGGGATGGTAATTGGACGAACGAAGAATACAGTGGCTCTTTTATTTTCATTAGTCTTATATTGAGGAAGGAGAAGAACCATGGTTTAGGGGGTGGATGTACGGAGACGTGGATGAGGAGATAGAAGGGAACATAGGAGACCCCCTGAACGGGGTAGGGAGGTGACACGTGACCTGGGGTAAAAACCTATACGGTTCCGTAGCGAGGACATGGACCGGGAGAGAGAGGACTAAGTTCAAGAGTGAGAGAGGACCTGACCGGGTACTCGTGTGTGTGGTCAGGTACCTCGACTTGATCGAATGATTAGTCTTTTGTTTTGTTTTTTTCTAAGAGGGAACTAAGGTATAGGTCGGGGGAGAAGGTAAAGAGGAAAGGTAAATTTGTCAAGTCTTCCCACTAGATGTACCTTCGTTAAGGAAACGAGGGTGAACATGGACTTGGATGAGGTAAGTCGAAGAAAGGAGATGTTGGAGAACACTCCAATGATTATTGGTGGGAAATGAGTTTAGGTTACCGGTCAAGTATCGCGCGTAGTGGAAGGTGGAGGTGTCTCGTAAACTGTGGTGACAGTGAGAAGAAAATATTTTATTTTCTTAAATAGGGAGAGAACCGGAAGTTGACTGTTCGAGGGGTCAAAAAACCTAAAATGATCGAGTGAGACACGAAGAACCGACGTGAACCCAGAAGATACAGTCGGGGTGGAGATATGGGGTTCAACTTTCACTTTCACGTTCAACGAGTCAACAGACTGAGAAACACTGGGGTACCTGAAATGTCAGGTACCTTAAGAGGTCCGGTCTTATGACCTTACCAATCGGAAAGGGAAGAGGTCCCCTGAAAGGGTTGGGTCCTTAGTTCGGGTCTAGAGGACGTAACGTCCACCTAAAAAATGGTCGACTCGGTGTTCCCTTCGGGTTCTTATGACCCCACCCATCGGATAGGGAAGAGGTCGTCTGGAAGGGCTGGGTCCTTAGTTTGGTCCCAGAGGATACAACGTCCGCTAAGAGATGGTTGACTCGATAACGACTCCAGTTTTGGAGTCTCCGTAGGAACTTAGTGGGAAAGGAGGATGTACCATGTCGATTTGGTAGGAAACTAGAATGGTCCTAATAGAGGTTTTGTCTGTGGTTAAGACGACGAAATTGAAGGGAGTTGAAAGTCGTATGTATAGTGAACCTTACAGGACATCCAGAACATAGACCACGGGACTTAAGATGAAGGTGTTAGGTCGTCAGTTAAGAGGTGAGTCGTCGATCTTGATAAGTCATAATCACGTCTGTACACTTTGAGGAAGAGTTTATTAAGGACCTGGAAGAGTAATGTAAGACTTATTTTGGGCTTCGGAGAGGTATCGGTTGTTCGGGGGAGGCACGCGGTCGCGAAAGAATGTTGAAGTTTTGGTGAAGCATGGAAAGAGATGAGTTGATTGCTCTATGGTCGGTGTACCTAAAGGAACATGGAATTTATCAGGTTTCCTCAACCGTAGTGTCCTGGAATCGTGACCGATGAGGGAGACGGGTCTTTGTGAGAAGGGAGTGTATGAGACCACACGTAAGTTTGAAATGAAAGTTCAGAGACGAATTTACGGTGGAAAAGTCGTTCAGGGAGGGACTAGTGGAATCGTTTTTGTCCTACGACATAGTGAAAGAGATAAAGGGGACTACCTTAAATGACTACATAATATGTTAAATAAGTGAATAGACAGAGAGTTTACCTCATATTCGGCATACTCCCGTCCGTGAAAAGTCATAGGGGTAGTAGACTTTATACCCTTCATCGGTTATTTGTAACCCAACCGGTTTGACAAGAAAACCCCAAAACGGAATTCTAGAATGTCTTTTTGGATTCACTGGAAAAGTCGGTTAGGTTATGTTCGACTTGAATACTTGCCTACTAAATAAACTCCCCCCCCCCCCCCAACTCCTTCTAAGTCTTTGTCTTTGAACAGGTTGTTTGGTCTCAGACCAGTGAATTCTCTTATAGTCAAATTTATATTTTTTCGTAAACTCTGTCACGACGATTTCTAAATTTTTGTTTATACGATAATTTTTATAAAATATTTTCTTTTATTGATCAGGACTTTTTTTTAGTCTTCGTATCACTAATTTATTCATAGTCTTACAGTCTGGGAATTTGTAAAAGGAATTCAAAAAACCTGGAGTCAAAGACATATATACACGAAGGGACCACCGACTCTACCATTTCTTAGACGGACGTCACGTTCTCTGGACCCAAACTAGGGACCCAGTTCTCCCTGTTAGGGGACCTCTTCCCTTACCGATGGTTGAGATCATAGGAACGGACCTATTGAGGTACCTGTCTCCTCGGACCACCCGATATGTCAGGTACCCCAACGTTTCTCAACCTGTGTTGACTCGTTGATTGTGTGTGTGTGTGTGAAAAATAACTCCCATTTGTCTTCTATGTCTGTCCTCTATCCCATCTTGTCATTTCCTTTGATTTGTGTCTCGAGAACTCATTTAAAGTTGAGTACTTTTATCTTTATCCGTATTTGTGACCGTTTCCTTACCTGCCACAGGAAGTCCCCTGTCTGACTGTAGTAAATTGAGGAGTCTGTCTAACGTTTTACCTTGTAGATGTAGGTGGTTTACCTCCAGATTAGAGGTGACTTGTTCGGACAACAGTTGAACAATTTACTCCCCCTTTCTAAGTTAAAATCTACTTCGTTAGCTATCCCCCCTTTTAGGTACAAGAACCGTTTGAGTTTCGTTTTACGTGTTGCGTAAAACTGTGAACGTTAGTGATGTTACTTACTACGACCTCGAAATTTTTGAAAGGATTCATTTGTGTAGCCCTCCTTTTTAAAAGTCAGGACACATTAAAGATATCCCGATTTGTAAATAATACTATGTCATACAAGACTCCTTTATACCTCAAATTGGTGACGTAAATCCTCTATTCTGTTGACTTCGGATTTCTTCCACTTACGTAACGGGTTCCAATGAGTTGATTAGTCACCAATCGGACCGAAAACAGTAGGAACGAATATATAAGGTAGGGAAGGACGTCGATACATTTACAACAAATGATTCCTTTGTCTGTGTATCACAAAGGTACCGAGATAGTATTAGGAGTAGAACATTCCTTTTCGAGGACGTTCAGTCCCTAATAAAGACGAAAAGAAAAAGGTGATGACAAACGAGTCACTTTGGTGAGTTATGTACTCATGACTTATTTACTGTGACATTGTAATGTACGGGACTAAAGTAGAACGTCACGGACCGTAAATCCCACTCTAGGTCGTACATTGACCGTGTTTACCTATCAAAAACCTTCGTACCTACGTAGTTAAACACTTACCGAGGTCGTAAAACCGTACAAATAGTTTCCGTTCACTCAGTTTGTATTTTCGACCTTTGTTTTTTTTAGGTTGCTAGGTATAAGAGGACAAAACTTCTACTCATTTCATGCCACTGAGTGTTTCTTACCGTTTCCCTTACCTTTTTCTGTCATTGAAATGTCACCTCTTTGGACCGGCTATGTCGGATGGTCCTGTAGTCCAACGGTAGTGCTCCGTACTTTACACCCGTAGTCCACCAATGGTAGTGGTCTGTACAACACACCCGTAGTCCATTGGGGACTACACTACCCCTTCTCATGAAATGGAGGCATCCCAAGAAAGGTTTTTGGATACTGAGATTGGATTAATATTCATTTTGTTGTCTCTTTGGTGTTATCCGCTATGACACGTCCTGTGACCGGACATAAGGAGTTCTGTTCGTTGTAGTACCCCCTACACTCCCCTCCTTTCTGTCTTTGCCGGTCTCTGGTCCCCACGGACCCCTCGGTTCGGTTGGTCTCCGGGCACCATGGGACCTAATCTAGGGTCTTGTCCCTCGGGACCCTAATCAATTGTCATTATTTCGGTATAGTCAAAGAAACTGTTTATGTGATACTTTTATATTTTACAAATTGTTCTTTTTGACCCATTCTCCATGTGTCCTTAAGGATCATGGTAGGAACATTGAAAACACATTTAGATTTTAATAAGTTTTCATTTCAAACAAAAATTTATAAGACACTACCTATTGTCGACTACGTGAATTCTTTTACATATCCCTGAATTCTCTCAAACATCTATAGACTGGACTAGAGATTTATTCCTAAAGTATTCATCTTTATAGACCGGTAGTGCCGGTAGGGTTTATTTTCATTTAGTTTACCAATGAATATAAAAGAAAGACATTATATAGGATCACAAAAATTAGGAGAAAAACTTCACTCAACCTTCCACCGTTACTACACACGTTAAACCACTCTTCTATGTATTTTTGTCCCGTCGTCGAGACTCGGACTGAAAGTCTCGACATCTAACTTCCCGTTACGGTCGTCCCAGAAAGTATTGTCGTTGGGGTTGTTAGTCTCAATGGTAAAACCCTTTTGAACGATTACAACGGTCCGACACGTCGTACCCGAAGTATATGTTGTAATATAAATTGGGAGTCGTGGGATGCTCCGACGTTAATATAAGAGTAAACTCTCTACTCTCTAAGCCAGTAGTCATTTTAATGAGACAGTTCCAACGTTCGTTCTACGTTTGGGTTTGTAAAGCTCAGAAAATGATTTAGTAATTTGTCTTCTACTCCTTTCGGGGAATCTTGTTGACGGATTTATAAATTGATCGGTATTAGTAGTCAGTCTATTATATGACTCTATAATATTGATATATCTAGATGATTTAACATTTACCCGTCTATTATGGGTAACATGACCTACGACAAACATTTTCCCACCGACTTGTAACATAAACTATATGTTTTTTACAATCGTGGTGGTTGGAAATATCCGATGGAGACAAAAGTTAATCAAAGTTTGACCAAAAATGAAAACACAAAATCCGGGTATACTTAGTAACGCCGGTAAGTTTGTATGTCTCCCTCGACTTCGGTCTTCGTCTCAAATCAGTTGAATAGTCTCTGTCTCAATCTAGAACCGGTCATAGTTCAATAAGATTTATGGTTGGTTGGATATACGGTACACAGTTACTTTGAAAAACATGAATCTTTATACTCTTTAAATTTTTTTTTTGACTACACTCTCAACCTGACACTTCTTCCGACTCGCGGGTTCTTAACTACGAAAACTTGACACCACAACCTCTTCTGAGAACTCTCAGGGAACCTGACGTTCCTCTAGGTTGGTCAAGTAAGACTTCCTCTAGTTGGGACCCTAAAGAAACCTTCCTTACTACGATTTCGACTTTGAGATCATCAAACCAGTGGAGTACGCTTCTCAACTGAGTAACCTTTTCTGAGACTACGACCCTCCCTAACCCCCGTCCTCTTCTTCCCCTGCTGTCTCCTACTCTACCGACCTACCGTAGTGACTGAGTNAGACTTCCTCTAGTTGGGACCCTAAAGAAACCTTCCTTACTACGATTTCGACTTTGAGATCATCAAACCAGTGGAGTACGCTTCTCAATTGAGTAACCTTTTCTGAGACTACGACCCTCCCTAACCCCCGTCCTCTTCTTCCCCTGCTGTCTCCTACTCTACCGACCTACCGTAGTGACTGAGCTACCTGCACTCAGACTCACTTGAGGCCCTCAACCACTACCTGTCCCTCCGGACCGCACGACACTAAGTACCCCAGTGCTTCTCAGTCTGTGCTGACTCGCTGACTTGACTTGACTTAACTTGACTTGACTAATAGGAAACGGATCTGATGTACTAATATACGAAATAATCCTGAGTAAATATATGAAGTAAGTCTAATACCCTCACTCAAAGACGATATTAATAATATCGGAATGTAATTCTTAATAAAAATTCTACCGGTGAAAGAGAAATAAAATTAAGTTCAACTTATCTTAAAGAAGAGAACCTGTAGTATTGGTAATTGAACTCCTAATTATTAAGTATTTAGGTCCCATTTTCTGAAATTGACAATATTCATTCGGACTTTAAATAGTTGTTCCCGTCTCCCTCTCTGACCGTTTTTTGAGATGGAGAGACATAACAATATAAAATCTCCTCTTCGACGGTCCAGTCAACCCGGATTACCTTCCCCCTATCCTTCATAAATTTTATATATCGGTTAAAAGAGATACGGTTTTATTTGTATCAGTAATTTTCCCGACGGTAAGACACTAATAGTACCTCAGGACGGAATGTCTCTCTTCGTTCCGACACATTCTGTGTTTGTAGACTCAAATATTAGATTATACTTAATATTCGGTCTGTGTACTCGTTCTAAGATAATTTGTCATTTCCGTTTGTCGGTGTACGATAGACCCACTTAGTGAACCACATATTAGTTTTTTCTCTTGATTAAAAAATTTGGTCATTACGTCCTGACGAGATCAAATCTGAACCTACAACTGTTATTTACTTGTTGGTTTCACCCTAAGTGGGTAAAACAAGAAGACCCTACGTCCAGTCTCGTGGAAGGATCTCACGGAAAATAGAGTTTACACAAGAGACGTAAAGTAAAATAATTGCGAAGACTTTAGTGGATAAAACCATACGTGACGCGTAAACCTAAACTTGACCAAAAAGGGGAAACATAAGTTAAACTTGACAACCAGAAGGTCGCGTAGACATCAGAGAACGTTCAACCTCGGTCCCTTTTTCCCACTCTCACTTATTCTTATTTAAGTGTTTGGGGGTTCCTGTTTGAAGGGACTTGTTGACGTTGACTCTTCGTAGTAGTGGTGAATAATTTTTGTCTTACTGACTCGACCAGTGAAAATGAAGATTATACCACAAAAGGAGTTTAGAAATCTTACTCTATTACGAAATTAAGGGAGAAACTTACAAAGAAACAAGAAACCCCAGGGTTCTATACCGACTTAAATAACCCGAATATAAATATGGTGTAGTGGAGGAGGTTAAAGTCTAGTCTTCAAGGGAGTGTCTCTACAAAATAGTGTCTTCTCTACTACTCATCTCGTGAACGGTCCTTTACAGTAGAACATTTTTGAGTTCAGTGTTAATGAAGACCGTTATCACCTGTCTATTACGGGGTCTTTTCTATCTAGTAACCTTAGATCTCTATTCGGAGTTTAGAGTAAAGTCAGTTTTTCAAGTTTATAAAGGGGTGAGGGTTGACTGAGAGGAGTCCTAAGAAACATTCGACGTTTTGTGAAGACCGAACTCTAGGTCCTAGAAAGACTAAAAAGTTTGAATTCGATAAACAAATCTTCAAACATTCTTTTCTTGTATTTTGTGGTAAGAAATAGTAATCATCGGAGATTTTTCGTCAAATTAAATGTGACATCGGTGTGTAAGGTAACGTTTGTTTATCCAGGTGGTGGAATGTCCAATTGGATCTAAAACGTGATCAGACATTAGAGTAAATGTAATCTTTTATGTTACACGGTAACCGTCTTCCCCCTTTACGTCTTCAAGTCCCTTAACGAGAAGGAAGTGGAGGTTCGTAAGAATGATTTCCCTTGTTCTCTCTTCCTACCTCATTCTTCTGACCCCTCTTCGATTTCCCATGACTGTAAATGTCTTCCCTACTTCTCCCAACTTCTTCTACTTCTTCGTCACTTCCCTACTTTCTCTTTACGGTGTGCCCTACACGACCATCCAAGTCACAGACCTGATACCCCCGACCCCCCACCGCCATACCTAGGTACGAGAAACGAAATAGGCCTAGAGTTTCAGGGACGGGTGGGACTCTGACAGGACCTAAAACCCTGAAGGGAGGGTATGTGGTGTGAGGACTAATATTCAAGTTCTTAGTTTCGAGTCTTTACATGGGGGATGAGGTAAGGACGGTCAAAATTGATAGACATAGAAGATGTGGACGTCCATCCAGGTGTGAACCTCTATCAAAATCAAGTATTTAGAGACCAAGATGTGCTGTGAAGAAAGACGACCGTAGGGACAGACACGGGAACCTATGACCGGGAGTAGAAGAGTTTGAAATACCTTGAACTGATAGTCGGGGGTGTCAATTCTTCCTTGGGTCTTGGGATTATAGATTGTGTGGATATCAGAATTGACGAAGACCAGTTGGGAGGGGTTAATGAAGTATATAGTATACGTCTATGCCTAGATTTTATCACTGATCTTACATTATTTACAGGTTATTTATACTTTACTACTTGTTTCACTTGATTATGAACCAATATATAAATTTCTTCGTATACCTTTTATGCTTGTAACTCTTCCGTAAGTATGTGACTGAGTTAGATTCTAAAGTCTTCGTGACCGTGGAGTAGTTACTGAGTAAAATGGGACTGTAAATGTCACGACGCCTAGAAAGAATCTACAGTATATTAGTGTATTGTCGATCTTCACTTCCTTCACAGAAGTGTCTATTGACAGTGTGGTCGTACTTCTTACTCCTGTCATTAACCATTGTGTCAGAGGTTCTTCCCTACGTACGACAGAATTCTAAAAGGATCTACAATAATATGGTATCCCACAGTGGTTGAAAGACGAAAAGGGTAAAATACATTTGGACTCTGATTCGACCAATTATTTGGTTCTCTAGGATTGTATCGTAGTTCTCGTCTTGATGAAATAAGATTAAAGGAAAGGATCAAGGTACAAGAAGTCGGATATACCGTAGTGAAACCCAAGTACACAATGATACGAAGGGATGTAAAGAAATTGGTACTGAAGGCCTGTCTCTACTTAGATAGGTAGTTTCGTTCCTCCTGGTTTTCTGACTTTTACTCGACTAGGGTAGTGTGGGGAATCCATGAAGGTTGAATGTCCGAAGGGCCTCAAAGAGAAACAGCATCACCTTAGGAAGTATCAGAACATTTGACTAAAACAAGTGGGCCTAGGAATTCGCCAGACCTTGTCTGACCCCTGACGTTTTGTTCTTGGTTCTCCAGTCTATAGTTCCTCTCGCACCTTGACTCTCAGTATTCGGGGAACGACCTGATTTCCGTTATGACTGAGAAAGACGATTCTTTCTCTCAGTTGTGAGTTTGGTCTTAATACCCAAGAACTGGTCTTATGTCGTTAATAGACCTCTTGTGGAGAGACCTTTGGAGTCCAAAGACCTTAAATCCATTATTGTACCCTTACTCGTCTTTTACGAAGACCTCGGAAACAAAAACAAAAAAATGATGAGTGAATAATTTTTGAGGTTATTATAGTACACAAGTCAAGGTGTCATTTAATCTACATCGATTAGACTTTACCACTCTTCACCACATCTCGACCTTTCTTGACGAAATCATCTATACGGGTCTTACCGAACCGAGACTCTTCTATGTCTTTTTGTACTTGTCGTATGGTTTTTCGGTCTTTCGTGTCCTGACCTTTTCTTTCCTGAGACGTGTGGAGTTTGGGGGACTCTTGTAAAGAGTCAGTTTCGTTTGATGTTTATTTACAACGGACACTACTGCGGTGACTCGTGGGGGTTTACCTCTTTTTCACAATTTTATTCGTGTTTTATGTAAGAAATCCTTCTCTGACTTCATAAAGTAGGTAAAATTTTCTTAAGTTAGGTTTGACCGAGTCCTATCTATCACTTGTCAATTTTCCCCCAGTATGGTTTGAAAGATTTCGTAGGATAAATGGGAGTCTTATAAAAGTGGACCTAAGAAACCCACAAAAATTGGGTCTAAAAGTTTTACCAAATTAGTACCCGTAGTCAACTCACTTTATTAAACTAGATGTAGTAGTGGTGATACCTTAGCGTGTACAGAAGCTATTTAATCATCCTGTGTTAGGGTGAACAGAAACACCGAAGACGATAGAACACAATACCCTACTTTCAAGGGTGACTGATTTCGTCTTTCTTCTCGTAGTCAGGAGTCAAGTGGAGTCCTTCCCTCCCTGACCTTCCTCTTCTTCTTTCCTTCCTTTTATACCTGTCTTTCTTTTTTCCTTCCCTTCTTCTCTCCTCCTTCCCCTCCCTCTCCCTTCTTTCTCCTGTTTCTACCTATCTTCCCGTCTCACTACGAAAATTTTATAACAGTCCTATGGAGGTGGGGACGGAGTGTGTGTGTGTGGTGTGTGTGTGTACGTAGGTGTGTATGTGTTAAAGTGACGTTGAGACTTTCTTCCTCTTTATTAAAGTAAGAGAACAGATTTTGAAGGAAAATCCCTTTTCATATTATTGAGGGAGGTATGTCTAAGGTTGAATTGCTCATGACTACTTATTTTGACTGTACTTATAAATTCAACCCTGCCCTCTACACCAAACTTCGTGTAAACACTTATACGTCTTGTCTGGAAAACATAGTGCGTAGGGGTACACTGGTAGATGTCTCTACCGCGGACTCCAAGTCCTTGTACTTCACTCAAATTCCAGTGTCTCGATGACTCACTGTCTCGACCCTCGTCTCAGAACCTAAGAAATGAGTAGGGGAAGTACGAGGAAGATAATATACTACGGTTCCTAGTGTTTCTAACTGTCGGTTCGGGATCTCGGACCTAATCGTCTCAGTCTACTAGGGACGCACCACGAGTCTGAGACCAATTACTTATTAGCTGTCACCCCACCAATTGATTTGGAAACCATGTTTGTCCTCTTACATCCTGTTTATTATGTTTGCTCGTAGAAGTAAATCTTCTTTCAGACTGATGTTGTATAACAATTCACTTTTTTTTTCAGTACCTTTGAATATATACCGTATTAGAGAAGGTACTCTTGATGACTTAAGTCCCAAAATGTCTCTTCTTAGACTTCTTTTCCAAGTTATCCGACAGACTCTACCAATGGAGATGGACCACCCTAAACCCCTAATAAAAAATGAGTCATAACAGTAAAAATCTTTTTATTATAATTATATTAATAAAATTTTCACGTAATTATACACTTATCTACCATCAAGTTCCGTACTCAATTTCCTTCCTAATATAATTACAATCCACAATCACAACGCATCTATCCTTTCTTAGTTGTCTCACTAGTGTGTTACAAGTGTGGTCTACGAGTAAAACTTTAATTCTCCCCGGACTAGAAAAAAAAACCGAAGTCCTGTTTCGTATATTCTATCAAGAAGCTGGTCCCTAGTTTGGGCACGGGGACGTCACCTTTGTAGTTCAGGATTGGTGACCTGGTGGTCCCTTCAGGATTCTCCCCGAACTAGAAAAATTGCAGCTCAAGTGGAATTACTTGACGTTTCTAATATCAATCGTTCATAAGTCATCTATTCTCCCTTCTGCCTTCGTGTCATATACCGTCGAGTTGTATGAGACATTGTCCTCTTCCCTGTCCCGTCTCCAACTTCTCAAGGTAGTTTTGCAAAAAGTTCTGTTACGAAAACCCCGATCACCGACACTCGAGGTCAGGAGAGGTTCCCAGACTCTACAGCTCAGTCCTCGACCCGGTGGTGTTGTCGCCGTCTCGCCCTCTACCCTAGGTCTCTCCTTGACGCCTCGTCAGGGCGTCGGGAGGAGGTCCCCCGAGGGGTACCCGATTGGCCACACTCGGTGGAAAGAGTTTCCGGTAGTCATAGACGAGAGACGGGTGTATGAAGACGGAGGGTCCAAGAGTAGGTTTGGGTGACTAAGGGTGGTGTGTGATGACAGGGTGGTTAGAATATCTTGAAAGGTCTAGGGTTTGCTTAAGAGTTTATAAGGGAGTGAAGTAGAGGTCTTCCCTCTGGGGGTGATTGGTGACCTGTACGACAAAAGGGGTAAGGGATGTGTCAGTGAGAGGATGATAGTCGAGGGTAGAAGGGAGTCGTGGGTGTTGTGGAGGGTGGAAAGGTTGTCGTCGTCGGAGAATTGACCCCTTGGACCGAATTGGGGTCGGAGGCTGATCCCAAGGACCTCAGACCCGACGATAGTCTACCACGGAGTCTAGTCCAGTTTACAAGTAGTCGTCTCCTTACCTCTTTCCTCCACACCATCTATGTATGTTGTAATGAGTAGGTATTTTTCCTTGTTTTGACCCATTAAACATTTCTGGATCTTTGATAGTGTGTCTCACTTTAGTCTCTTTTTGTTTATAAGATATAATTATGTATCTACGTCTTAGACTTTTTTAAACCATAAATGTTTCGTCTGTATCTCTCTGTCTACATCCCTTATTTACGTACCTGTGGTTCACCCTTTCTCCCACCCACCCACTGTGACTCTCTAATCTTAACTGTATATGTGGTATAGCTATGATACATATTTTATCCTGTGGTCACTCTTGTATGACGTATCGCGTCCCTTGAGATGGATTATAAGACACCACTGGATTTACCCTTTCTTTAAATTTTTCTCCCCTATGTGTGTGTGTGTGTGTGTGTGTGTGTGTGTGTGTGTGTGTACATATCGACTAATGAAACAATATGTCACTTTTATATTATAAAAAAGTTGTCTCATCTCTACCCTCTGTCGAGTTGGTTCACCAATTCTCGAGTCTGGGGTTGAATCCAACTGACCGAGTCTTCAGTTCAAGGTCAATGGCCAGTTAGTCTTTTGACGCGAAGTCGAAGGAGCACCCTTTCCACCCCTATTGTTATCGTACGTGGAGTGTCCCCACAAGACTCTTAGCCACCTAGTTATTTATGTCCGTTACACGAATCTTTTTACAGACCGTGTAATATTCACGTAGAATATTCGATAATAGCCAGATTACCACTAAGACTTCGAACAAGAAAGTCCACTCCAAGACCGATTATTTGTACTCGCGGACGACGTCTGTTCGTGTCGTTCCCCTGGTCCCGTGTGTGCCCTTGAGGGGTCTGTACAGATTGTGCGACGGCCCGAAGGGGCCTCCGTTTGACAGATCGGACCGACCACATAACTGACAGGGCCTAGAAGAGCGTGAACCATAAAATGTCCGGTTCACTATCGCACTTTTATTTGTTGATCTTGTGTCCCGCTCTTTTCACGTGTCTCTCCTTTACTTTCAGTTCATTAAGTAAATACAGGAAACTGCAGTTTTGTATAGCACAGGGTAATTGCCGACTGGCCTCCACCTTCTACTGTTTCGACAAGGAACCTGAGACCCCTTATCGTAACGGTAATCAAAAGATTTTCATTTCAAACGGTTCTTTCAATCATCTCGTCTCTTCTCTGATTGTTGGACCATTTTTTATCTACACGGAGACCCGGTTGTAGACGGACTTCAAGGAGGTCCTGATTACATTCGAGACATAGTTCCCAAGGTTGGGACTGAAGGTTCCTTGGGGAGTTCCAGGGACGTTTCCTAAGTCGTTAGTAACTGGCAGGAAATTTTACCCCTGTTACCGGAGTCCGATAACGGAAGAGTGATTAAAGGAGACTTTGTAGTTCTTACTTGAGGAACACATCTGACCTTCAACTACGAGACTTGAATTCAGTGTTTATAGGAGCAATACTGAAACAGTTGTTGGTATTACTCTCGCGGCGAGTAACGATTTCAGTGGTCATCCCCGGAGGTTCTTGAGGTCTGGCGTGGAAGGGGGAGGTGAACGTGTATGGGACTCTACGACCGCTCTCCCGACCCCTCTCCACCTGACGGTGCTTCTGTTGAGGGACTTATGTTGAATGTAGAGTAAGAGTAACGATGGACGAGAGGACGTCAAGGACAGTTATCTAAAAATTTTGTCTGAAGTTTTTGAAAGTTAGGCAATCCCAATTTAAGGAGGGAACACAGAGGTTCGAAGAAGTAGGAGAGTCAGTTAAAGGAATGCTTGGGGACAGAGAGTCCGACCATTGTCTGAGGAGAGTAGGGTTGGAGGATACATGTCTGTGGGGAGCACCTGTCTTCCCTACTCGACCCACGAAGACAAGGATGAAGGTCTGTTGGTAGTATATTAGAACAGGTAAGACTTCCTCTAGTCGGGACCCACAAGAAACCTCCCTTACTACGATTTCGACTTCGAGGTCATGAAACCGGTGGAGTACGCTTCTCAACTGAGTAACCTTTTCTGAGACTACGACTCTCCCTAACCCCCGTCCTCCTTTTCCCCTTTTGTCTCCTACTCTACCGACCTACCGGAGTGCCTGAGCTACCTGCACCCAAACTCACTTGAGTGGTTGAGCACCCTCAACCACTACCTGTCCCTCCGAACCGTACGACACTAAGTACCCCAGCGTTTCTCAGCCTGTGTTGACTCGCTGACTTGACTTGACTTGACTTAGAACAGAAGAGTAAACCTTGTCCTTAGTGGACTCTCAAAATAGTGGATTATAATTCTGTCATTTCGTGTCACGTATTTCCTCCTGTATCTTAGTCTTTTTAGAATCCAGGTTAGACTTACGACCGTTGATCATATGTAAACTGTAACTCTCGAGACTTCAATGGAAGAGATTTGGTAAAAGACTAGATTTTTTACTCGTAACTTACTCCTCGACACACATTCTGTCAATCGTGTAAGGACCATTTATTCACAAGTTGTATTACAAAGTAACAACAAAACAATGATAATTGTCGTATGATTACGAGGAAGGTAAAGGTGTCCGGGGAAAAAAGACAAATTAAATCAGGACTTATTATTATAGTATCTTCTTTAGTCTCAGTATTGAGGTTTATCGTCAATTATCTAGAGATTGGAAACGTCCCACGTTCAGATAAATACGTCCAACCCTCTGTTCCAAGTACTCTCAATGTTCGAATAGACGACCTACTCTTACGTTCACCCCTGATACTTACAAACGTTCTATAAGATGATTTTCTGTCATTCCTATATTTAGGATTAAGTGTAATGTTTCACTTTCACTTCAACGAGTCAACACAGACTGAGAAACACTGGGGTACCTGACATCGGATGGTCCGAGGAGACAGGTCCCTAAAAGGTCCGTTCTCATGACCTCACCCAACGGTAAAGGAAGAGGTCTCCTCGAAGGGCTGGGTCCCTAACTTGGGGTCAGAGGACGTAACATCCGTCCGCGAAATGATAGACTCGGTGGTCCCTTCAGTGTAATGTTTCCTGTCGGAATTTCGACATTTTACTAAGATATAAAACATGGAACGTTACAGGACAAAGTTGTAAAGGATTTGTAAAGTACACCTGTCTCCTCGGACCACCCGGTGTCAGGTATCCCAGTGTTTCCCGACCTGTGTCGACTTCGTTGCATCGTGTGTGTATGTGTTCTGAGTGAGTTTCCGGGTCAATGTAACATAAAGTAGTACCTTTGGTTACTCAGATGTATCACACACCAAATACCCCTCGTCATATTACTTGATATTAAATTGACCCGGATACAATGAGTGTATATTTCTCAAAAACAAACGTTCCGTCTTTTCGGAGTGTCGAGACGGACGGAAAGAGAGAACTTCGGACTACATTATTACTCCTCTTCCTCCCCTCCTCCTTCTCCTCCCTCCTTTCTCTTCTCCTTCCTCCTCGCCCCTCTTCGTCGTCATCACTGTCCTCATCACACGTGCACAATTCAACGAACCAACGCCATCACCACCAGTGAGTCACCACAGGTTCAGAAACGTTGGGGTACCGGACGTCGGGTGGTCCGAAGAGACAGGTACTCTGAGAGGTCCGTTCTTATGACGTCACCCTACGGTTCGGGAGGAGGTCCCCTAGAAGGACTAGGTCCCTAACTTGCGTATAGAGAACGCAGAGGACGTGACCGTCCGCACAAGAAATGGTGATCACGTCTCTTAGGGTCCCTGTCTCCTCGGATTACCCGACGACAGCTACTCCAGCGTGTCTCAACCTGTGCTGACTTCACTGAGTCGTCGTCGTCGTCGTCGGCGGCGGTGGACCCTTCGGTCTCGTCTACTAAGTTAAAGAAAGTTCTTTCATTTACACTCTAAGATAAGTCAGTATTGTGTCTATCCTGTTTCCTACAAAAATTGATTAGAAATTGTCTTAGGACCTCTTCCTTTTCCGTTGGATGAGGCCATAAGAACGGATCTTTTAGGGTGCCTACCTCTTCGAACCAATGTCAGGTATCCCAGCGTTTCTCAGTCTGTGTTGACTCGCTGAAGTGAACGCGAAAAGTGAAATTGTCTTAGGTAAACTTAGCCGAGTCGAGAACAAACTACTTACCTGAAACTAATTCTGTAATTGAAGGTCACACTTAAGGACTGTACTTTCTGATAAAGAAGGAGGGGTGCCACCGAGGTCGTGGTTTTTATCTCAGTCAGAGACAACAAATGTTATTGACTAAAACTTGTTTATTTACTCGCTTAGCGTTCTTTCCGTTTAGGAAGACCCTAAGACTTGTCGGGACTCCGAATTCGTGTCAAGCCTTAGTCTGGTAGACACTCTACGAGTGAGGTCTTAAAACAGAGGTCTTCGGGGTCCGTTTGGGACGAAACCGACAGGTACAGACAGTGACCGAGAGATCGAAACCTCCATTTAGGTACGACCCAATACGAAAGGGTGAGGGAGTGTAGAATAAAGATCACCCTAAATGTGTTTGATTCTCCCGTCTTGTGTGTTTATTTCTCTTACAGGGGTGGTCTTTCCGTGCACTTGGTGAAGTTCCGACGAACAAGAAATTTATTACCACTTGGTCTTCGTAAGTGATGGTGTAGGAGAACAACGGATAGTTCGACCCGGAATAAATTATATGAGTTACCGGAACGGAAATCGGTGAAGGATCTTAAACGGACAAATAGACTCTTGTATAGGTTTGGTACTGACTATTATTGAATAGGTTCACCCGGAGGCAAATAACTCGTCATTTTGGTTTAGTTCAGTTTCGAAGACTTGTCTCTAAATTTTACCTGAAAACTGTGGACGGCTCAAGTCTCTCTCACGATTATTAAGTCAACAGAGGGCGGATCTCATGTCTTGTTATTCAGTCCTGACCCTTTATTTAACACTTTCCCAAAAACTTAAACCTTAGTTCCTATTTGGTTTTAGTGTAATCGTCGTTAGTACTGAAGGACGACAGACTGTACAAAAAGACCTCTTTCAGGGAAATATCCAACAATTAAGAAAAAACTATCCTCAACTGATTCAAGAACCGAGGAATTCTGTAGGTAAACACTCCACCGAGTATATTGTACAGTATCGAATGTTTAATAAACTCTATCGATCGGAAGGTCTGGGGTTGTTCTATTACTTTAATTTCGTAATACCCCAACCCTCTCTACAATCTAGAGTAGATTAAGTTATAGACCAAATCTGACGACATTCGGAAACAGTTAAGAAGGATTTCTTATATTTGGAGAGAGAGGTACAAAGACAAATAACTGGAAAGAATACGATAAACCCAGTCTTAACCTATAATTCAGTGACTGCATTAGTCGTGATTACCGTTTCTATACATTTGAAATTCGTACTTTCGATCTGTGTATAGTTTCTTTACACACGACGGAAGTACCGACTATGGAATGTGTATCCGACGTTCATGGTTTCTAGTTTCGTAAAAATACGGTGACGAACTTTGTTTTGAAGTAAAATTTTAAAAGAACTATAGAAATTTACGTGTAAAAGTACGAAGGTGACTTTGACATTATGTAAAGATTCGAAGACTTTAACATTAGTCACTTATACGTTATCTCATTTTAATCGTAATAATCCAAGGACCGTAAAATTTCTCTTCTCTTGTTTGATCATCACCAAAATCAGGCACCGTAACGTTTCGTAGGTCTGGTCATGTCGCCAAAGTAGTAAAGACGACTTTCCTTTTTCTTTGTCCGGTTGTCGAAACTAGTCATCCAGTCTAGGAGGAGTGGTGGGTAAACGAAAACTCCGTTACTAACGGTGTCTACGATTCCCAAGATTAATCGCGAGTCAGTAGATTACGACTCTAACATACACCTTGGTGACGTGTATTTGAATTACAATGTTGAAGAGCCATGGTCTCTGTGTCTAAATAAATTCAGTATTTACGAGTTTGAGAGGAGAGGTATTCTAGTGTGTCAGAGGAGTGAAAGGGAAATAAGTACGTAAAATTTAAAGGAAGATTGGAGAGTGGGATTAAGAGGGAAGTCGTCGTAAAGTGAGACACCAATTGAGAGGCGAGGGACTTCGAGAGACGAGAACCTAAAGTTATCTTTTTTGAGAGGACCAAAGGGTTCATTTAAAGACGGACGAGGAAGAGGGAGGAGATTTACAGAAGGTTTATGTATGCGAGGACCACACACGCACGTGTGCACTAGTCAACACAGGTTGAGAAACGTCGGGGTGTCTGACATCGGGAGGTCTGAGGAGACAGGTACCTGAAAAAGTTCGTTCTTGTGACCTCACCCAACGGTGAAGAATGAGGTCCCCTATAAGGGCTGGGTCCCTACCTTGGGTGTAAAGGACACGGAGGACGTAAACGTTCGTCTGAGAAATGACGATCGCGGTGGACCCTTCGGAGGATACGAAGAGACACGACCCGACAGTGGTCAGCACAGTCTGAGAAACTGGTGTGTCTGACATCGAGTGGTCCGAGGAGACAGGTACCCCTAAGAGGTCCGTTCTTATGACCCCACCCAACGGTACGGAGGAGGTCCCCTAGAAGGGTTGTGTCCCTAACTTGGGTCCAGAGGACGTTACGCTCACCTAAGAAATGGTCGACTTGGTGGTCCCTTTGAGTTCTTATGACCTGATCCATCGGACAGGGAAGAGGTCCCCTTGAAGGGTTGGGTCCTTAACTTGGTCCCAGAGGACGTCATATCCGTCTAAGAAATGGTCGACTCGAGAGATTCGGAGGTGACTTTGGGAGTGTCTGGTTCTGGTCTGACGATAATAGGACACTGATCTGTTGGATACGAGAACATGGGTAAGTACGGGAATAGTGTGACATGTCCGTCGTCAATCACACTTTACAGTTACACTAGTACTATACTACCAAAACAATGGAAGGGAACATGAGACATGTTTTATTTATTCGATTTTCCTATATGACGTCTCACATCCCTTATGTCGGTTATTAAATATTATTGATGTTTACCTTTTTTAGATATTTTTAAGACGTAGTTATGTAACATGTGGACTTCACTTATATTATGACATTTAGAGTTAATTTTTTCTTGTCTTACGGGTCGAGAGAGATATATAGATTGAAATGTAGAGAGTGTCATGCATAATTTATACTCCGAAAGTCGTGGATTCAATGACGAAGAGTAGATCTGAACGATTAAAACGTTACTCTTTGTTCTAAAAAGTGCCAATTGTCTGATACAATAAGTAAGGTGGCTTAGTACACACTACGTATACTACGTAGCAATAGGTCTTACCCCTGGTGAGTTGTCTTAAACCAAGTTTCCTTTTTAGTCAAGGGTAATGATGTAGGTTGTTTGTCCTTTATTAACGTCACGAGTGCAAAGAGTAGTAACGACACGAGAGGGGTACGTACCTCAACTGAGAGACCGACGGAGACCAATTATGGTCACCTCTTAAAGATGAACACTATTCTGTGGTAGATGTGTCCATTCTTGATACTTTCACCTTAGAGGAAGGGACTATAAACGACTTGACCATTGGTCCCACTGTTGGAAACCCCCCTTTTTCAGAAAATCCTCAAAATCTTAAATTCAAGGGTGAATGTGAGAAAAATATGATAAAATACGATTTTTATACCCTCATATACTTCTCCTCTTTTGATAGTGCTACTTTCCGTTTATTTGTTTATGGCGTCTTTTATTTCTCCCCAAATCCTACCCCTTGTGTGTATGTGGGTACCGAATAAGTGCAGTTACATACCGTTTTTTGTGATGTTATAGTCGGAGGTTAATTTTATTTATTTATTAAAAAAAATTTTTCTCCCTACCTTTAGTCTCTCTCCCCCCCTTGTATGTATAAACAAGTCAAGTCAACGAGTCAGCACAGGCTGAGAAACGTTGGGGTACTTAGCGTCGTGCGGTCCGGAGGGACAGGTAGTGGTTGAGGGTCTCAAGTGAGTCTGAGTGCAGGTAGCTCAGTCACTACGGTAGGTCGGTAGAGTAGGAGCCAGTAGGGGAAGAAGAGGACGGGGGTTAGGGAGGGTCGTAGTCTCAGAAAAGATTTCTCAGTTGAGAAGCGTACTCCACCGGTTTCATGACCTCAAAGTCGAAGTCGTAGTAAGGGAGGTTTCTTGTGGGTCCATCTTGAAATATTTAAGTTTACCGACTCTACTTCTTGTCGAACATTGTCCTCATTTCTTGAGTTCGGTAGAGTAGTGCGGGTCGGTTTTTGTAAATGTGAATTACTTTATTAAGGTACGTTACTTCCAGAACATAAATTTTCACTGATTTCTAAGATAGTATTTTGCGATTAGACTCGATGAGACTCATGGGATCCGAAGTTTTCGTATCTCTTAATAAAACGACAAGACTAACATCTCCTGGTTGTTAGTGATAGAGGTTACTTCGTTCCTTAGTGACCCGAACTTGGTTACTCTGACTCTGTGTGATTCTATTACAATGAGGGTCCAGTAAGTTTACCGAAGTCTAGCGTGTACGAGGTTGTACTTCGTAAGAAGAAAAATCAAGTCCAAAGTTACAACTATATCGTTTGTTTCTTTTGGAATATGCGTAGACGATAAATTTACCGTTTTTAGAAGGGAGCCCAAACATTAGTGATTGACAACAATTATACGACGAGAATCAACGTTGACTACTCTTTCGTGAAAGAAAGGATCTTTTATCACACCTCATTCCTTACCCTCAATTCATCAGGTTTTTCATAGTAAAGTGTCTTCTTTTGTAAAGATCGGAAAGTGTTTATAGGACTTTCTGTGACTTTCGTCCGAATTTCGGATTGTATAAACCAGTAGGAGATCATTGATTCGTGAGACTACTAAGTTCACCTCCATAGACACACCCACAGACACATTGTAGTTTTGTTGAAAAATGGTTTTTCTTTTTTAGGATCGTACAAATATTATAAATATTAAATTTATAAATTATAAATTGTAAATTAAGTGGATTTTTTGATATCTTTTTCTTGTTCTTAAATTTTGACAAATATTCCCCTTTTTTTCGTTACCGGTTTGTACGTATTTCGTTTTTGTCTCACTTTTGTTTGTATTGGTCGATGACATCATTGAGATTAATTACATTGAGATTAAACTCCTTCCCAACCGACGTACTTAATGTTCTACACAAGAATAACTTTTCAATAGTACGTTTGACACACCTTCCTCGAGACGTAGGGATCCTTTGTCCGAGTCATTCGTCTCCTAAGGTACAAAACAAAGTATAGTTCTTTTATTTTCATAATCGGAATGTTATTTACCGTAACGGATTCTGTGTGAAGGAATTTACCACAATCGGAAGATATCTTTTGTAGGTACTGTATGTAAAAGAACTTTAGACCTATAGTCTCTTTCCTACAAACGTTTCGGTAAAAAAAAATTATCCATCATAAAGTGACACGATGCAAAACTGAGTAAAAGGTGGTCCAGCTGATGCCGAAGGGTTTCAGACGTCATGAGTGAGTCGTCCCGACGGGACCCGAGTCTTCTCTCTGTACCGAAGTATTGGGAGGATAGGTGGTTCGATGTCGACCACCTTTCGATTCGGGGGGTGAACACTGTGTCTACCCAGGGGTGAGGGGGCACACAGGAACAGTCTTTAGGTTCTTTCTTAACCTTTTAGGAATTTTAGGTCGAGAGGTTGGGTCGTTTAAGTCGGTTGCTCCCTCTTTGAAAAGTGGTGGAAAGAGATTAAAGACTAGGTTGTTGATTTCTTTCAAAAAAGAACCTTAGTAAAAAGGACTACCGTATTCTTGTCTGTCTGATTTCTGTATAACGATCTTTTCTTGAACCTTTCCAGTCTCTTGTTAAGATCCTGATGGTGTTAATGAGTAGTTATGTCTGTTAAAAACATTTCAAACTATCATTTGAACCCCTCTTTTTTCAAGGAACTCTATTCGAAAATCACACATCTGTTTAATGAACATACCACTACTACTTCTACTTTTATTGACGATGGTCATGATTTTCTCTTATTCTTTTCTCTCCCTTTTTCCAGAGACAACTCTTTATTAACCCCATGAAACGACCTGGTCAAATAAGACAGGAGAGTGAATAGTGTAATTTCATGGTCTACCCGGTCGCAAAACCGGTTTTTCAATTAAACCTGAAAAGAAATTCTACAGTACCTTTTTACGTTTATTTGAAAAACTGGTTGGGCTATCTGGTTCGGAAATGATTTCCGTCATAGGATTGTATGAGTATTTGTTTCTTGGAAAGAAGTTCCTTTACACATTAACAAAATGAAGTGGATCCATTGTTTCGTAGTAGACTGGTTTTCTGAATAAATACGGGGTTATTCTCCTGTATTCATTGAACTTTCGTCATTTCGGATTCACTAATTAATTCTTTTTATTTTATTAATATCGTAAGACATTATATTTCGACTTTTCAAAACCGGAAAAACAAGGTAAACATTAAGATTGAGGTGTAAGTAAAATTAGTTTATAGAATCGACGTTTAAAACCTTGTGCGACTTAAGAAAAATCTTAAGGTAAAAGACTGTGTTTTACACACTGTGTTTTCAAGATCCCTAATTAATTTAGATCGTAGTTCTTCATAAAAGAAAAAAACAGATATTTTATATGAGAAAAAAGTAAAGTATGTTTTCGTAAAGTCCTATAGTACTGTCTACTCTTTTTGAGTTAACGTAAGCATATTAAGTTGACTTTGAGAGTGTTTACTTTATGTGTAACGTAAAGTAATGGTGAGGTCGTTTCGTTGGACTTTATTTATGGGAGAACGTTGTGAGTTATGTTTGCAGGTCTAAAGAAACAATAACTATTCAAGAAGTATGAGGTACCGTCTTATATTATCTCAATAGTGACGTCATGACCTCACTTTTGACTCTACAAAGAAAAAAAAGAGACTTACGTCGTTAAAATACTGATTGAAGTCTCAACAAAACCATATAGATTTCTATATTGATAAAAGATTTTCATAAATTGAAATAAAAAATAATGTTATTACGGAATCCTTAAGTCTAGACTCGTTTTTTAAATTTCAAGTAAACACGACACGAGTCAGCACGACCTAAGAAACGTTGGGATGCCTGACATCTGGTGGTTCGAGGAGTCAGGTACCCTAAAAGGTCCGTTCTTACGACCTCACCCAACGATAAAGTTGAAGAGGTCTCCTAGAAGGGACTTGGACGTAGAAGACGTGACCGTCCTTATAAGAAATGGTGACACTGTAGACTTTCACTTTCAGTGAGTCAACACAGACTGAGAGACACTTTGGGGTGCCTGATATGTCAGGTACCTTAAGAGGTACGGTCTTATGACCTCACCCATCGGAAAGGGAAGAGGTCCCCTAGAAGGGTTGGGTCCCTTTCTTCGGTCCAGAGGGTGTAACGTCCGTCTATGACACGGTAGATCTTTCGGGGGTTACGACCCCTACAACCCTCTTTAGTGTCCACACGATTTAAAGTTACCCACAAAGAGGAGAAAATCTTTTATACGGTCTTCGAGAAGTTTTTGGAATAAACTCCCCTCCCACGAAGTACCGAACATCCTTAGAATCAAGTATAACATTAGGTAAAATTAACTGTTTTTTATTTAAAACCGGATCTCTCCAGTGACTGGAATAGTTTCCTCTTCGAAGGGACCACCGAATCTACCATTTCTTTGACGGACGTTACGGCGCATGGGTCCAAGCGTATGGGTCCAAACTAGGGACCCAGTCCTTCTAGGGAACCTCTTCCCTTACCGTTGCGTGAGATTATGAGAACGGACCTTTTAGTGTCAATTAATTATGAATGTTATACGATATTGATTTTTCGTTACAGGAAATCGGAGAATCTGTCAAATTAATTTTTTTTCTAAAATTTCTTAATTTGCTAGTTATATACATTTTATGTGTTTCAAGTCGGAAGTACATCAATCACTGTCTTCTTTTGAGGATTTTAAATAAGTCTAAAAAGATCATGTCACAATACCCGATCTAACACATGGGTTTTTAGTGTGTAACTTCAGGATTGGAATGATGACTTTTTTCACTGACGTAAACTTCTATTTCAGAAATTTCTACTTGACTCAATTTTACTCCTGTATACTCACTTTAGATTAAGTCAGACTGACCACAGGAATATTCTTCTAATCCTCTACCTGTCTGTCCCTCCTTTCTGTCACACTTCTAGGTCCCTCTACCGATAGACATTCGGTTTCTTTCCGGAGTCTTCGTTCATCAAAAAGATCGTAGAGCTACAGTCTGAAAGTCGAAGGTCCAGTTGTTCCTTTATGTAAAGACAAAGTCGGAGACATAGACCCGTGAGACAATACCGTCGAGATCGTTTCATTATGTCTACGGATAGTTTTTCTACGTGATCCTTTTTATTGTGTCAAACAAAATTAGGATTTTAATACCGACTTCTTACCCTCTTCAGATTAATAAGTGAAAGGCTTTAAACACTGAACCTTTAAAGAGGACCGAATTACAGTGACAACCCTACTAGTCTAGAATTAAAGACGAAGAAAAGGAGTTTCAGTCTCATACACCTTATTATAAATTTTTAAGCAACAACACAAATAACCTGATTACAATGGAGATCGGAGTCCGAAAAAGTAAAAATTAAAAGATTTTAAATTAAACTAATTTGTTTGTGTTGAGTACTTAAAAGGAGGGGTTTTCTGACATGGGTTTGGAAGGACTCCCGAAGGGTCCACCGAGTCACCATTTCTCAAGTAGACTGTTCCGTCCTTTGTGGCTAAGGTAGGGACCCAACCCTTCTAGGGGACCCCATCCCTTACCTTGACCGAAGTCATAGGAACGGACCTTTTAAGGTACCTGTCTCCTCGGACCGTCCGACGTCAGGTACCCCACCGTTTCTCAGTCTGTGCTGACTTTTGGAAGGGAAATAGAACTTCGAGTGACCCGGGATACGGGACGGGGAACATGTTTGTGGACTCAATTCATAGTCGAAGTGAAAACAACGACAACGACAAAAAGAAGAAAACTTCACTGGAAAATAATATGTTCTTCACGACTGAACGTTCTGACAAAGATATGGATGCGTCGGTACTTATTAAGTAGACATTTAAAATTTTCGTTACTCTATATTGAAATTTACAACTCCCTCAGGATTATGGGGAAATGCATTAATATCGTCTACGACCTCGGTGCTAGTGGAAACGGCTCTCGTGTGACCGTGGTAGGCAGGGGACTCCTACACTCGTCCTGGGCGGGGATGTTCAGAGAAAACGTCTGAGTTGTGGTAATGTTTGTTCGGCTTTTCTGAGAGGTGGAAGAAATCGACACGCTCTTAAATAAAAATTGACCCCAAACAGTAAGACTGTAAAAAGCATATTATTGTGTTTGAAGTTTGGACGTTAGGATCTCTAAGTGTGTAAACTTTGTGAGTTTTAACTCAGGATTGCACAATAGAGACTCCAAAAGAATTTTCCCCCTCAAATATATCATACTAAACTAATTTTGAGTCTTCAATGTATATATTTTTACGTGTGTGTGTTCTTTTACTGGTCTCCACTATAGTTGTCGTGTTAAGTCACGGAATTCGCAGTGGGAGTTTATCGGGACCTACAGTGGAAAATACTGAATATCGTGGACTAGAACCCGTTCAAAGGATTGTAAAGAATAAGAGTCAGAAGAGTAGATACCCCACCCTTACTTTCGTTAGCAATGGTGTATGTCAATAATCCTACAATCTAAACTAGTGTTTATAGTCCGGGTATAATAGAGAGACCGATTTACTTTTTTAGGTGGGTCCAAGAACGACTCTCGTTCAACTTTCACATGTGTCGGACCGGGGGACTAGCCATGATTCCTATTTCTTGCTGGGACAGGGGTAGGGTCCCGTGCAGAGTGGATGAAGTACAGAATCTAGGGGAACCCCGTCTAGAAGTATCTCAGATCCCAGTACGGGACTTGAAAGTGTACTGTCTTGAAATCTCGACTATTCTTAGGGTCCCTGGTTGACGTAAAGAAAAGTTATAGACTTTTTGACTTTACGTTTTTCAAATAATATCCCATGTTAGCCCAGTTACAGTGTTCCTATTTTCGTCCCGAGTGTATAAGTGAGTTTTGTCTCCGACAGAAAGACTCCGAACCCCAGATGCCTTACTCCTTCTGGGACCTCAATCTCCGGACTCAGTCGAGGACTCGGGGGACCAGAAATTCGGTGATTTCCGGGGACGGGGACGATGGACCCACTCTTGTCTTCACGTCCACCCCGCTTCTCGACAACACCTTTGAGCGTTTCGTGTCCCCCCTTTCTTTGGTCACACGACTCCCCGTCGGACCTAAGTTCACATCTTTGACCTTATTCTACTTAAGGTGCCTCAAGAGGAAACGAGACCACATAGCCAGAATACCTTGGTCGTCTCTTCCCACCGTCTCCTTCTTTCCTTTTGTCCTGTCAGACTGTATTGACGTCCAGATCCTTGACACCTGTCACCCCTCACTTTGGTGATCCTTAAGTCTCCTACACCCCCTCCTTCGCTCTCTTTCCTCCCTCGTCTTTTCTGGTCACTTCGAGTCGTCAAAGGAGACGAGTCTCCTAGTCTCGTGTCTGTCGAAATAGAAGGTCTTTCGGACCTCGATTGAGAAAGAAAATACCTTATGGCAACGAAATCTTCCAAAGCAATCAAAGACAACAAGTCGTTTCACTTAGTCGATATACATGTGTATATAGGGGAGAAAGAATCTAAAGGAAGGGCAAATCCACCGGTGTCTGGTAACTCATCTCAACGGACACGTTAAGTCATCCGGGAGTAGTCAATAGAAAGGATATGTATCATCACATATATGCAGTTAGGGTCAAAGGGTTAAAGTAAGGGAGGAAGAAAAGGGGGAACTATTGGTATTCAAACCAGGGATCCAGACACTCAGGTAAAGATAAAAGTTTATCGGATTGATAATGCGAAACGGTAAACTAAGAATTCATCCTGACTTTCTTTACAGTGAACGAGTTAGTCGCCTAAGTTGTTAAGAGAGGACAAGAAAATTTAAAGTAAAGAAAGGAAAACCAAAATGTCGACGTGAGTGACCCCCTCCCCCCCACCTCACACACGAATGGGTGGGCTGAGTCTTGGTCTTAGGAGATGACGGAAAGAAAAAACCGGTGCGGTGTCCCGTGCATCTAGAATCAAGGGGACTAGTTCCCACCTTGGACTCAGGGACCGTCACTCTCGTGACTTAGGATTGGTGACTCGGTGTCCCTTAAAGGAGACAACGGAAAATTTCGTCTCTGTAAAAATATTTACCGATAAAAAAAGGGGGAAATGTCTGCACGAGTAACTTTAGTCAGTTTTTAATTTCAGTTAAATTTTTTACTATACATTTGGAGGATGAGTCTCTATTAGTGTGTCCCTATGTTATTATTGTGTTCGTAATTGTTTATGTAAGTATTAAAATACGTATGGATCCGGGAAAATCCGAATGAGCAACCTTCCTTTCAATACTGATTGGATCTATCGTATAACTTTTCGTCTCTGTAATGAAACGATTGTTTCCAGGCAGATCTGTTCCGATACCAAAAAAGTCACCAGTACATACCTACACTCTCAACCTGACACTTCTTTCGACTCGCGGTTTCTTAACTACGAAAACTTGACACCATAACCTTTTCTGAGAACTCTCAGGGTACCTGACGTTCCTCTAGGTTGGTCAGGTAAGATATCCTCTAGTCAGGACCCACAAGAAACCTTCCTTACTACGATTTCGACTTCGAGGTCATGAAACCAGTGGAGTACGCTGTTCAACTGAGTGACCTTTTCTGAGACTACGACCCTCCCTAACCCCCGTCCTCCTCTTTACCTGCTGTCACCTACTCTACCGACCTACCGTAGTGGCTGAACTACCTGTACTCAAACTCACTTGAGGCCCTCAATCACTACCTGTCCCTCCGGACCGCACGACGTTAAGTACCCCAGCATTTCTCAGTCTGTGCTGACTCACTGACTTGACTTGACTTGACTCCGGGAAAATCATGGTAGTGTCAAACCAAAAACGCAGGTCTTTAATACTGGGGTTTTATTATTAGGTACCTGATTTTATACCCGTCTAAGGACGGGGTCCGTACTTCGGGAGAAGACTTCCAAATTGTCCGGGTCCTCACGGTAAGTAGGACTCCAAGGCACTTCCACCATACAAGTGGTGATTCGAATTAAGTAAGGTTCCGTTTGGTACGGACCACCCAGAAGAACCGATGAAATCTCCATTTGGGGTATCAAAGGTTTCCGTACACACATTTAAAGATACAACTGTTCCGAGAAGGATGAGGGACTCTCTCAGGTCCCATACCTTCTCACTTCAAATGACTTTCTTCTTCCTTTTCTCTTTCTTCAAACCTTTTTCGTATCACTTAGAATAAAAGATTAATTTCCCGGTCATGTACAATCCAGGTACTTAGTTCCGTTTAACCTTCACCAATTTGTCCCCTACCGTTCTCACTTGCAACTGTAAGATCCTTAGTCACTTGATTTTACCCGACCTTACGCACTTAAATTAAGTCTACTGGTAATATAGTTGATGACGTCCGTCCTTAGGGAATCTTCTTTACCTCATCGGTAGTACCAGTTGTTCTCAGACTTTACGTCATGAACCTACGTTAGAGTTTTTTCTGTCTTACTAGAGACAAATAAAGGTTCCCTTTGGTAAGTTATAGTGTCATTAGGTTCAGATACGGGGTTGGTCATTACGACTTCTTTGACTTCAACTTACCAAGATACTTCTGGATGTTCTATAAAATCTTGATTGTGGGTTTTCTCTACAGGAAAAGTAATATCCCCTGACCTTACGTTTTCATCCTTCAGTTCTTTGTGGACCTCATTGTCCGTTTAAACCGGAACCTTATACCTTACTTCGTCCCGTTTCTGATTATCTCAAAACGGTTCTCTTGTGTGACCTGTATCGTTTATAGGAGAAGGTTGTCGTGTTCTCTTCCGAGATGTGAACCTGTAGTGGTCTGCTAGTTGTGGCTTTAGTCTGACTAATATAAGAGACGTCGGTTTCTACCTCTTCGAGATATGTCAGTTGTTTTTGTTCTGGCCCTCGACTGACACTGAGTCTAGTACTTGAGGAATAATGGTTTAGGTCTGAATTTAACTTCTTTCATCCCTTTTAGCGATCTGGTAAGTCCATACTGGAGTTAGTTTAGGGAATACTAATATGTCACCTTCACTCTTTGTCTAAATTCCCTGATCTAGACTATCTCACGGACTACTTGACACCTTACTCCAAGTACTGTAACATGTCCTCTGTCCCTAGTTCTGGTAGGGGTACCTTTTCTTTACATTTTTTCGTTTGACCGACAGACCCCTCCGGAATGTTTATCGACACTTTTCTTCTCTTCCCTTTTCGTTTCCTCTTTTCCTTTCTATATTCGTAGACTTATGTCTGGAGGTTTCTTGTTCTTCTTCTCTATTCTTTCGGAAGAAGTCGTTAGTTGTGTTTCTTTATCTCCTTTTGTTGTCTTACCCTTTCTGATCTCTAGAGAAGTTCTTTTAATCTCTATGGTTCTCCTTGTAGAGTACGTTTCTACCCGAGTTATTTCCTGTCTTTACCAGACCTGGATTGTCTTCGTCTTCTATAATTCTTCTCCACCGTTCTTATGTTTCTTATGTGTCTTCTTGACATGTTTTTTCTATAAGTACTGGTTCTATTAGTACTATCACACTAGTGAGTGGATCTCGGTCTGTAAGACCTTACGCTTCAGTTCACCCGGAATCTTTCGTAGTGATGCTTGTTTCGATCACCTCCACTACCTTAAGGTCACCTCGAGAAAGTTTAGGACTTTCTACTACGACAGTTTCACGAAGTGAGTTATACGGTCGTTTAAACCTTTTGAGTCGTCACCGGTGTCCTGACTTTTTCCAGTCAAAAGTAAGGTTAGGGTTTCTTTCCGTTACGGTTTCTTACGAGTTTGATGGCGTGTTAACGTGAGTAGAGTATACGATCATTTCATTACGAGTTTTAAGAGGTTCGATCCGAAGTCATTATGCACTTGACACTTGAAGGTGTATCGGCCAAAATCTTTTCCGTCTCCTTGGTCTCTAGTTTGACGGTTGTAGACGACCTAGTACCTTTTTCGTTCTCTCAAGGTCTTTTTGTAGATAAAGACGAAATAACTGATACGGTTTTGGAAACTGACACACCTAGGGTTATTTGACACCTTTTAAGACTTTCTCTACCTTATGGTCTGGTGGACTGGACGGAGAACTCTTTAAACATACGTCCAGTCCTTAGTCGTTAAACTTGATCTTTACCTTGTTGTCTGACCAAGGTTTATCCTTTTCCTCATGTAGTTCCGACATATAACAGTGGGACGAATAAATTGAATGTACGTCTCATGTAGTACTCTTTACGACCTGACCTTCTACGTGTTCGACCTTAGTTCTAACGGCCCTCTTTATAGTTATTGGGGTCTATACGTCTACTATGGTGGTAATACCGTCTTTCACTTCTTCTTGATTTTTCGGAGAACTACTTTCACTTTCTCCTCTCACTTTTTCAACCGAATTTCGAGGTGTAAGTCTTTTACTTCTAGTACCGTGGACCAGGGTAGTGAAGTACCCTTTATCTACCCCTTTGTCATCTTTGTCACAGTCTAAAATAAAAAAACCCGAGGTTTTAGTGACGTCTACCCCTGACGTCGGTACTTTAATTTTCTACGAATGAGGAACCTTCCTTTCAATACTGGTTGGATCTACCATATAATTTTTCGTCTCTGTAATGAAACGGTTGTTTCCAGGCAGATCAGTTCCGATACCAAAAAGGTCATCATTACATACCTACACTCTCAACCTGACACTTCTTTCGACTCGTGGTTTCTCAACTACGAAAACTTGACACTACAACCTCTTCTGAGAACACTCAGGGTACCTGACGTTCCTCTAGGTTGGTCAGGTAAGATATCCTCTAGTCAGGACCCACAAGAAACCTTCCTTACTACGACTTCAACTTTGAGGTCATGAAACCGGTGGAGTACGCTTCTCTACTGAGTAACCTTTTGTGAGACTACGACCCTCCCAAACCCCCGTCTTCCTCTTCCCCTGCTGTCTCCTACTCTACCGAACTACCGTAGTCGCTGAGCTACCTGCACCCAAACCCACTTGAGGCCCTCAATCACTACCTGTCCATCCGGACAACACGACGTTAAGAACCCCATCGTTTCTCAGCCTGTGTTGACTCGTTGACTTGACTTGACTTATTTGTTTTATTTATCCGGAAAATCGTATAATGTGTTAAGTTATTTTACGACTTTGTTTTCAAAAGTACAGTGATCAACCTCTTTTTTACTGGTTTAAAAATCTTTCGTAAAGTTTCTTAAAAGATTAAATGTGGGAACCGGTCTCCGTACTTTTATAATTTGGTGGACACCGGTTAAATAAAAAAAAGGTTAGTACTTCTAATTTCTAAGAACCAAGAGAGAACCAATAAAGAGTTCTTTATTTAATAATTTGAGTTGAGTTTTCTTTTTTCAACTGTGTAGTTTTTATAAAGAGAAAGAAAATCATTTTGAGGGAAAGAAGGATTTTGTTTTTAGTTAAACGAAAGTAGGAAATGGTTCTTCGGTAGTGAATTAACCTTCGTTCAAATCTTACGTCTCAGTACCAGCCCAACACCAGTTTCCATTGTTAAGTATGAAAAAAGTTCCTGGACACGGATTGAGACGGAAGGGGTTCTATTGTTCGTTTAGGTGCGTTAAATCGTAACCCTTTGTCGAACAAATACAAATTTAAAACTGACAACACGTTCTAACGGATAATGTTAATTGTAACCAACCAACGTCAAGTTTTGCGTGACCAAAAAGACGTCTCGAATCGATACCGTGGGAGACTCACTGACATAGTCCATTTTTCTCCTATGTCACACTTTTGAGAGACGAAATTTTGTGTCGTCTACCTAAAAGGGTCACCAGGTCACTAACTCTCAGACGGAACCCTAAGTCCCATACGCCCAAGTTTGGGACCGGTCCCTTCATTCTAGGGTGTACAGTACCACATTGATTCAGGCGCATAACGTTGATGACTTCGGGCTCATGGTATCGATCTCTCGGACGTGGGTCTTTGTTTCCTCGGACGTTCTGTGTCTCTGCTAGGGGGAGAACACGTCACTGATTCTGGGTCTCGTCGACTCTTTTTTTTTGGTCGTCTCTTCAAGACCAAGATCCACTCCTTCCATTCGTGGGTTGTTAGAAAAGGGGGTCACTTACGTCGGTATTTTGGACCTGTCTTACGTATTTTGTCCGTAAATTCTTGAACTTTTTATTTACTGTCCCTCTTCTGGTCTTAAATTTTATGGTAGGTTGATTACCATTCGAGAGAGGAGGAAACTGGAGATTAGTTGGGATCACACCTGAGGTCCGTCATGTTTCGGATTTTACCTGGTGTCCGTTTCCGTCTCTTTCGAGATCCTCTCGGGAACTTGACTACACTCCTATCGTTTCCCTGATGCTTACTCGTCCCTTTGACCCCTTGTAGAAGGAGAAAATAAGGACGAGGTAGAAGAGTGTTAAATCGTGAGCCCGTCAAAACGACACGACCGCCGTCGTTACTGTTTCCAGAATCCATGAATTTTGATAGTTCTCTCCTTCTATTTGTTGTTCTATGATGACCTCTCGTGTCCCTTAATATAAGTTGTAGGACCCTATTTGGTATTTCCTTTACTTATACTTTTTCCTACATGCACACCTATTGGCGTAGTAAAACGACAGGTCATCTTTAATTGTGTTTGTAACATTTAGCTGATATGAATTTTTTTTTTTTTGTGAAATTCCTTTCCCTTAGAAGGAGAGACTATTCTCCTCGACACCAGGGTTCTCCCACCCTATTTACTGGTACGACGAGAAAGAGAAGACCAGGAAGGGAAGGGACCAGGACCTCCACTTGTACTAAAGTCCTCCATACGTCGTCTTACTCCATTGATTTCGGAATCGTAAGATCGACTTCCTAGACTTTTCCCTCGGAGTTCTTTACCCTTTCATACCCCCCGTTGCTCTCTTTCTCTCTCCGTCCTAGAGTCCCTTCGTTGAGGTGTCCCTGCAGGCACTTGAACCCAAGTAGGGAGTCGACATCTACACACTTAGACCGGGATTCGTATCATGGTGTCTGAAACCCTTGATTTCGATGTCTCGTCTGGAGGTGAGTCTAAGGTGGGACGTTGAACCACCCCGTGTGCGGTCTGTTTGTCCTTGTCGTGACGTTTCCGAGACTTTTATGTTGATTGCGAGTCTTCTACTCAGTCTTCAACACCAGACTTTCGACTAAGGTGCCGAAAGATTTTCCTTCTTTACTAATTCGTTTTGTGTATAGATTGTTTTCGAACCTAGGTTTTATGAACTGGTAGAATGAGTTGTCCTTCTTTTGTTTGGCGGGTCAAATTCTTTACACGTTATCTGAACTCTCCGACTAAGTGATATCTTATATATTTTCGACCGTTCGTCAGTAAACTTTTCTGTGACCATAATTTACTAATGTTAAAATTTTATAACTGTAATAAGTCACGACTTTCTCTACCCCCTGTTGTCCTTGAGAGTATGTGTCAACCACCTTTACGTCTTACCATGTTGGTGTCACCTTTTGTCACACAACTAAAGAGCACTTCAATGGTCTACTGGGACCTGAGGGAGGGTCCACAAATTGGACCTTTTTACTTTTGAATCAAAAATGTTTTGAACAATTAGTTATAATTGCGTCGAGATAAGTCTTATTGGGGTTTGACCTTTATTGGGTCTACAGGAAAACCCAATAACCCATTTATTTACTTTTGTAGGTATGTCCCTTATGATAAGTCGTTGTTTTTCCTTGTTTACTAATTATATACTTTGTTGAGACTATTTATAGTTCCTACAATACAAATACGTTTCCTTGGTCAATATTTCCAACGTATAACACACTAAGGTACATATACCGTAAGAGATCCTGTATTTTGACCCCGACGGTTAAAACCACCGAGTCTGCCATCGAGTCTTAGACGGACGTTACGTCCTCTGGGTCCAAGTTAGGGACCCAGTCTTTCTAGGGGACCTCTTCCTTTACCGTTGAGTGAGGTCATAAGAACGGATCTCTTAAGGTACCTGTCTCTTCAGACCACACCCGATGTCAGGTACCCCAACGTTTCTCAGTCCGTACTGACTACGTCGATTGTGAAGGTGAAAATGTTTTGTGTTTTGATATTGTTAGTCACCAACGGTCTCCAACTCTATTCTCTATGTCCCTAATCTCCCACACTGGTATTTCCTATGTCTAATGTTCCGTCGAAAAACCTTACTATCTTGGGAAGATATCGGACTAATACTACGATCGATATACCTAGCTATGTACAGAATTTTCACCCTTAATATATATTTTTTTCAGTTAAACTGGGATATAATTAAAATTTATAATTTCATATTGTTGTTTGTATTATTTATGAGTTATTTTCTAATAAGTGTACTTCATGTTGGTCTTAGAGATAAACCTACGAAGAGTGTAACACAGTATTAACACAATTGTGACATCCAGATAAGGATGTCACGTAGGTAAAGAGGTCCCGTCATTGGAGTCGAAAGATTAGAGAATAGAGGTCTTAGGATGTCTCATAGAATGTAGACTTCATCTGTGACTTATTATAAAAACTTTCTATTTTTTACTTATTTAATCTACATTGGTCAAGTGTAATAAAGTAAAACCATCTCCTTTTCGTCTTCTCTTTGTCTTGAATTACTTTTCTTGAGGATTTTCACTTTCTCAAGGTCTTTCTGAGTAAAATATCAATGTGTGAAAACCCCCGAAAACTCCGTACTGGTGTATTGTAATTATAAATACTAAATACTCTATCACGTACATACGTCAGAAGTTGTCCCTAAGATGACATTTCCGTAATTAATATTTCTTAAATAATTGACTCCCTGACGAGATTATTAAGAAACTCGTTGTGACCTCTCCGTTCCCACTTTACCCACTTCCTCCAGTTTTCCATGTTCGTAGGTAATATTTTATTTATTTAGGATCCCTACATTACACCAACGATGTACCACTGATCTTAATTATCGTAACATAACAGTCTGAAATAAAAAACCCCGAGGTTTTAGTGATGTCTACAACTGACGTCGGTACTTTAATTTTTTGCAAACGAGGAACCTTCCTTTCAATACTGGTTGGATCTATCGTATAACTTTTCGTCTCTGTAATGAAACGGTTGTTTCCAGGTAGGTCTGTTCCCATACGAAAAAGGTCACCAGTACATACCTACACTCTCAACCTGACACTTCTTTCGACTCGTGCCTTCTTAACTACGAAAACTTGACACCACAACCTCTTCTGAAAACTCTCAGGGAACCTGACGTTCCTCTAAGTTGGTCAGGTAAGACTTCCTCTAATCGGGGCCCTAAAGAAACCTTCCTTACTACGACTTCGACTTTGAGGTCATGAAACCGGTGGAGTACTCTTCTCAACTGAGTGACCTTTTCTGAGACTACGACCCTCCCTAACCCCCGTCCTCCTCTTCCCCTACTGTCTCCTACTCTACCGACCTACCGTAGTGACTGGACTACCTGCACCCAGACTCACTTGAGACTCTCAACCACTACCTGTACCTCCGGACCACACGACGCTAAGTACCCCGGCGTTTCTCAGCCTGTGCTGACTCACTGACTTGACTTGACTTGACCTAACAGATAAAATTTCAACGATTCTATAGAATTTTCGAGAGTAGTATTCTTTTTTGATAACATTGATGTATACTACTATCTATGACCCAAAGTACCATTGCAGAATACCTTTTTCAACCTACTTAAAAAACCGGTTGAGTTCTAATTGATCTGAATGACACTACTAGTAAAGTGTTATATTTGTTTGTGACTTATTAATACACCATGTGAACTTCGATTATATTACGATCGACAGTTAATATAGAGTTATTTTTTCATTCTTACCGGTCCAATATTCCATACAATATAATTCTTCTCTACCGTTCTTATGTGTCTTCTTGATATGTTTTTTCTAGAAGTACTGGGTCTATTGGTATTACCACACTAGTGATTGGATCTCGGTCTGTAGGACCTTTCACTTCAGTTCTCCCGGAATCCTTCGTAGTGATATTTGTTTCGATCACCTCCACTACCTTAAGGTCAACTCGATAAAGTTTAGGATTTTCTACTACGACACTTTCACGACGTGAGTTATACGGTCGTATAATCTTTTTGAGTCGTCACCGGTGTCCTGACCTTTTCCAGTCAAAAGTAAGGTTATGGTTTCTTTCCATAAAGTAAGGTTATGGTAAAGTAAGGTTTCGGTTTGTTACGAGTTTGATGGTGTGTTAAGGTGAATAGAGTGTGTGATCGTTTTATTACGAGTTTCAAAAGGTTCGATCCGAAGTTATCATGTACTTGGTTCTTTAATATCTACAAGTTCGATCTAAATCTTTTCCGTCTCCTTGATCTCGAATCTAACCGTTGTAGGTAACCTACTTTTTCGTTCTCTTAAGGTCTTTTTTTTTTTTTTTCTAGATAAAGACGAAATAACTGATACGGTTTCGGAAACTGATACACCTAGTGTTGTTTGACACCTTTTAAGAAGTTCTCTACCCTTATGGTCTGTTGAACTGGACGGACTCTTTAGACATACGTCCAGTTCTTCGTTATCAATCTTGACCTGTACCTTGTTACCTGACCAAGGTTTTACCCTTTCCTCAAGTAGTTCCGACATATAACAGTGGGACGAATAAATTGAATATACGTCCCATGTAGTACACTTTACGACCCGACCTACTTCGTGTTCGATCTTATTTCTGACGGTCCCCTTTATAGTTATTGGAGTCTATACGTCTACTGCGGTAGGAGCACCGTCTTTTATTTCTCCTTCATTTCTCGGAGAACTACTTCTACTTTCTTCTCTCACTTTTTCGACCGAATTTTGAGTTGTAAGTTTTTTACTTCTAGTACCGTAGACCAGGGTAGTGAAATACCTTTTGTCCTTTTGTTACCTTTGTCACTGTCTGAAATAAAAGAGTCCGAGGTTTTAGTGACGTCTATCACTGACGTCGGTACTTTAATTTTCTACGAACGAGGAACCTTCTTTTCGATACTGGTTGGATCTGTCATATAATTTTTCGTCTCTGTAATGAAACGGTTGTTTCCAGACAGGTCATTTTCGATACCAAAAAGGTCATTAGTACATACCTACACTCTCAACCTGACACTTCTTTCGACTCGAGGCTTCTTAACTACGAAAACTTGACACCACAACCTCTTCTGAAAACTCTCAGGGAACCTGACGTTCCTCTAGTTGAGTCAGTTGGGCTTTCCTTTAGTCAGGGATAATAAGTAACCTCCCTGACTACAACTTCGACTTCGAGGTTATGAAACCAGTGGACTACGGTTCTTGCCTGAGTAATCTTTTCTGAGACTACGACCTTTTCTGACTTCCGTCCTCCTCTTCCCCTGCTGTCTCCTACTCTACCAAACTACCGTAGTAGCTGAGTTACCTGTACTTAAACTCGTTCGAGGTCCTCAACCACTACCTGTCCCTTAGGACCGTACGACATCAGGTACCCCAACATTTGTCAACCTGTACTGACTTACTGACTTGACTTCGGTTGAGACCCTTAATATCGAAAAGAGACTACATTTTTTTTTCTTTTTCTTTTTCTTTTTCCATGTCTTGTATTTTGAACATCACTTTATTAAGTAAATGAAATAACACAAGATAACCTACTTCCGTGATTTATAGAAACTAAACAACAATAGTGAGTCAGTACAGACTGAGAAGCGTTGAGGTACCTACATCGGGTGACCCGAGGAGACAGGTACCCTAAAAGACCCGTTCTTATGACCTCACCCGACGGGAAAGGAGCGGGTCCCCCCTAGAAGGACTGGGTTCCTGACTTGGACTTAGAGGACACAGAGGACTTAACCGTCCGTCTACGAAATGGGAGGGGTCAAGTCAAGTCAAATGGGAGTATATACCAGTATGTACTAGTTTTGTTTTTAAAGTTCCAAGAGGAAATACATTTCGACTTTAAAGGGGACATCCGTGTATAATTATCATACGACGTTAAGGATTATTAAATACGTAATACAGCAGTTTTGGTACTGAAGGAGGGATTAATTTTTTTTTTTTCAGTAACCTTTCAATCTCTCTTTCCTATTAAGTTCAACGAAATCTTTTCATTGTAAACGAAATCTTTGTCGTATTTCTCCAAAGAGGGTTTCCTTTCTAGTAGACATTTTTTCTCAACAAGACTCGTCTCTTATCAACTATGTTCTCACTTTTTTTTTTTCAAATCGAGAGATTTGACCTTAGGACTGAAAGCACTCCTGGCTCCGGTCCAATCACACTAAGAGTTTGTGACGACGGTTGTCGTCGTACTCTCGCCCAGATTCGGTCCAGCTGGAGACGGTATTATGACCGAACCGGTTTTTCACTCACACCCAAAAAGGTATGTTCGAATGTCTTTTGGGGTTTGGTTGAAAAACCGGTCGGGTTATATATTTCTGTTACGAATAATAACACGAACCTAAACAAAGAGGTGAAAGGAACGAGATAACCTGTCACAAATCAATAGCTTAAAAATTTTATTATGAAATTATTTGTGAATAATACATTCAGTAGTCAATATGTCTATATTTTAGATATTATACGTAATTAATTGTATCGTATATATTCATATTTTATGAAATCTAGTTATCAGTTCAAAATTCAACCGGTATAGGCCCCAGGACAATGTGAGATACTTTTGATTGTCCTGTCAAGTGGAAGGGTATCGTATGTACGGGCCTTTTTTTTTTCTTTCCCTTTTTCTCGGGGTAAATTTAATATATTACTTTTGTTTGTGTTGGTTTCGAATTTACTACTATATTTATACTGTTTATAGTGGACGTACAGACGACAACTATAAGAGTTAACAAACTTGAGATAGTTGTTTCCACGACTTTTATTACTTGTGGCTCTCGGTAAGACCTGAGTGTAAATAACTTGTCCTGAATACATCTTATTATATGGGGTCCTTGTCGACGGTTTAATCTTTCATTTACGATAAAAGAACAACAGACTGGTCAGCTATGACTCAAGGTACTTTCATATCCCAACAACACGAGTTGGGATTTATGATCCGCCTTTTATCGTAGACTGTGTCTCGTTCATGTTTTATTATGAAAATCTTTTTGTAAAACGTTATTTACTTATTTATTCGTACAAGGTGTTCTAATCTCGACTTTCATTTTAATATATTATTGGCTTGAAATCCTCAGTGTAACCGTGTAGGGACCTACAATCTATAACCGTACCAAGATAAATCTGTCCGTAAGAAAGTAAGTAAGTAAGGTGGTTGGTTGTTTGTCAAGAAAGATTAAAGTCTTATGAAACACAATTCCAGACACTAGTCCTGACCCCTATGTTTTCAGTGTCCTTCTGTGACAATTGACTAAAGTTCACCGGATTCACATCACGCCCTATATGTGTCTATGTCTCGATTATATTAATCATGGTTACCTAACATGGAACTCTTGATATTATTCATGTTGTAACATTATCACTTAAGGTTACTCCTGTATTGATCAAGATGGTCTTTATTAGTTCCATATCAAGAATCGTTTCTGTCAATAAGTTGACTCGAGACTCTTTATGTTTCCTATGACCAACTATTTTTTGCCGTCTAATATTTAACAATTCTCGTACTTAAAACCTTTGTCCGACGTCTTCATACTTAGGATCGGATAGTGAGTAATCGACACACTGGAAGGACTTCAATGAATTGAAGAGACAAGTAGTCTAGGGAGTATATATTGTACCTCCGTTATTATGGTGAATATCGTATGCCCACAACCCCTCATTCAATCAACTACATACATATCGTGGAAATTGTCGTGGACTTTGTATTATGTTCATATACATTCTACCTCTTTTCTTCGTTCCCGTTCTTTCTTCGTTGTCGTATTTTTTCAGGACTTCACGATTTTTTTTATTAAAGAAAGACAAGAAGTGTGTGTGTTTTTTTCGTATTCCATACGATTCATGTTTGATGATGCATAATTTACGTAAAACGGTTGAGTGACTGTTGAAACCCAGTAACTAGTAAATGATGGTGATACCTACGAGTTGGACCTTTTTACGTGTCTACGGTATGCATGTGACTTTCGAGGTGTGTATAGTTATTGAAGTCCCCTGGTAGGTGTCTTAGTTCCCATCGCCACGCAGAAACGTGCATACATGTGACTTTCGAGGTGTGTATAGGTATTGAAGTCCCGAGGTAGGTGTCTTAGTTCCCATCACCCACGAAGAAACGTGTATACATGTGAGTTTCGAGGTGTGTATAGGTATTAAAGTCCCGAGGTAGGTGTCTTAGTTCTCATCGCCCGCGACGAAGTTCCAGTCTCGGTATCCACTACCTTACTAGATTACCCAAATGAAAGGCGTCTTTGGTTTCGAACCATACCTTAAAGTATATCGGGGCACGTTGAAACCTGGGACTTCACAGATTAGTTTTTTGAATTTGGCACTTGAGTATCTTCTGACTCTACTTCTTTTGTGTCTCTTGAAGTGTCGACGCAGAGTTTAGTTTCTTCCCGGTTTCACCTGTTAGCGTCGTTCCACCAAGAAACAGACTCTTCGTCTGGACACTTCCTGCTCCTACGTCCAGGAGACCGGGACTTCTCCTCTACTTCGACTCTCTGTGTTGCATTTTTGTCTTGCCAAAACATGAGTGTACCACTTCCTCGGACCCCCCCGTCTGTGAGAGGCGTCCAGGCGTCGAACGTGGACTACCTATGATCTCCGTCGTCCCTTACTCGTCGCTTCTGTCAGTCGTTTTGTCGCACCTGTCTGTCCCTTGTTCGGCCCTCTCTCTTTCTCTCTGTGTGTTTTAAATTTGTCTTGAATTTACTCGTGCAGTGGTTTGTCACTTACTTTTCTTTTCCTTTTGGTTCGGTCGGTGTCTTTCTTAGGTTTTTCGGTCACTATCACTGCTTCGGTTGCCCTGTGTACCGTCCCGACTACGAGTCCGTTCGGCGTCTCGCCCCGTGCTCCGTCCCGCGGACGTCGGCGACGTCCTCGCGCCTACGACGTGCCCCGACGCCCCGTGGTGCCAGGAGAGACCGAGGTCCAGAGTGTCCCGTAGGTAGACACGCACACGTGTCTGTGTGTGTGCGCGTGTGTGTGCGTGTGTGTGTGTACTCACCGTCCGACCGGGTCAGTTGAGTAGAAACTCGTCTTAGTTCCATTCGACTTAGCGAATTGTTTATCAGGAGTACTAAGGTCCCGAAACAACTTTACAAGTACAGTTTTCTTTTTGGTAGAACTGGTCTCGGTGGGTTGTTTTTGAATTTCCAGTATGGTTCTTTCGGATTAAAGTAGTGTTACTACGATATTAAGGTGACCATGAGAACCGTCACCTCACTTTGGTATCTGAAGAGAGAGAAGAGATGGGGAAGAAATTTTTAATTTTATTTTCTCTCCCAGAAGGCACCGATGGTGTTTTCTATTTTACACCTTGACTTCTTTACTTTGGGGAGTAAAGGACAATAAAAATACAATAATCATTGTTGAGAATGAGAGAGTCTGGTAAACTTACCAAAGTCATATTGCGAGAAGGGGTTAGGTAGAAAGGGATATTGGGATGAGGGAGTAAAGACGACCCATACATTTAAGAGTATACTTCGGAGGGTGCTTAATTGAGGAATAATAGGAGTTTCCCGATAGTCAATAGTGGTTATCATGAAAAGTCGTCGGGTCCTACCCCCTTGGGTCAACGGGTCAAGTCTCAGACGGTTGACTTTTAGAAAGGGTGCCTCATACGTCAGCGGGAAGTGTAACGACAGAATTAACGATCTCTTGAGTCCGATTCTAGAAGGATTCGTGGACTCAATTACATCTTGAAGACTAGAGGAAGTTCTCACGGAAAGTTTATCGTTCTAGTCCAAATAGACCGATGGTGCAATGATTATGTACTTATACTTGGATCTGTTTGGACGAGTTAATGAAAACCCCACCTACTATAAATAATCTCAGTATAGACTTCATCTAAGTATTCGGTATTTACTGTATATTTCCGTATACGAGGATATAGTTACCCCACCCGTCTCCTCCCCCATCACTCGGATTACCCGGATCGATCAGAAAATCAAACATATCATTATCGTTTACCCTAGTGTTCGGTTATTTATAAAAAATCTTAAAAAAAAGAAAAACGTCTTCATTTCTAGATCCCCGTAGTACTTTCGGTAAATCGACAAAGAGTACCCTAAAAGAGGTCGGTAGGTACATATGGTCTAGAACTTTAATAATTCGTATATAGAAGGTAAATGGTGGTATTTTATGCTAGTTCTCTAAAAGATATAATAAAAATATGAGTGTTTCAAAATCTAAATACAATAAAACCTTAGCTAAAGACTCTTTACGTTGTCTACCTTGTAATATCTAGACTACGTACACCCTCAGGGAACAAGTTGTACATTGTAATTCTGAGTCGTGTGACTGCCCGTGACCCCTGGGACGCTCCTTTTGGGGTCCCAGAGGGGGGTCTCGTCTCCTCTGTTCAGTCGGTCGTTACTGTGATCAAAACTATTTACCACACTGTCTCGATTGTTCTCGTGACGTCCCTGCGACTCACCACATAAATTCCCGGCCTTCGTCTTCCGTTTCCTAAGAGTCCCTTTCACTATACAGCTACCCTCATACTTGAGCTCGTTTTCGGTTGTCTACTTTTCCTTCCTTCCCTGTTTGAGTGCTTCTCGTTGTCCTCTCGTCTTTATGCTACTACAAGTTCTGTCCGGGCTGACGAGAGAACAGAACTGACGGTTTCACTTGAAACGTGTTGCCTCCGGATTTCTTACTTTTCGAACTTCCTGAGTCTTGCGTCTTCTTTTGCGGTCACCGGTCCGAAGGGAATGTGACCTTTGCGGTGAACCTTTAAATCACCTTTTTCGACCTAAAGGTTTGTCGTTCTTCGTCAGATTAGTGTTTCCCACTTATTCTCATCACCGACTGTCTAAAAGATTTTTACGTCACAACTTCCTATTAAAATTATTATTCATCCTTATTTCTAGAACCGATTAGAAATTCTATTATATATATACAGGAAAATTCTTTACCTGTCTTATAATAATGACGGTAAAGGGTCTTCAGATAGAAGCTCAGACTCCGACGAATCTACCTCCGTGGTGACGGGGGATCACCGTTCACTGACGTAAAAACTCTACTTTACCGAAGAACTTGTAGGAGCGTCGAATTAGACACTTCAGTGTAGTATACATGGTGTACATGGTTTTTTTGAGTTGAGAAATGTAAACTAAAATTATGTACTTCTTTCGGGGTTATTTAAGAATTATGTCAAAGACTCGTTTTTGTTAAAAAAAAAGGAGTTCCCGTTTTTAACAAACTTTGATTTGTTGGGTATTATTAATGTACAGACTATTCCGATAATTCCCATCTTCGTGGTCCGTACTTTTACTCTCGACAAACCGACATCTATGATTCTTAAAAATCGGGACGATCGTTCACTAGATGTTCACTGGGTTTTGTTGGACCTGATAGAGTCTCTCCTGAATAGTGAAACATCAAGTCTAAAAGAGAGTTTGGCTATCAAGTGTCGAATTGAGACTTGTAAAAATTCTCTGTCATACCGGTCGACATATGATGACGACTGTGGAACGGACTTTGAGGACTTCACATATAGGTTGGATTATCGTCCCTTTCCGTCTCCTATCTTTTTCGTTGGTTTTATTGGGTTCTCAAAGAGATCGACGTCTTACATTCGTTTTACTTTTTCCGTTGATGTGGTCGGGAGACCTATTCCTAGATCCTTTTTACGACCCCTTCACGTCTCACTAAGAGCTTATTCTCCCGTGTCTCCTCTCTTCTGCGGAGTTCGAATCCTCGTCTCCGATGTCTCCTTTTGCGAAATACTCGGGACAGCTTACGATGAGAAGTTACAGACGGAAAAGTCTTGTCCCCGCCTCGAAGCCGTCTCTCACTACTAGGGACACAGCACCCAAGTAAGATTCGTGAAGACATCGACAGTGTGACTGAGTCTTTTATGGAACCGTTTCGTACGGGAACGAAGCGTCCGTGATCTCCTTCGGTCGGTAAGTCATGTTTATGTCTTGGTACGTAGTGCCCGGTGCTTGTCCTCCTCGTGGAGGCTCCCATGGAGTGACACTGTGTTCTTACCGGTTTTAAGTTTGAGCCTTTACCGGAACGGAATGGAATGGAATGGAATGGAATGGAATGGAATGGAATGGAATGGACATAGACTGACAGTCCAGTCTGTGTCCCCGTACTATATATCTTCTCCGAGTTTTACTACGGGGTTTAGGGGTACAAAGAAGTAGGGAAAGAGCTTCGGGTTTATCTGTAAAAGTTAGTTTTTAATCTATTTCCCTGAGATATTTTACTTACACGTGAGTTGTTTCGGTCAGTAATAGTGGAAAAGGTTTAGTCAAATAGTTTCGTGGGTTCTTTCCTTTCCCAGGTCCTCCCCATGTAAAACAAGTCCGTGACTCAGTACCCAGTCCAGAGTAGATAATCTGTTGTCCTACGAGAGGTCGTAACCTTTTTGACTCAGCTTCGTAGTCTCTTATAGTCTGAGGTTTGACGCTCGTAACCCTTTCCATGTCAGGTGATTGTTCGTCTTCCCCTACGTTATACCCCTCGTCACTCGGTTTTGGGTCAAGACGGTTGGAAGACGGGACTTCTTTGGTTGTGAGAGGTTCACTGGTCCCAGTTCTTCTCCTCCGGTTGTCCCCGAAGAATTTTACTTTGGCTTGTACAAATTGGTCTGTCCAAAATACTGGGACTTGGTGAGTTACTAAAAGCCGACCAGGGTCAGTTATATATGAATTCACCCACCAGCCACTTTTTCGTAGTAGTTAGATTGTATGGTATGTTGTTAATGAGGACTTTCTTCGCATACCAGTGGCATATCATTTGTACTTCTTCTTTATACACACTCTCCGGTTCCCCGTCGACTCCGAGGGCCTGACAAGAGGAGAGAGTCGTGTCCCTCCGGAGGCCGGTACGTGTACGAGTCACGGGACGAGTGGCGCCAGAGGCACAAGTGTTTCCACCCGCTCGCGTCTGAGTGAGTAACTCATTTCCGTACCTGCAAGAGGAGAACGAGAAGACATGGTACAACCGGACTAAGGAGTCACTCTAGGCTTAGTATCGGCCCCGGTTGGACGTCCCGAGGGGTAGGTGAACGTACCCCTACCTAAACATTCAATCGTCGTACTGGAGGGCTGTGACCACGTCGGAAAGAGGTACCGGAGGTTGAACGTCCCGTCGGACACTTCTATTCTCTGTTTTCCTTCGTTCTCGAATCACGGACTCAATGAGTCCTCACTGAAGGGACCATCAGGTCACCAATTCTGAAACGGAAAGTTACATCCTACACGTCCAAGTTAGGGACCAGCCCCTCAATTCTAAGGTGTACGAAGCGTCAGTTTCTTGGGTTTGTATTTTTGTCTTCGATGTAACATTGTATAAGTTATTTCTGAAATTTATACTAGGTGTAATTTTTTTAGAACTTTTTTTTCTTAATGATGAGTCCTTTGGGTCTTTGGGGTTCAGGTGACGTATATTAGTTTTCCAGAAACTTTTTATGAATCACTTTCGATAATCAGGACTCCTTTTACCCTTTGGAACCCATTTAGTACTTATATTTATTCGATTTTACAAATTTGAAAACTTTCGAACTAGCGTTTAGGAGTAACTGTCGATGAAAAACGAAAATACATAAAAGTCAGAATTAGTACAATCCAATTATGTTTTCGAGAAAAGCAATAGATGAAGGTAATTTATTGGTTACACACGTTTTGTCTTTCTTAGAATTTTTTCTATTTTATGTATCAAATTCTGTCGAAGATATGATATCGATTATATCTTTATATAAATATATAAATATTATATATTAATAGTATCAATATATAATTTATACGTAATATAATTTTATACGATGGGTAGGTATCTTTTTAAAAGTTTGAAGTCCGTTCGAAAAGGAAGAATGGATTTTGGAGGAGTTTGATGAGGATTAGACATATTCTAGTTACTTTACGTTTTATTATTAGGAGTCAACTTTTGTAAGACTTCTCATTTCGTCGAAACTCCTAGTTTTTAGATTGTGTTATTCTCGAACCAAGTGATGTCATCGGTGTTTTACTTTCCAGTTAGGTTGTAATTTTAAGACGTCACTTAATCGTATTGAAGAGACGGAATCAATTTTTTTTTTTTTTTTTTCTAATAAAATCATAGTGAGTGGGAATGTCCCTACTTGATTTTAGTTTATTATACAAACCAATGTCGTATGTATCTCTCACGGGTTTGACAGCATATGTCAAACTACTTGTAAAAATATGTGTATACACTTAGAGGTAGGTCTAATTCAAAATCCGTTAAATGTCGTTGGTCTTCCAAAGGTTCACGAAGACAGGTTAGGGGCTAGATAAATATGAGGAGAGTGGAGGGTGATTGACTAAAGATAATGGTATCTAAGTCACACAAACTTGAACTTCAAGTATATTCTATTTAGTATGTTATACATCAGAGTATAGACTGTAGAAAACGAATAGTGACAAAGACTCATTATCTTTTCATATAAATAGAGGAGAAGAGGACCATTTGTAAACCGACAAAGTTCAAACCCCGATAATAACTACGTTTGGACGAACACACATAGAGAACCACCTACGTATGGATGTTACTCATCTTAACGATACGACATTCAAATCTACATATAAATTGATATCATCTATGATGATTGTCAACAAGTTATTCCAAGATAATATTACGTAAAACTCATAGTTAAATATTGTTACATTTGTTTAGAAATTTTCCTCAATTAGATTGACATCGAGTTTTAGATTTTCTAAGTGAGTTTTTCCCTTTAGATGTATAATAGTCGAACAAAGGTGTGAAGAGTGGAGATAGAATACTTACTCCTTATTTTTGAACAATTGAGTCTAAACACTTCAGTCGAAGGTGATTAAACCAAGGGTCCATAAACATAAATAAAACACGAAACTTGATAAAAACGTGAGTGTAATTAGACTTCTTATCTTTGGACAAATACATATTTACGTTTCTATTTTCTTTGTGTTCCCTTGTCTTTCCTCCCTTTCTTTTATCTTGTTTTTGACTTTTCTTGAATAGTAATAACTTGTGGAAACTGCAATTTTTCGTAAGTTGACATTGGGAATGTATGTTAAAATAAGTTAATCATCTTGTTCCTCCGTCTCCTCTTACTTCACTCTTAAATAATTTTAAGAAAGATCGGATAATGGGTTAGGACAATAAGTCGACTTTCGAAGAGACTAACATGAATTTACTGGGTAAATTCAATTGGTTACCTAAACTACGTGATAATCGTTGAGGTTCTGAAAGGGTTATATAAAGGGAAAGGAAGTTCATTAAGAGTCAGGTTATAAATAGACTGTTTCGACATAGGGAAGTAAGTGACCCTCTTTATGATCAAAGAAGGAAAAAGGAGTCAGAACTGATCCGGATTACTGTTTATTTCCCGAAGAGACCATCGAGTCGACCATTTCTTAGACGGACGTTACGTCCTCTGAGGTCAAGTTAGGGACCCATCCCGTCTAGGGGACCTCTTCCCTTGTCGATGGGTGAGATCATAAGAACGGACCTCTTAAGGTATCTGTCTCTTCGGACCTACCGATGTCAGGTACCCCAGCGTGTCTCAGCCTGTGTTAACTCGCTGAAAGTGAAAGTGAAAAGTTACTGCTTATTTTTACGTCTTGGTCGGTTCATTCATTCTTCAATGAGGAACCCAAACTGTCCCGAACTTTGATGAATACACGAAAGGTTGGGGAACCATAGTCTTCCGAAGGTGTCATGGTATCTCGTACAAATTTGGTATAAGAGTCGGAGTTACCATCTAGTTATCGTTCATGTTGTTTGTCTCCATCTATCGACAGTTACCGTCAAGGTGACCGTAAAGTCTTAGTTAGGCTCTAGCGACGTGTCCGTGTTCTCCTTAATATCATTAATCGAAGAGTCTTATTTCTGTCGAGATAATCACAATCGTGTTGGTGTCATTAAATAAAAACCTTCTTCGATCTGATTTTCATTAAAAATTTTCTGAACGATCTTTATCCATAAAAAGTAGTAAGTCTACCCACATCCGAAGTGTAGGATATTCCGTGTCCGAGATTGTTGATATTATTACAGGTCCTAAAAACTTAGGTGGTTATTTTTTAGATAACCATAAAATTTCTGTCTATAAGTTAACAGACAAGTTGGATTGTACACAATATAACAACACTTTTACAGTTTAAACGGAAAAACCATCATATACTTAAACCTCCCTTTGTTTCGATTCGCGGTCTCTTCCGTTACCGTGGGGTGAGGTCATGAGAACGGACCTTTTAGGGTACCTGTCTCCTCGGACCTTCCGACGTCAGGAACCCTAGTGACTCCCAACCTGTGTTGACTCGTTGAAGTGAAAGTGAAAATGAAAAGTGAAAGTACGTAACCTCTTCCTTTACCGTTGGGTGAGGTCACAAGAACGGACCTCTTAGGGTCCCTGCCCCCTCGGACCACCCGACGGCAGATACCCCAGTGTGTCTCAGCCTGTGCTGACTTTACTGAATCGTCGTCGTCGTCGTTTCGGTTCGTGTAGACAACGGTAAGTGACAGGATGTCAGTGATTGTTGAAATTCAGGTGTCATTATCGTACTCTAGAAGACAGAAAGGTGTTATACGAGGAGGGGTCTTATGATAAGAAGTAGAGAGAAGTTTAGAGTAGGAGGAAGAATGATGAGTTCAGGAATAAGATGGACGGCGGTCTACTGTCCTACCTGTCGAGACCCAATCCTCTGCTCTTCTCTTTGTTCCCGTTCAGGAGGTTGCAAAGGAAGAGGGGTGACTGACCCTCTCTGACCCGTGACTGAGGGTCTGGGTCAGGAACTTGTCTTTACGGGTTCCGTCGTCAGTCACTGCACCTATTCTTTGTGTCCTCTGTTAGTCGTTGTACTTTTAGACAAGAAAAAAAAAAAAAGATTCTACTTGTTTAGAATATTATAGAACATTAGAATATTATAGTTTATTGTTTTTTCCCTTGTAAACAAAATAATTTTTTATTTTGTTTTCTTCTATTTATATAATACACTAACATGTACTATAGTTTATGATTGGTTTATTCTGTCCTGTAATTACACGTACTATTTGTCTTTATTCATAAAAGGAAGGAGAAATCTAAAATAGTTGTCTCGTTGACTTATAAGATATCAAACTTTCGTTGTATTTGTGTAAAAATTATCTTCGGGTGTATATTGACAGTACTTACAGAAAGATTTATTCTTATAACACCCGTCGATGAGTTCAGTTCTGTATATAATGTAACCCTTTAAACATTAAGAAGAGGGTCTTATACAATACTTGTGACGTCAAAATTAGTTAATTTGCACGTCAATGACAAGACGTTTGACATTCGACACTCACATAGACGTGTCACATTCAAGTCTTCAGTGTAATACTTCTAGATATACAATTTGACCTTTGAGATCTATTTAAAGACCCTTTTATATTGACGTTTTTAACCATATGATTTATGTCTTTAACCTATCGGATTTGACTAAAATTTTTAACTTTCAATAGTTTTTACAAAGAGTAAGGTTGGGGTGTGGTTTTACACGATGCACCTGAATCTACAAAATGTTCAAATAGGTTCAAAATTTCTTTCTGTCACAGATTATTTTGAACAAAATCTTTTACTACGATACCGACTCTGTTGTTTTGGTCTATTCCCGTCGTTGTCTTTTGTTTTAAAATTGACTTAAAATATGGTTATAGTGTATGGTTATATTAAAATTTATAGTACACTATCGTGATCAAACACCTTTAAAAAATTTACTGTGTCTACTTGAATAAATATTTTGTCTTTGTTTGAGTATCTGTATGGTTGGTTTGAATACCACTGGTTTCCCCTTTCGTTTTACACCCCCTACAACGCCCCCCCTCTATTTAATCCTAAACTCTAATTGTATGTATGTGACGATACATGGTTTATCCATTTGTTACTCCTGAATTGTCCCTTGATATGAGTAGAACATTTCACCTTTTCTTAGATTCTTATATATATATATGTGTGTATATAGGTTTAGTGGAACGACATGTGGACTTTGATTATGTTGTAACATTTAATTAATATGAAATTATTCTTATTTCGTTTTTTCCTTTATATTAAAGTGCTGTAATGTGAAATTCACTTTTTTTGTAATAGTAGGGTTTTCTACGTCTTTTTTTATTTCAATCACGGAAAATCTTAGTTAACAATCTTTTGATCTTTATCCTGTATTGAATAAATTGACTTCTTTCAGTAGATGGTTTTGATCTCTTTTGTAATAAACCTTAATTCTTTTATACTTTCGTAAGGAAAGTTCCCTGTTTCATGAGGTGGTCATTACTTTCAAAGGTCGTATCATCACCTCCAAGAACTTGTTGTATCATTCAGTTCTTTTATTTTGACCTTCTTTTTCCAAACCTTCTTTCTTTCCTTTGGACCATTATAAGGGTGTCCATAGTAGGGTATGTATCTTTAAGGTTCTTTTAAGTGTCCGGTTCTTAATTTGGAGTATTCTTTCCATGCGATAGTGTATTTTTTTAGGTTATCACAAGGGGAAAGGTTATTTGATTCGTTTTAGTATTATTTTTTGTATTTTTTTATCCTACAGTATATTATAGTTGTTTTTGTTGTTTCGTTACGTACTCTGAAAATCCGTCTTTTTAAAATTTGATAACCTCTGTGTTTCCTTTTGAATTTCTTTGCCTTTCAGTACGGTATGAGTACCTACCCTGTTAAATTATGAGACTGTTATAATTAAAGGAGGTTTTATTATTTAAGTTACACTAAGGTTCACTTATACTCTTTATGATGACAGTTCTTAGAACAGTTTGGTTAAGATATTAATTAAAGTTTCTTATTCCAGGTGTTTACTGACTCTTGGAAGACTTTTGTATTTCTTTTTATCTGATAGGAATAATTTATAACTCTACATTAAGTTTATCTCCACAAACGTGTTCTGTTCTGTATTTCCAGTTTCCTTTACTTAACTTTCGTGTCTTATTTGGGTATACGTACTCCTACGTTTATAAACTTATACCCTAATATTTAATGACCTCTTTAGTATCTATTAAATCGTTTACCACGACCCTTATGAAGAAGGATATTATCTCTTTTTAATCATAAGATCGAATGAAGTGTGTGTAATGTTGAGTCTACATAATTTCCTGATCCTTGTTCTTTGTTTTTATATTTATATGTTTAATCGACCCTCTTTCTCTCCTCTCTCGTTTAGAAAGAGGAATCGAGAGAAAAAGAGTTCGTCATAGAACTCACCAACTAAGAAGAGACACGAAGGTAAAGGGTGTCCGTTCGTGAGAGCGGGTCGGTGGGGACTGAGATACTGGTCGGGTCTGTCCGTCGTTTGGTGTCGTCGCTCGGGTCGAGAGTACCGGACTGAGGAAGGAGACCTCAGGGTCGAGGGCGGACTACTGGGAACGACGTCTTGCGTAGTTACGGTGAAGAGGTCCCAAGGTGGGGACGGATCACCGGGACCGAGGACTCACGACCATTATGGTAGAGAAGGGAAATAGGGAGGTCGGAACCTCCGACGTCTCTTAAAGACGTCAACGGTTAGGTACCTAGTGATGTATCCAATAATGAAGGAAGGTCAAGAAGAAGATTGTAGGGTACTAATCAGGGGACCTAATTTAAAGGAGTTAACTTGATGGAGTGTACCCAAGAAAAGGGACGGACTGTGTGTTGGAATCAGTGGTTTTACTCTTTAATAATTCATTAAACGTCACCGTGATAATAGTAGGTGAGGTGTAAATAGATATGTTCAAAAATGTACGACAAAATAACGGTACTTCGTTACGGTATTCGAAATAACAAAAGGTAAATAGTTTATAATTCTAAAGTTCTATACCCATACAAAATTTTAGGATGAAGTTACTTACTACATTCGTCAGATATATGTTGGTCGTTAACATGACGTTAAGTGAAGTAATAACAGGTATACTCAGTGATAAATGTCGTTTTTTTTCGAGGCATCTAAGTCAAAGACATATACAACTCACTACTCAAAAACCATCCGATAATACCGGACAAAAGTGTAATCGTAAAATACTACGATCCTTTATTAAAGTACAAGGATTTAAGATGGTGTATGGTAGATCTCAGGGGACGGAATGAAACTGTCATAATCGGTATCCTGATTACGTACCGGTCACACTTCGTCTTCTACCACTTTTTCTTTCCCGAAATAAACTTTTTGAACGGAAGACGAGTAACTTTAATTAGATCCGTAATAACTTATGAATAATTGACACCACGACCTCTTCTGAGAACTCTCAGGGAACCTGACGTTCCTCTAGGTTGGTCAGGTAGGATTTCCTTTAGTCAGGACTTATAAATAACCTTCCTGACTACGACTTCGACTTTGAGACTAGGAAACCGGTGGACTATGTCTCTTGACTGAGTAAACTTTTCTGGGACTACGACCCTTACTAACTTCCACCCTCCTCTTCCTCTGCTGTCTCCTACTCTACCAACCTACCGTAGTGACTGAGTTACCTGTATTCAAACTCATTTGAGGCCCTCAACCACTACCTGCCCCTCCGGACCGTACGACGTCAGGTACCCCAGCGTTTCTCAGTCTATGTTGACTTGCTGGCTTGACTTGACTACCCAGTTCTTTCAAAACCACTTTGTCCATTCTCAGAATATTACATCTTTGGATTCTTGAGCAAGAGTTACACCAAATGAACATAATAAATAATAAGAATCAATGAGTCAACACAAGTTGAGAAACGTAGGGGTACCTGACCCCTAGAAGGATTGAGTCCCTAACTTGGAGTCAGAGGACGTAACGTCCGTCTAAGAAATGACAGACTCGGTGATCCCTTCGGAGGACCATATGAATACAGAAAGAGATAAAAACAAGTTAACTCCATCTAATTGATAATTCCTCTCACTTTTTCAACCGAATTTTGAGTTGTAAGTCTTTTGATTCTATACCGTAGACCAGGGTAGTGAAGTACCGTCTATCTACCCTTTTGTCACCGACCGAAATAAAAAGACCCGAGGTTTTAGTGACGTCTACCACTAACGTCGGTACTTTAATTTTCTACAAATGAGGAACCTTCCTTTCAATACTGGTTGGATCTATCGTATACGTTTTCGTCTCTGTAATGAAACGGTTGTTTCCAGGTAGATCAGTTCCGATACCAAAAAGGTCACCAGTGCATACTTACACTCTCAACCTGATATTTCTTTCGACTCGCGGCTTCTTAACTACGAAAACTTGACACCACAACCTCTTCTGAGAACTCTCAGGGAACCTGACGTACCTCTAGGTTGGTCAGGTAGAATTTCCTCTAGTCAGGACCCACAAGTAACTATCCTGACTACAACTTCGACTTTGAGATTATGAAACCGGTGGACTACGCTTCTTGACTGAGTACACTTTTCGGGGACTACGATCCTTTCTGACTTCCGTCCTCTTCTTCCCCTTCTGTGTCCTACTCTACCAACCTACCGTAGTGGCTGAGCTACCTGTACCCAAACCCACCTGAGGCCCTCAACCACTACCTGTCCCTTCGGACCGCACGACACCAAGTACCCCAACGTTTCTCAGTCTGTGCTGACTCACTGACTTGACTTGATTTGAGAATTCCACTCATTTACTCTCCGTTTTTTCGACGTTTCCCCCGAGAAGTCGAAGAGACGACTCTAGATCGGACCCTAAGTTACCACGTCCGACCTTTTTGTAGTGGAGGTACCCAAGTTCGATAAAGGTATAGTCAGGGGACTTTAGACGTCATAATACTGTCTCACTTATGTCATGTCAGTTTATTAGTTGTTATCGGACCCTAGTTTGTTTAAACATATTGATTGTGTAGAATAACTAAAAAAGTAAAATTGTGATCGGAATGTAGGTAGGGAATGTAATCTGAATNGATCTATCGTATAAGTTTTCGTCTCTGTAATGAAACGGTTGTTTCCAGACAGATCAGTTCCGATAACAAAAAGGTCACCAGTACATACTTACACTCTCAACCTGATATTTCTTTCGACTCGCGGCTTCTTAACTACGAAAACTTGACACCACAACCTCTTCTGAGAACTCTCAGGGAACCTGACGTACCTCTAGGTTGGTCAGGTAGAATTTCCTCTAGTCAGGACCCACAAGTAACTATCCTGACTACAACTTCGACTTTGAGATTATGAAACCGGTGGACTACGCTTCTTGACTGAGTACACTTTTCGGGGACTACGATCCTTTCTAACTTCCGTCCTCTTCTTCCCCTTCTGTCTCCTACTCTACCAACCTACCGTAGTGGCTGAGCTACCTGTACCCAAACCCACCTGAGGCCCTCAACCACTACCTGTCCCTCCGGACCGCACGATACCAAAGTACCCCAACGTTTCTCAGTCTGTGCTGACTCACTGACTTGACTTGATTTGAGAATTCCACTCATTTACTCTCCGTTTTTTCGACGTTTCCCCCGAGAAGTCGAAGAGACGACTCTAGATCGGACCCTAAGTTACCACGTCCGATCTTTTTGTAGTGGAGGTACCCAAGTTCGATAAAGGTATAGTCAGGGGACTTTAGACGTCATAATACTGTCTCACTTATGTCATGTCAGTTTATTAGTTGTTATCGGACCCTAGTTTGTTTAAACATATTGATTGTGTAGAATAACTAAAAAAGTAAAATTGTGATCGGAATGTAGGTAGGGAATGTAATCTGAATCATCTTATACTACGATTTTGACATAGTCGATTCAGTGTTATTTTATTTTCGGTCTGACGTATGTTGTGTATTAGAGAGGTCGTATATTAGTTAGTAAGATCTGTTTCTTCGTTCTTTTACACTGGGTACTACTTCTTTTGTAAAAACTTTACCGGTGATTTAACTAAATTCTCGTTTGACCCGTCGTATTTTTTCTTTCCCAGACATTTGTAGTTTTGTCTTGTTGTCTTTAATAAATTAGACTTTTTGTTCTCTACTTTAGCAAAAGGTCCTAGACACTCTGTTATTCGTTAGAAATCATGTGTATTTCCTCGCCTTTTGTGTATCTACTTTTATGAGGTTTAGATACCTTTTTCCAGTTTGAAGTCAAGGTTTTTCTGGTTACTTGGATTTTCTCCTATTTATGTTTGTTTTAGTACACCTTCAATCTTACTACGGGTGATGTTGGTGGTGGTTCTTTTTCTACAGACATAAGATTACGGGTCTTTGATACTTTTGAATGTTCCGTTTTCCCAGAAAAGACAATACTAATCTGATTCCTACAACTCTATGCCGTAATAAAACCTAATAGACTCCTTCCCCGGGGGTCACAGAAGTGTTCCCAGGAACGTTCGTTTCCTCCCTCCTTGCTCTCAGTCTCCTGTTCTGCACTCATATCTTCGTCTCCAGTCTCACTCCGTCCCGGTATACGGTCCCCTACGTCTGGTGGAGTTGTTCACCTTTTCTGTTCTTTGACCCAGGGAAGGTCTCAGAGACCTTCTTTCTGTCGGGTCGGTGGGTGAAAGCTGAAGACTGGAGGGTTTGAGATACTTATTTGCACGCACCAGAAGTCGGTGATGGACACCACCAAACAAATGTTGTCCCTGTCTTTTCGTTTTGTTTGTGTCTCTCCGAATTTTTGTCTTCTCTTTAGATTTTTAGTCTCTTTTTTCTCTGTAATGTGGTTCCCTTGTCACTATGTCTACCATTGACCGACAAGTAGGGATTTTGTACCTCCAGTCTTCTCTCACTTTCGTGTCTGACGCTCTCGGTTTCGCTGGAACCACCATGTCGCCTATCCTTAGGTGGTAGTTGCGTCCCGTGTGCCCGAAATCAGAAAGGGTAAGATAACAAAAGGAAATAAAGAAACGTAATTAGTGAATTCTTCCGAAAGAATAGAGAAGAACGACAAGAAACCTTGAGACGTAAGTTTACCCATATAGAAAGGAAAAGAGGAAACGGAAAGAGAAGAGAAGAAAAGTGTCGATAAACATTCCGGAGGAGTCTGTCGGCAAAACGGAAAAACGTAAAGAAAAGAGAACCCCTACCAGAACTAGGGACGGAGGACATGTTACAGTGTTTGGAGGCAGGTATCAAGAAACCCGTGAGAACAGAACTTTATCTTAATGATCTTACCCTCTTTTCTAATAAAGATTAGATTAGGGAACTTAGATAAACCGTGATCATGAGATATTAGTATTCCCTAAACTAAATCCAGTATGGACTTAACAGATCACCAAAAGGGATGAAAGAAGTTAAATTCAGACTTTAACCGTTATTCCTCAAGTACTAGACTCGGTGTCAGTCGAGAGTCAGAACAAAAACGACTAACATATCTCGAAGAGGTAGATCTTTATTTATGTAGAATGTTACAGACTAATACTAGACTTACTTTAGGTTTTTCCATTACACCAATGACTCGTGGGTTACTTCTTAGTAGAATTAATTGTTCTTACGTTAAGTTGGTCATTTTACTTGACTTATGAAGACAGAACTTTACAAGTTAATATTCTATTTCTCAGATTTTCTTTATTAGAAAAGAGGGTAAGATCATTAAGTTAAAGTTTAAAGAGAATTTCCTAGTGAGACTTATAAAATATATGTGTTTTTGTCTATATGAAAATGGGTTTATTGATGTGACAAGAGAAATATACTAGTAGAATGTGTCTACACGCAAAAGTTTATTAAATGGAAGAGTCTTTACGTTAGTTATATTATATTATAACCAATGTTTATATTAGTTATATTAAAGTTCCTTACACTTTAAATTCCTGACTTTTATTTCGTGAAAGTAATAAGTCACTTTTTTTTATATGTCACAGACGGGATACCTATTCACAATCAGCGAGTCAACACAGACTGAGAATCACTAGGGTATCTGACATCGGGAGGTCTGTGGAGACAGGTAGTCAAAGAGACCCGTTCTTGTTACCTCACTTAACGGTCAGGAAGGGGTTCCCTAGAAGGGTTGTGTCACTAACTTGGGTCTAGAGGACGTAACGCCAGTCTAAGAAATGGTAGACTCGGTGGTCCCTTCGGGTACAATATACCTATCATTGTCGTTGTTTAACTATGAGTATATACAGTTATCATTCTACGTATACTCATAACTCAACACCAAAAACAACGAGTCAACGATTCAGTATAGACTGAGAAACGCTGGGACACCTGATGACGTGCGGTCCGAAAGGACAGGAAGTGGTAGAGGACCTCAAACGAATTTGAGTGCAGAAACTCAACCACTACGGTGGATTGATAGAATAGCAGACGGTGGGGGAAGAGGAGGATAGGAGTTAGAAAGAGTCGTAGTCCCAGAAAAGGTTATACAGTTGAGAAGCGTAGTCCACCGGTTTCATAACCTCGAGCTCATTGCAATAAATTTAATGTACCCTGCAAGTTTGGACACGCCAAATTAGATGTAAATTATTAAAATGTTAAAGCACAAGAGATATGGTTGAGGATAGATAAGAAAAAGAGGAAATGGATGAGTGCTGTCCTACCCTCTCTTTCTATCCTTCTATTTATCTCTATCTTATAATTTGTGAGAGAGGGTTGGATCACTCAAGAGGACTCAAGGTTCGTATGTAAGGTTTGACGTGTAAACAGGTAGAAGAATCTACAGAGTGTCCCTAAAGTTAAAACTGAATGTACTTTGTCCCAAGTGAAAACTGTGAAATGGGAAGAAAATATAAAAGAGAGAGTATATTATAACAGTGGAAATGGGTTACCGGATGCGACCGGTGGGTGGGGAAAGAGTGGGAGTTCTATTCAGGGATAGGTAAGTAGTTGGGAAAGACAGAAGTAGTAGTGAAAGAAATAAGTCCGAAGGTCTATAAGAGTAGAGAAGTGGACCTGAAACCATGGTTGTAGGACTAAACAGGTAGACAGACGTCTTCACCTCTAAGAGCAGTGAAGGTGTGACTGTAGGTCTATTGAAAAGACTCGTTGGTTAGGGTAGGACAGGGTACGGTAGTCAACGTTTAAGGGGTATTGTCAATTTTGTTGTTAATTTTTTTTATATAGATTGAGAAAGACGGGAAGTAAGTGGTAGACGTAGTGGTGAGACTCGGTGGTGACCAGGAGGGCCAAAGGTACAAGAGAATTTGACTACGGAGATACTCTCACCGGTGAACCGTTAGAGTGGGGTTTTCTGAGGTTAGACATTTGTACCAAGAAAGATAGGAGTAAGGTGTAGGGAAATGGGGTCTTAATAATGGAATCAGACACTAACGAGCAAAGAAAGGAGTGGAGGGAGGGTAGTGACCTGACACCCGTGGGGCTTCTGTGACGAAAAGATATCCAAGTAAAAGATGGACAAAATAGATCGTTCACAGTGAATACCTAAGTTATTCATAAACACCAAAGTTGTTGATGAGTCATTTATAAATACTCACTGTGATTTACTTACTTTCGTCGTTCTATAAAATTTATTTATAACGGATCGTAAATGTTTTAGGGATAATTAATCTCTGGTTAGGTATAACGGGTATAAAGGGTTTACGACGTACCGGAAATTTACTAGGTTGGAGTCTTCAATGTATCGTAGTTAAGGTGACATGAGATAAGCGGTTCATAAACATTCGGGTGTATCTTAGTTCCCCTCCAATATGTCTGAAGTTGGGAACTACCCTCTTTAGGGGTTTTAGACTACGGTCAAATTTGGGTGTCAGTGGCTTCCTGTGTTTACTTGATTTAATGAAACTTTTATATATTTATTTTCTGAACGAACACGACGAAGAGACTTTGTTTGACTTATTCAGTAGCTTCTCACGCACGACTCAGTAGAGATTGAGAACGCTGGGGTACTCGACCTCCGACGATCTGAGAGGACAGGTACCCTAAAAAGTCCGTTCTTATGACCTCGTCCAACGGTAAAGGATGAGGTCCCCTAGAAGGGCTGGGTTCTTGCTTGAGTGTAAAGAACACAGAGGAAATAATCGTTCTCCTAAGAAATGGTGAAACGGTGGACCCTTTGGGGGTTTCAACCCTGTGTACCGAATCGACGAGCCTCCGTGCACTCTAGTAGGGTCTAATCCCTAGTTTAGACACAGAGGAAGTAACTGTCCGTATTAGAATTGGTGACTCGGTGGTCCCTTCGGGGTTGGTTCGTCGTCCACATCCTTTTTGAAGAGGAATATCTTTGTCGGGTCAATTGTTTACTTCTTTTCTCAGTCTTATAGTGACGACCCGTTAGGGACTACTAAGGATCTAGGACTGTAACTAGTAGTTTCTGATAATACCTCTCTCTCTCTCTCTTTCTCTTGGTCTGTAATGTATGGGAGGAAACCTTCTTATTTTGTGAAGAATGTTTTCTCTAAACCTCTTTATACACAGACTACTTAGATATAGGTTGATAGTTGAATCGTTTTTGTTCATTTTCTCTTCTCGTGTAATAACTCTGACACCTGTAATAGTCGTGTCAAGTCTGAGTCCCTTTGAAGTGTCCTGTTTGTCGGACCAGAGAAATTATCTATTTACTTTTTTTTTTCTTTTCTCTCTCTACCCACGATGTTTCTGAATTTTCTCAGTATTGTTGATTAGTGGTCTTACATGAAATAAACTTAGGACTACGTTTACTTGTCTCGTTCTCTTTTGTCTACTGTAGACGTTCTGTTAATCTTTAACTCATGACTCATCTATAAATCATTATAATTCTACGATAACAAAAACTCTACCATACTAACATAAGTAATTTCCTTCAGAATAAAAAATTTTTTTTTGTATAAGTCTCTATAAATACCCCTTTTAATACATTACAGAATATAAATCAAGTTTTATTACATTCTCTCCTCTGGTTTCAACCTCTGTCTTTATTCTGACACGTACTTAACTATTATCCAATTCACTGTGGACGGTTACGTCCTCTGTATTCTCTGTACCCAATCTAAGGACCCAACTCTTCTCGGGGACCTCTTCCCGTGCCGTTGAGTAAGGTCCTAAGAACGGACCTCTTAGGGTACCGCTCTCCTCGGACCTCCCGATGTCAGGTATACCAGTTTCTCAACCTGTGTTGACTTCGCTGAAAGGTGTACGCGTACACATTCCGACCCACTATCATTTACTCTAAAGTTACACGACAGTTAAAGAGGTCACTTGAAAAGGGCTTGTTTATAAATAAAACTTTTGTGTGAAACGACTACGGGGTTTCAGTTTTGGGAATCCATTTAAGAGATCACGTGAAACACTACAGTGGGGACGGATGAAGAGGTCCTGGTAGACGTAGTGAAAGCGAAAAGTGGATAAAAATTCGATGTATTTTTACTGACATCAGACGTGTCTTCTGATACGAGAGAATCTGATGGTTCACAGACATGTAAAGGGAAAAAGTTCTTACAGTTCAAGGTAAGAAGAAGTGGACCGTTTTAAGTAAGTAGGACAGTGTAAAGAATAACGGTTTCTGTTCAGAGTCCAAGACACGACACCTGGCCGTTATGTGATCTGACTACCTATGGTCAGTGGACGGTAAGGGTGGACTATGAGGTGGGGAAGGTTCGGGAGAAGGGACGGGACACTTTGACTGGGTCAATCTGACAAATTACCGACCTCTCGTTCTTGACATGACTACAGAGGCCGAAAGAGGGACTGGTCCGACCGTGTCTTACTGACGAAAGTGCATCGTTTGGGATGAGGATGGCTCACCAGGAAGGATTCAGTAAGACAAAGACCATGTCGACTGACGAAGGAACGGAAACGTAGAAGTCGAGTCCTTATGGGGTGGTAGGTGACAGTGAAGAGTATTGGGTCACGTGATGGACGTTCTCAGGTAGGTAATTTAAGAGGAGATTAATGGGTCAAAGTGACACGGAAGAGGAAGAACAAGTCTGAAATTAATATATTGACATTCGTCTTTGTGGGGTTTGGTTTCTTTCTGAAGATTTTTCTTAGATTGTCTTATATCTACCTTTTCAATATATTCTACTTCTCCATTTCTTGTAAACACTATCCGTCGTATCCGTTACCAGGACATCATGTTTCTTCGTCTCCTACAAGTCATGATATCAACGGAACTCTCCGTTGTTCGATGTTTCGTGTCTCCCGTCACCATTTCCTACCTCTAAACCTTTCTTTGAGTCAAAACGTCATTTCTAAATCAAACACTAGAACTCTTGTTACCCTTTCACAGAGTATAAGAGGACGGGAGCGTTCGGATCCATTCCCTAGTAGAAGAAAATCGGTAAGGAACTGTTGGAAGATGTCGTGTCGGTCCTGATCCTTTGGGAGTGCCGTTTTTTAAGTTGTGTACAAGTGACCTAATCACTTATTTACTTACTCGTTTTATTGTGCGCTGGTCCAAACACTGAAAGAACCCGTGGAGGTTTGTAAGAAGGAACGTGTATGGGATTGACTTGAATAAGGACAAACGAGAACCGACTCAGAATAGATATTAATTGTATTATTTCTGAAAACCTTTCTTTCTCAATGTATACTCGATACATGTTAGAACTTTTAATGTAGTAAGGGTCTGGTCAGAAAATGTGAATTACTGGTAAAGTAAGATCTGTGTAGTTTACATTACTCGTTGTAGTGGTAGAGTCCTCTACCTGTAAGAAAAATATTAGTGTTCGTAAATAAGACAATTTAAAGTGGTTAAGTTCCACTACCTCCTTTTCGGTGAACTTTAGGTACTCTACCTACTTTCTCTCTCAGTAAAATCCAACAAATCTTGTTCTTTATGTTGGAAGATCGGAACTCTATATCGTCGTATTTGATTCACGATCGGTTCACGTTCTTCTTCGAAATAAAAGTAAACGAAATGTTTGACTATCATACCGACTAGATATAGACTATTTTACTATACGTTTTAAAAATTAATCAAAGAAATAGTAAGTTATTATTCAATTTTGTGTTCCGATTTTGGACGAACGCTAACTGGAATAAGATATATGAATGAACAGATTACGGTCCTTGGTTTTAATTTTACGTTCCACTAGAGTTTTGACCGTTCACTTATAAGTAATTACAGTACTCTTCAGAAAGATATAAGTCTATAAGACACTATTACATTTACGGGTAAAATACGAATTCACCCATTTTACCTCTACTTACGTTTACTGGTACAAGAAAAAATAGATTTGAACTCAGAAGGTACTTGGTTGTTTCATAGTTTACCGTTCTAAAGATTAGTTACAACCCTATATGAACACCGTATTACAATACATTAATTGTATTTTTGAAACGTAAAGTAAGACTATCTTTCATAGTCCTTTTCATTGTTTATTGTAAGTAAATGGAAACTTCAAGTTTGTTTATACGTAGTTGCAAAAAATCACTGTGTTTCTTACTGAAACGAAAACCGAAGGGGATCGTTGAGATGTAACGTACGTCAAATATTCGACTATTCGGTCCTCTGTTGTAATATGGTTTTAGAACATTTTACTTATTTGAGAGTAACACTGATTTTGTGTAAAACGAAGTTACTTTGTCTACGTAACGAGTGGTTTCTACGGTACCACTTAGGTTACTGAAGTTATATTGGTAGTAGTACTGCGACCCCAAGTTTCAGTACCACTAGAGGACCCAAGGGGGTCCCGTAACACGGTCGTGTTATAGACGTTCTGTTCTCATTCTAGTCTTAATCTCAGACACGGTTAGAAGAGCACCAGTAGTAGTCCGTTGTCAAATATCAAACTAGACTACGACTAAAGTGTTTTCTTACCGAAAGATGAGAACCAAGTACAGAGGGTTATCTTTTCTTTTACCCAAATAGGGGAAGGGGAGGTTCATAGTTAAATACTTTTACCCAGTTTTAAGCTGTTGTTTTCGTAGGGCACCACAGGTTGAAAGATGATTAAGTAAGAAATAGTCCAAAAAATTTTTAAAAATAACCTCATATCAACAGAATGTTACAACACAATCAAAGATGACATGTCGTTTCTCTTAGTCGATATCATATGTAGGTAGGGGAGAAAAAGAGGGAACCTGAAGTTTCTCTAGTTTGGTCGGTTAGGATTTCTTTTAGTTAGGACTTATGAGTAATTTTCCTGACTACGACTTCGAGGTGATGAACCCGGTGGACTACCTTCTCAGCTGAGTAACCTTTTCTGGGACTACGACTCCTTCTAACTTCCGTCCTCCTCTTCCCCTGGTGTCTCCTACTCTACCAACCTACCGTAGTGACTAAGTTACCTGTACTCAAACTCGTTCGAGACCCTCTACTATTTCTTGTCCCTTCGGACACACGACGTCAGGTACCCCAGCGTTTCTCAGTCTGTGCTGACTCACTACTTGTTGTCGTCGTTAGGGGGAAAAAGTCTGAAATAAGGGTAAATCCAGTGGTGTCTCGAAATTCATCTCAGGGGACACCACATGTCATCTAAGAGTAATCAATAGACAAAATATGTATCATAGTTATCACACACACACACATACAAAGAGTGAGATATTAAGTGTCTCCGGATGAAAGATACTATAGGGTACTCAATAGTTATCCACCAAAGTCTTAAACCAGAACCTCCCTCTGTATATGTACGGTCATTCTCTCCTTTCTCTTAGCTCGACCCATTCGTAGCCGTCATTTATGTATCAATTCTATTACTCATGGGGTCCTACCCCCTTGTCATTGACTTCTGTCTCCTCACTTTTTCCCTACTCTGTTTCTACACTCTAGTCTTTCCCTTCCCCTTCAGTCCCTTTGACTTTTCATCTTATTTGTTTCAGGTCTCCCCTCTACCCTTCCTCGTTCTTCTTATTCTTCTTTTCTTTTAATTTCGTTCGATTGCTTGTGACAAAGGACTCTTAGATCCGGGGGATGAAGTTGCTGACTCTACTTTTATGAAGACCTTATCCAACATTCCCCGATTTGACTCGTACCGGTTTTCAGTAGTCCTCTGACGGAAGGGTCTGTATCTAAACGTATGTGAAGAGTAAAGTTGGTTTAAGTCAGATTTATCTTGAATGAACACCTAAAAACACAGACTCAACAGACCAAACGTTTATTGTTTCTCAGTCCCTAGGTAGGGAAAGTTTAGAACCGAACCCTCGGATCTTAGATTTAAATTCGGGTGACTCTTTACACGAATAAAACTCTGATCAATTAGAATTTATGGGGAAAGAGGACTCCATATATTATCGTGGTTTCTTTCGACTGTAAGACCGATCTTTTACGACGAGATTAACTAGGACAAAAAAGTTTCGTTAGTAGACCGTTGCTAAAACTTACTTAAGGTACGACTTTAGTCCGACCTTCCAAAGGATTATCGAAAACCCTTTGATTCTTGTGCATAAATAAGTTCAGGTAGTAAGGACCCCTCCCACTGTCCCACCTCCCCAGTCATTGACTCTTAATGTAATTTTACAGAGCCAGGTCTCCCGACGGACCCGAAGAATTCGTACCCATTCATATGTGGTACGTACGATATGGTGTATGTACTTTCTTATGGTATCTCTTGTAATTTGTTTCGTTCATCCTCTTTTTTTACTAGTCCGGACCTCTGAGAATTGTTCAGTAATTTCCTTGATAAAAAGTAGCGAACATGGACCTTTAAAAGGTAGTACTTTCGTCTCTTGGAATCCAGTTTGTCTCAAGTGTAGTTTGGTTCCTTCTGTTATTCTTGTCCCGAATGGACCCATATAAATTTTTATGATATGTGACCTTGAAGTCAAGGACCTAGAAACCCCATTCTAGCCAGGGTAGTGTGACGTTGTTAGTTTCGTCTTTTTCGTTCCCAAAACTTCGTCCACGTTCAGATGTTCGGTTGAATCGACTGTTCCCGTCCATGGTTTCAGAATGGGAACAGGAACAGACAACGACCGTAACTACCGGTAATGACACTGACTTTTAAATAAGATTGAAAGGGTCGAGGTCTCAAATCCCGAACCAAAACGAAACTGAAGTACATTTTTGTTTCGACGGTAAACTGGTTTTACAAAAAGAGACCAGAGTGTTAGGTTCCTTGAGAGTAATAAGAATTGGAACCTGACACTAATCTATGAATCCGAATATCATAGTTGTAATTTTCTAAATCCATCCATTCATCCAAATCAGTGATTCAGTACAGACTGAAAACGTTGGGATGTCTGACATCGGGTGATCCGAGGAGATAGGTACCCTAAAGGGTCCGTTCTTATGATTTCACCAAACGGTAAAAGAAGAGATCCTCTAGAAGGACTGGGTCCCTAGCTTGGGCCCAGAGGACGTAACTTCCGTCTGAGAAATGGTTGACTCGGTGGTCCCTAATGTTCTATAACTTTTGTCAAGGGACACGATACGTCATTTAGGAATTTTCTAAATACTTGTGAATTTTCTTGTTTTCCTGTTTCGGAGTTCTACTCCGTTATCATTAGAGATGGTGGTAGTAGACTAAGTTTTTATCAGTACGTATACTGGTATATAAAAGGAACGAAAAACTGTATTAAACAGAAAACTTTTACAAGTTACATTATAAAACTTTCGTCAAACTTTCCTTATATAGGACGTACCAAAAAACAAAAAAAAAAAAAAAATGATAGATAATATTTAATCGTAATAGAGGTAATCGCTAAATGAGAATAGTCATATTAGAGAATATCTGACACTGACCAAAAGGATCTATTTCGTGAAGTAACCAAGACCTACACTGAAACCCAAAGTTCCCGGAGTCCGACCGAACCGGAGTTATGGAAACACACACCAAAAGGACTGGGCGAACCCCGAAGGGACCACCGAGTCTACCATTTCTTAGACGGACGTTACGTCCTCTGGACCCGAGTTAGGGACCTAGCCCTTCTAGGAGACCTCTTCCCTTACCGATGGGTGAGGTCATAAGAACGGACCTCTAGAGGTACCTGTCTCGGCGGATCGCCCGATGTCAGGTACACGGCATCTCAGTCTACGCTGACTCGCTGGTCGTGAAAGTGAAACGGACTGACCGATCGCGAAAGGAGTTCTCGTGGCAGACTGACTAGTTCCTTCTCCGAAAAGCAAAGGGAAAGAGTACTGGGTGACCCCTGTTTACGGTTTTCTCCTCGAGAGACGAGTCCTGAGATCCGGAGGACTACAGTTTCCATATTTCGGACGAAAAGTAGACGAGAGGAGTGTGGGAGTAGTGTCTTACATGGGGTGGGGGTGGAGTAGGGGGGTGGGAGGCAGAAGAGGAACCCTCTGTCCCAATTTCGTAAGGGTTCTAGGAACGTTTAATGACTTCAAAAGGAGTCTCCCTGAACGTTAGGTCCAATGCTACTGAGACGATCGGTAGTCCGAACAGAGTAAGAGGAGGAGGGTCGACTAGAATTGGGTCTGATCAAAAGTACTCGTAAGAGTTTTTGACAAAGACCTTTTAGAATATTAGCATTTGTTCTTTTGATAAGAGTTTACAATAAATCTCACCTTACTTCAAGATTTGTAACTAACTTCCACAAAAGTGTTGTGAAAGTTTTACAATTTGTGAGTATTCCAGAGGGTTAAATTCCTGAACTCAACTATCTACCGAGATGGTCACTTCTTTTTTACATCTATAGAATTTACTAGTTTTGACTCACAACATTCGATGATTTTTACAGTTTTTTTTTTTGTTTGGGGTTTTGTCATACACTATAGAATTATCATACGCTTCGTCGTGACAATGCAATGTCGTTTTTAGGATATGAATATATAATGCAATAAATCTTGTGTTAAAAAAAAAATTAAAAGATGAAAAAGGTGGACTTTTTTTTGTATCACTAAGACCTTTGAGTCGTTTAAGATACTCCTACGTACGGAATGTTATAAAATGTTTTAAAAGGATTTATAATAACGTAAATTTGAAGTGTTTAGAAATCCTGGCGTCAAAAGTTAGAAGAGGGATGAAGTTTGTGTGTTTCCTTTTATAAAGGTATGTTTTTTTAGAAGGACACATGTTCGAGGTTTCGCCTACTTAGTTTTGTTCTTCTTGTGTACACGTCATCTTGTTTTCCTACATACATCCAAAAACAATGATAGGAGATCCACATATACACACACACACATAATAAACACGTGTATAAAATATAAAGACACTCTAATCTAATAATTGATAATGTAGTCTTTGTGACTGAAGTGCGGTACCGTTTCTATTCTATCAGACGAAAATACACATGTAGATAAACGAGACTGAAGGGTAGAAAAGTCAGAGTGAGAGTCACTGCATTAACATCTTTGTGGGAACATATAAAGACACAGTATCGTGTTACCATTGACAACAAAGTTTACGTGCATGAAAATTAGTATATCTGTCTGGAGTATTTCTATCTGGATCTGGATCCTGACTTAGGGTTAGCAATTCTGAATCAAAGATAACACACACACAAAAAAAAGAAGAGAAGTATTTATTTTCTACTAATGTGTTATCGGACCTTATAATATGGATGACCGACTATAGTTTGGAAAGATTCAAAGGCCGACGATGAAACCGGAGAGACGTCCGAAAAAAATTAGGGACGAGATACCGGTGGGTACGGACTCTGTAAAGCGTTGTCCTTCTGACGGTCTACCCCCTCTTTTCGAGAGGTCACCACACCTCTGTGTACCTCAAATTAAAGGTGGGTCGACTCAATCTGTCACTTGCCGTAAGTTATATCGGTGACGGGAGGTGATTGACCGAGAGGTCCGTCCACGATGTTACAAGGGTTATTACGTTTTTTATGACCCTCTTCTTCCTTTCAAATAAAAACCGACAAACGTCCGGCGATGTCTTCTTTGTCCTATTCAGAGTCCGTTCCAACGACGATGAATTTATTGGTAGTGAAATAGTTTTAATTCTAGAAGTGTCAAATTACCTAATACAGAGAAAGAGCATAGATCTAAATTTTTCCGTCATAAGGTCAAAAGTTCTCAACGATGCTGATTTCCTATGACCGAAAAGTAATCATAAAATACTCTTGACTTTGTAGACTTTCACTACGGTTTCCGGCAATCACCATTACAGAAACAAAGTTTACTAAATCCTCTAAACACAGAGGATATACCAAATAACCACAGTTCTTTTAACTTATAAATAGAATCCGAGGAGACATAAGGAGATATTTAGGTAATCAAATTCCAGTATATAAAAAGAGATAAACGTACATATGGAAAATAGGACGGGGGAAGACAGTGTTTACGATAAGAATAGATAAGGTGTTATTTGGGTTCGTAACGACACAAGGGTAAAGAGAAAGGAGTAGACATGTAAAAAAGACAGAAAGGACAAAGTGAATATGTCCCTACACGTTGTCTCAGTACGAGTAAGGGAGAGAGCTGAGCAAATGAAGTTCCTTTGTGAAACAGAAGAATTATTAATTACTATACGATAAAAATTTATATAGAGAATCTCTTTTTTACTGAAGGGTAGAGGGAACGGAGGTTCTACTCATAAGGGGTTGAACCCTATCTCTAAGTCTTCATTTGTCGTCGGTTTTTTTGAGGATTCACCATTCCCTGGAACTGGTCCGATGTCTCATTCACTGGTGTTTTATGATTTTAGTTTCATAAAGAGATTTTTACTTCTAAGAAGTCTATCGGACCCTTATCGTTCGATCAACAAACCACTTGTAGATAAAGATGAAGTTCTGGGTCCAGTTGTAGGAACGAAACTACTAAAGGGACTGATGTGGTCCCCGTCAAACGTAAAGAAAAAAACATGGTGGTCGTATACTGTGTTTATCAGCTTATCGTTGTAAATAAGATAACAAGACGGTACTCAATCCACGGGAAGTCGTACTGGTTTGGTACTCAAAAAAGTCCTCGTTTTAGGTAGGTAGAATAAATTGAAGTAGGAGACAAGTCACCGGTGTGTAATGACTTACGAGGATTTACAACCAACTTGTGTGGTATGAGTTAAGTCGAGTTCAAGATACGTCGGGTGACTAATTCATGTATTTGACCATAAACCCCAAATACAATTCCTGTACTATAAATGTAAGTTTCCCTTTACTCAGTTGTGTGCATTATGAATGCTGTTGAAATTGTACAAACCTATTTAGAGATCTCGAAGAGACATCCTTTAGTCTTTTTCGACGGATATGGTGTTTCTTTCTTTCTTTTGTTTTACGAAATAATGTGTCAATACGGTTTCGGGACTAAGACACACTATCTATCTAGGATCCTTAAGACTCAATACGTTTTTACGTTTTATATTTCGTTTAAGAGATCTCATTTCATCACGTCTCCGACAGTTCAACTTTAGATACAGAAACAAAAGTTTTACATTGAATATTATTTTGAATTCTATCGTCATCCTCTCTCTTTTACATCCATTAAAGTTCCCAGTCAAACCTCTAGACTGCCGGAAAGGACTGGAAGGACAAGTAGGTCGTCTACGACTATTTTAGAAATTGAGCGGTGACTTTGACAGAACAAAGTGGAGAAAAAGTGAACTTAGGGGAGATAGGTCACCATATTTGAATTCGTGTGAAATTTTTAGTTATAAAACCTCAGGGAGAAAAAAAAAAAAAAAAAAAAAGATCNAAAAAAAAAAAAGAAAGATCGGTAAGTGTAGGTCCCTACAGGGACTCTTCTTCACTTTTCTTCTCGCGGGGAAATAGAGTATATACGAAGGTACTTTTTGGAGAGGCACCAGAGAAGTAAAACGTAGGTTTACAGTTGCGTGTCCTATGTATGGAAATACCTTTGATGTAAGAATGGGTTCTGAACGGTATGTAGAAAGTCGGATGGATTAAAAGGTCAAGAGATCGAACTGCAACTACAAACAAAAAGTGTGGTGAAGAACTTATAGTAAGGGTAAGTCGTATTCCCGAAATCTCAAGTTTCTATTACTTGAGAGACGGTTTGTTGAATTCTTTATATGGAAATGAAAATAGGAAGTTGGTTGTGTAATTCATAATTGGTATATATTCGTATCCCGAAGGACCCACCACGTCACCATCTTTTAAACGGACGTCACGTCCTCTAGACCCAAGCTAGGGACCCAACCCTTCTAGGGGACCTCTTCCTTTACCGTTGGATAAAGTCATAAGAACGGACCTCTTAGGGTACCTGTGTCCTCGGACCGTCCGATGTCAGGTACCCCAGCCTTTCTCAACCTGTATAGACTCGTGTGTGTATCTGTGTGTACATTTGTAGACACTACACATACATTAATAATCGTATCATATAATCGTAGAAATAATGGTAGTCATTTAATCATATTTAGTGTACATTAGTAACTTTTTACTTTACATATGAATGGGGACGTATCTTGTAAAATAAAGCTTTTGCTGACAACTTAAAGAGACCTAAACGAAGACACTTTACCTTTTCCACCAAAACAATGTCTGAAGTAATCTTCATTCACTCAATCTAATCGAGGAGGTGTAAGAGAGACAGGGAGGGGTAGGGTTCCTTGGTTGTCGAAGTAATAGTCCGAAGGGAGTCAATATCCGTCAACCGTGTTATCGGGTCCCTATATTTTACATCGGGGTTTGACAGTAGTCACCGTCATAGTTGACTCTGTACGTTTAATAATCCGAGGTCGGATGAGGATAACTTAATCTCACAGACCCCCGACCCCAGATCCTTAGACCAAATTGCTCAAGAGGTCCACTAAGGGTACGTGTATTTTCCGACTCTGTGAGACCTGAGATAAGTTTTATCTCCTCACCAACCTTATGTCCCGTCACCACTGTCTTCTTTCTCCCTTCTCTCTTCCCTCTCCCAGATGACAGACGAAACTGGAGGTACCTCGTGTTGAAGGTATTTGATACATACGTCGAGTTTAAATTATATCCCTTAGACCTATTTTTAGTTACTTCTTAAACGACAGTGTAAAACGTTTTTGAGGATTGATGGTAGATGTGAGAACAAACACTGTTCGGAGCTTTTTGGTAAACTAAATCACTTCTATATATTTATAATATAATATATATATACACACACACACACACACACACACACACACACACATAGATACGTCGAAGGTCTACCGAGTCACCATTTCCTAGAAGAACGGTTACGTCCTCTACGTCAAACTGGGACTGCAACCCTTCTAGGGGACCTCTTCCATTACTGTTGGGTGAGGTCGTAAGGACGGACTCTTAGGGAGGAGGGTCTCCTCGGACCCTCCGATATCAGGTACGCCAACGTCTCAGTCTGTGTACACTCGTGTGTGTATATCCGTCTATGTCTGTATATGTCTACTGGACGTCTTACCTGAGTCCCGTTTTCTGTCGTTTCCGAGACTGACTCTTCCCAAATTAAAACACAGACAAGGACCTACAATATATCTAACTTCTGGTATTTATCTAATTTGTTCTTAGAAGTAGTCTCTTACAAGTGTACTTAAGTTCCCTACTATTTTAGGGGTTTACTTTATGATAAAGGAATGTGAGACTATTTTAAGGTTCTGTAAGGTTTCCTTGGGTGACAGTTGCAAGCAGAAAACGATAAAACAAGTAATAGGATAAAAAACCCTTATCTAGAAAGAGGTTCAGTAAAGAGTAGTCTGTCGACCGACTGACCGGCTTTCACAGGTTTAGGATTGGGACATAAACTTACCATTCGTACTGTGGTTTACCGTTTCAAGTGTCTTTGGTTTTAAAATGGATGTTATCAGATGGAGGACCGGGGATATCAAGTGTAGGAAGTGTACACTTTTTGAGTAAGTGAAGGAGGGTCCAGGGTTTTCCAGAGTAAGGGTAATGTCGTAGTTGAGTTTTAGGTTTCTGGAGTAGATTTAGAGTAATCAAGTTTGAACGGTTTAGAGTAGTAGATTTAGTAGATTTACTAAACCGAGACTTACATTAGGTAAATATTACTATTACTTTGGGACCCATATTGGGTAAGGTAATAAAATTGTATAATTAGGGTAGAAACACATGTCGTGTTATTGTATACACGGCAATTTTACCTTAGGTTTTGAGGTGAAGAAAGACATTAACCAGAACGGATAATCCCTCTATAATCGTTTATATTCAAATTGCGATACAAATATTTTCGGTTATTCGTTAAACTTGTGGTATATTGAGTACACACGCACGATTCAGTGAAGTCGGCACAGGTTGAGAAACACTGGGGTACCTGACATCGGGTGGTCCGAGGAGACAGGTACCCTAAGAGGTCCATTCTTATGACCTCACCTAACGGTACGGGAGGAGGTCCCTGAGAGGGATTGGGTCTCTAATTTGGGTACAGAGAATGGAGAGGACGTACCGGTCCGTCCAAGAAATGGTGATTGCGGTGGATCCTTCGGGTATGTTGAGTATGAAGAAGGTTTGATAGACGTAACCTATAATTGGGTTAGAATCCTGTAGCCAATACATACGTAATTACTGAAGTTTTAGATACGGATGTCACTGTCGCAGTGGAAGTTAATTTTAAGATACACAACATTTTTAGAAAAGAAAGTCAGTGACGTGGAATTCCTGTTTAAAAAATGGTCGTAATAGAAGTAAAAGGATTGTGGTACCGTTTTTAGAAAGTGAGACATAATTGGTCAGTAGATTGGGTAGAAATAGTGTTCGAGGAAACAGGGAGACATGAAAAGAAAGGACAGACTTTACGGGAATGGGTAAAGTGAAGAACAGACGTAGTGTAAGGAAGAAATAAAGGGTAGTATAAGGGAGGATGGGAAAGACTTTTGAAAGGGCTATGAAAAGAAGACAGTTGCTAGGGGTGGCTTGAAAGTATAATGAGTGACGGATATGTAGAAAGAGAATGATATAAGAGGGAGATGAAAATAAATAGAAAATATATACTCGGATAAGAGGTTAAATTGTAAGGTAAGGATATCGTCTGTAAACTCTGTCGGTGACCTGAACCGTGTCCTCCTATTTTTATTCTCTCAGAAAACGGGAACACAACAAATTTCTCCCCTTCTGTCTGGACTTGTACTTTTACTTTTTACAGTAAAACATATACGGTATTTTTCTACAGATATATTCTGCTGAGGTACCTGACATCGGGCGGTCCGAGGATACAGGTTCCTTAAAAGGTCCGTTCTTATGACCTCACCCAACGGTAAAGGAAGAGGTATATTCTACTTCACCCCCGTCGTACCCCCTCACCCCAGATATGTATCTCTTTTAGTTTTCACAAGGTCTCGGTTCATGTGACCTTAGATCTTACTACTCATCTACAGTGTGACTCCAAGTTCTACCTTTTCTTCCAATGTCTATGCCTTCGAACCTGTCCCAAAGAGTTTCCAGTTGACACGGACTCAGAATGAGGGATCCGTTCTCGGACCGTCACACAGAAACCGTCACTACCACTACCACTTTAAATCGTCAGGTGACTTTTATTGTGGAAAAGTTTCTTTAGACAGTCAAGTGGTATACTTAGTACTTTGTAAGTATTAGGAAACTTTGTACGACTAGACGTACGGAGAAATATAAGTCTCTTTTATCGTTTAGGATTTAGTTTAAATTTATAACGGAGAAGTCCTCAGTATTAACATAAAGGAACTGGAACATCACATTCCAAGTTTAGGGGACTTATTATTCGTTAAAGTTACTCCCATACTGAGTTCACAGGTTAGAGTCTGATTTTCAAACTACACAAATTATAGGAAGTACAGGGGGTTTCTGCTGATAGATTAAGTGTATCGACCGTTTCACTCTGGATCGAAACGATGGACTATTGGTATTAGTAACAAGTCAAGTCAAGTCACCGAGTCGGCACAGGTTGAGAAATACTGGGGTACTTAGCGTCGTGCGGGTCCGGAGGGACAGATAGTGGTTGAGAGCCTCAAGTGAGTTTGAGTACAGGTAGCTCAGTCACTACGGTAGGTCGGTAGAGTAGGAGACAGTAGGGGAAGAGGAGGACGGGGGTTAGGGAGGGTCGTAGTCTCAGAAAAGGTTACTCAGTTGAGAAGCCTAGTCCACCGGTTTTATAACCTCAAAGTCGATTATCACCTGATTTCGTAAAAGTTACATGAAGGAGTTCATGACAGTATTACGTTATCACATTTCATGACCCGTTTTAAGGTTGACTTTTGACTTACTGGTTAGGATAGTTTAGAGACTTAAAACAAGGTTTGCTAATGTACAAGACAATATGTTGTCAAGTCGGTCTATACCGAATCGGTGAAACTCTTCTTATTTTGTCGTAGATAAAAGGATAGTTTATTTCATATGGAAGAAGAAAATTTTTAGTGAAAAATTTTAAATAAAAAACCGACGTGGTGTGCCGTACAACCTAGACTGAGGGAACTAGTCCCTAGTTTGGGTGTAGGAGACGTAACCTTCGTACCTCAGAATTGGTGACCGGGTCGTCCCTTCAGGTTATATGAAAGAAAGTCTAGTTTAATAAGTTTACAAACGTAATAAATGTATGTTTCAGTTAGTTTTACAAGTCGGAAAGAAATGAGGAATAAACGAAAAGATGACCATTAAGATTTTCGTAAATGTGCCTTTTACGGTTATTATTTGACAGAGTTTTACTTACAGTAAAATTAACAGGGAAGATTTTCTTTATGTTATGTCTATGATTATTTTCAGACGTTGACAGGGTACAGTTAAACTACCCGATAAAGTATAGATACGGTTTTTGAAAGACGTTAACTTAAAAAATCCTAAGACGAAATCACTCTAAACATAAATAATGGGTCAGGTACATTTACCTAACCGTATTAAGGGTTAAATAACATACAAAACTGATTATAGATCATCCAATAAGATACGTTCCAATACAAAAAACCTTACCGAGAGTACTCCGAAACTTAGTGAGACGTTCATAACCTACGTTTACTATGTTCGAAACAGTACTTCAGTGTCAGGGACTCGTCGACGTAATGTCTTGTCAAACCTCAGAGTTGACACCAAACGTACCGAAGGTCGGTGATAGATAGTTGTTTTTATTTATGTATACTGGGATTACTTTTACTTCGGAGTGAAAGAAGGAGGAGGAGGATGTGACCTCGAACTCTAAAGAACTGGTAGGTCCATTTTAGTACCCCTTTTGGGGTTATTTGTCTTTTGTCTTTTTTTTTTAATCGGACTACCCGACGGGACCACTGAGTAACCATTTCTTAGATGGACGGTTACGTCCTCTGTGACCAAACTAAGGACTAGACCCTTCTAGGGTGTACAGTGTCTCGTTGATTCGGGCACGTGGTGTTGATGACTGGAACAAGAGGTCTTGGGTCCTCGACACTGATGACTCGGGTTCACGGTGTCGATAACGTCGGGTGTATGGGATCTCGGGCACGACCCGTTGTTCTCTTCGGTGGCGTTGCTCTTCGGGGAGTGGGACGTTGATCTGTCATCGGGACCGAGTGGTGTTGGTCTCTTTTCGGACGCCTCGCTGCCTCCAGGTCGTAGCGGTTTTTATTTAATGTAATTTTTGTGTCGAACTCATTAATATGGAAAGTAGTAATTATTACTAAAGAAAAAATGAATTACGTTTTTTCTGTCTGATTGTCTATGATTTTTCAGGTGTGGAGACCATATCTGTGTAGTCGGTAGACAAAGGTAGACAAAGGTAGACAAAGTTGTAAAGCACATATAACACATGGCGGTAGAGATCTAGGAGAGGTACTTATACCATAAGTAATGAGAGTCAGTCGTAGTTAGGAGGGAATGGTCGAGAAATCAGTGACGAAAGGGAGAAAAAAAATTAGTGAAGAACCAGCGAGTGACTGAAATCAAAGATCAGTCTGGATTTCTAATCGTCAGGACTCAGGACCTCGTGTGTAGACCAGGACTGGAAATGACAGAAACTCTGGGATTTGTTGCTCCAGAGTCCCATTGTAGACAGGGTTCAAGGATAGAATGACTCGAGGGTGCCAGTGGTACTTCAAGTATACCTCTCTGTCGTCATCTCGTGTGACACCTACGAATTCACTATACGTTTGTTTTCCCTTGTACGTTTTGTGGACGACCTTTGAAGGAGGGACCCTCTACCTTTACCCTGCAACAGGAGTGGAGACCTAAGTACCTTGAGGTTACACTGCACGCGTAGCTTAGGCTCCGACTTCATCAATAACTTTTGTAAGTCTCCTTCGACGTTACTGCTTGTTTCCGTCTCCACTTCAACTTTCGGTCTGTGGCCAGACACCCCGTTCAGGGACCCTCTTTCTGGTTAGTGTTGGGTTGCATCCCCACAGATGTATCTTCCTTGTTCCCTAAAAACTTAATTAAGAAATCCCTTTCGAGTTGAGTATCCTATGAGGGTTCTTAAAATTTATCAAATCCTTTGTTCTCTCTGTTGTGCTTAACAATTTACTCTTGGTAAGAGTACCTATAATATTGGGTTCTTAGAATTCCCGACTTCCTACGTGTAAACATTCTCAATGTTCCCTACTAAGTGATTTGTTTAAGACGTTTATTTAAATTAACATTCCTAGTGTAGATTGGAAGAATTAGTCACCTACGTGTAAAAAACTTCTTAAATACAAGTCGTTTAATTATAACGTTGACTTTTATTTATGGTAAATTAAACAAATGGGAATAAAAGATTTTTAGATATATAAAAACTGTTTTCAGTACATTCGTTATTCGGTCACCCTCGGTAAATTAATAAGAGTTGGTTCTCTTTTTGATTTTCGATTAATTCTCCCATCATGACTGTATGTGTGTGACAATACACGTTTTCTCTGTCGATCACCCTTCGATGACGTATCGTGCCCCTCGAGTCGAGCCACGAGACACTACCGGATCCGCCCCCTACCCTACCCTCCCTCCAAGTTCTCCCTCCCCTGTGTACACATGAATACCGACTAAGTGTGGCAACATGTCGTCTTTGGTTGTGTTGTAGCATTTCGTTAATAGGAGGTTAATCTTTATTTTGTATACACATAAATAATCGTAAGTCTAAAAATAAATGAGATAATTGAGAAATTATCTGGTACAGAAATCTACTGTACCAGTAGAAATTATACTGGTACTTTATGCGTTTGTGTCTGTGTATCTTTATATGTCTTCGGAGTCGAAAGGAACGGTCTCAGGAGACCCAGGGACCGACAATACCGACGTTCGACTCATTTTCCCTCTTGTTTGATGCATCGGACTTCAGGACGTAATTTTGATGCTTCGACTGCACTAGACTTCCGGAAACCAAATTGCACTCTTGTTAATCCTTTCGTACACCCTTTACGATCTTCCGTATACCACCAAGAAGGTGAAAAAGAAGACGTTGAGTCTAACCTTCCATTTACAATTTCATTTGTCTCCCCTTTATAATAGAGTCGGACCTACTACAAAGGTCTATTACTAGTCCAAAGAGGAGGTCTCTCTTTACGTGAGGAGAAGATAATCTTTATTCACAAATCGGAGTTCTAAAGTTTTTAATGACCCAAAGGATACGGGGAACTAGTCATTCTAAAAAGAGAGACTGATCTCGTTATTAGAACAGTGTCATTCTCTTTTTATTTTACTCTCCCTCTTAGTCTCTCTCTCGTTCTCTCTCTAATAATTATTATGTCTTTGTGTCTTTAACTTTATTTCCTACTTGGGTAGGTGCCTTCCGACTGAGTCTCGTACATGACTAAGTCTCCAGTCGAGTCGGGAATCTTCACCAATGTTCACTGACCTCTTGTCCCTCTCTTTGATTTGTGTGTCTTGTTACGGTTTTGTACAGAGTGAGAGGACCGAAGTGTAAACTCTTACAGGTCAAGGACGTGAATTTGCTTTTATGTTCAGGAATCCTTGCTGTCGTTCCCAACCACTAGGACGGTTTTCGTGTCTATACAGGTAAAGATGGTAAATACAAGAAAACCGATGTTAAGATTGGGTACCGAGTCGTAGGCGACTATTGCATCCTCTTGTAGACCAGTGGTAGGAGATTTATTGTAGTGTTAAATTAGACAAAATTCTCAAGAATAAGTGTAAAAGGTCCTTTTTAACGGGGTTAAAGGATGTGTAGAGGAATGTTTAGGTGAAAACTTTGGGAAATTAATAGACCTAATTACAGGGGTCCGACGTAGTTCTTCAGAAAGGTAAAGAATTCGACAACCCTTTTCTTAATTTATCTCTAACGATAACTCCCGGATTGGTAAGGTTCAACTCACCCCTATCCTGGAATTGTAAAGGTATACCATGTAAAGAAACATGAAATCGACAAAATGTGGGTCAAAGATATTCAGTTTATGTAATGTTTCTTCATAATATAGGGTTCTGCTATGAACGAATTTGTTGTGACACTGCAATGCTTGAATTCCAGTTGACTCGTTAGTACTATTCATACTTTTTGGAATCGAAGACCTAGTATCAAATCCACTTTTTTGATACTTCCATTCTGTTTTGTACAAAATTGGTTAAAATCAGTTTATTCATTGAACTCGAAGATGGTGTTAACCAGCCCTAGAACTACGAGTAGTTATTTCCACGTAAACAACAACAAATCTTTGATTCAACATAGACTGAGAAAAAGTTGGCGTACCTGATATCGGGTGGTACGAGGGAACAAGTACCCTAAAGGGTCCGTTCTTGTGACCTCACCCAACGGTAAAGGAAGAGGTTCCTTTCCACGAGACCAAACAAGATTTTACTATGGCCTAAGTTTCCGGCTTCGTGGTACTTTAGGACCGAAGTTAGTTACCACACTAGGTTATCTCGTCCCTACGATGTGCCTACGACCCGGAAGTGGGATGTAGATGAATTAGTCTTAGAGACCCTTGTCCCGGAACGATAGACGTAAAGTCTCCTGGTGACGGACCTCTAAGAATGTGTTACTTTTACACTTTTGTGATAGTGTCTTCTTTTTCCGTTTCATTATCTTTCGTTCACCGATGAGTCTTTGGATAGTCTAAATATACTTTAACTCCGGTCTTGAATTTTGACTTAAGATTGGACTTCGAGGTGTCATCGTAAAAATATTAATGTAGGGAACCAAACACTTTATGTTCAAATTAGTGACTTCCTTTTTGTGATTCAGTTTGTAAATAAATCCACATAGAAGCGTAGGGTTTGTTCACTACTTTTACCTTAAAAACGATAGTCTGGTCTTTAGAGTCTACCATAGAAAGATAACTTTCTGGAACACGGATTACAAAGTCCAGTATACTGAAAATAAAAAATTAGAGGAGTACCCAGATTCTAAAACGTTACTTAAACTTTCTGATCTTTTGACTATGTAAGGAAAGACCATAACTTAAACTCCTGTCTCTTATCGAGGGACGTGATACCTTCGTGAATCCTTTAGAACTAGAAATCTTCAGATATCCCGTCTTAGTGACCTATCGTAATAAGAGTGTCGGGATCATCGGTATTGGAGATATCCTCCCTTAGTCTGTAATTGAGAGGCCGGTCCTTGCACAAAGGACACCGAGTCCGTCTTTTATGAGGTCCCAAGGGAAAGACGTCTTCCCTTTTGAGAGATTGGAATGTGTGCGGTAGAAGGTCAAGAAGTCCTCCGTTCAGACCCAAAGAAAGGTGCACCTCCAAGGTCGCTAGGTCGACATGTTAGCAGGGTAGAAGATGAACCGTTTCCTAGAATCTTTGTCCGAGTAGTCACATCGGGATTCCTTAGTTTCTTACTTGTGTGACGACAGACCTTGTGACCTGTCTTGTCGGTTTCCATAACTATCAAGTACGGTCCGCCTCTGGAAGACGATGTCGAGAGAGAAATAAAACGTTAATTGTTCCGACTCTCATTTGACGAAGGGAACTCTATAAATCTTAAATTCTGTTGTCAGTGCCAATGGCACGTGCCTTTATGATACAGATCAACCAAACTCGCCTTCTTACTGAAGACAATCGTGGTTCTTGATTCAGTTACCGTCAGTAAACTCTCGGTACGACCTACCGACAAAAATAGTCCCACTTTTGTCTAAAGGGGTGCAGAGGGAGATCTCTTTAAACCTCCTATGTGTCTTGTTCACATACACCGTTTCGTCCTTTTATTAGTTCGCTGTAGACGTTCCACTAAGGATTATAAGGTAAAGTGAGTGGAGAGGGACTGGAACAGGATTCTGTGGTAAGGAAAGTACTGGATTCCGTTCAGACTGACTACTTCTCGGGACGATCCCTCGATAGATGAATGAGGAACTTGTGTGTACTGACTATCGTACTAATAATTCCTACTAGTTCAGTAACTAAATCTATTCCCCTTGATTATGACTATTTATGTAATCGACGGAGTATTCTTATATAATAAATATGATACGAATGAATTTTAATTTTTTTCTGGAGACCCTTCAATTAAGTGGGTTCCGGTTTATTTATAGACGACTACATCACTGTATTAATAGTGGGTACCCTCCAATTATGTGGGCTTTCGGTCTAATTATGGACGATTATAGACTTCTATTAAAAGTAGCTCGGGTCGGTCCCGTTATTAAAGTATACTCGTCAATTTTTCGGTCAGTCCGTCGTATACAATCGTATAACACGAAAGAACAAAAGGATTATAACATTTTTTATAATTACTACTACTACTATTATTGTCAAAAATTTACTGACAACAACAACAAATCGGTGATTCAGTACAGGCTGGGAAACGTTGGGGTATCTGACATCGGGTGGTCGGAGGAGACAGACACCCTAAATGGTCCGTTCTTGGGACCTCAACCAAACGATAAAGGAAAAGGTCCCCTAGAAGGACTGGGTCCCTAGTTCGGGCGTAGAGAGTAGAACATCCTCCTAAGAAATGGTGACTCCGTGGACCCTTCGGGGAAAATTTACCGACCAATCACCGTCTATTTGATGAAAGTTGTTCGAACGGACTTCAACTGAGGTCCCACTTTTCCTTTTAACCAATGGACATATCGGTTTTGAGACTACTGCGACTGGTCTTGTGATTTACGAGTTTGTATCTGTACTGAGAAGGTTTCATTCTTAGTCTTTAGATTTGGTCTAAGTAGTCCCGTCTGATCCCCAGTCCTCGTTAAACTCAGAGACATTAACGAATTATACTCCTGGTTGGGTCGGGGACCTATGGACACTGATGACAGAAAATCACCTATGGAGTTTTTATGGGTCTGTACACATGATTTTGGGTAAAAATTTTTATTTTGAAGGAGAAATCGACTGATATCTAAATTTGACTTCTATTTCGGTACCAAGTACCCCTGGAACTAGGAGTTGAGATTGAACAACGAACTTGTTCTCCTCGTGTACACGGAGGTGATCTCGTAGACACCTAAGCCCCTGGGGTGACGAACTACTGCACCCGTCGGGGACTCTTGTACGAATGGGGAGGGGTCAACTCTCAGGCTCGGTCCAGTAAGGGTCAGGGGTCTCCTTCCTGGGGCTGCCCTCCGACTCCCGAGTCGACGTCAAGTAGGTCTTACCTTTCCTAGGTCGGGTGGATGTCTGTAAACCCCCGGTCTTCTCTATCTTCTTTCTATTTATTCAATGTTTCTTCTGTGGGACTCTTATCCTCCGAAATGTTCCTCGTTTTGTCTTATCCGTATAAAAAGAAATTTTTAGGTCGTTGGTCCTTTGTCTTCCCCGTGAATAGCGTTCGTCAAAGTTACGCGGTTCAGAGAAGTTTCCCTTTTTCTTGGTAAAACATATGTGGTAAAGTATATTTGTTTTGATCTGGGCAAGTAGTACACAAATTGATCATACACACACGAGAGTCAGTATAAACTGAGAAACGTTGAGGTACCTGACATCGGTACCCCAACGTTTCTCAGTTTACGTCCGAGGAGACGGGTACCGTAAAAGGTCCATTCTTATGACCTCACCCAACGGTAAAGGAAGAGGTCCCTTAGGAGAACTGGTTCCCTAACTTGGGTGTAGAGAACACAAATTGATCTCGAGATGAAATTTTAAGTCCTCTCAAATGTTAAATCCCTCCAACCAAATAGGGATCCCGTAAAGTCCTTTAGTCTGATTTAGAGTTAAGACCGAGTGTGACCGAAACAGTAGAACTAATTTATAAATTGGAGTCATTCTGAGTAAATAAACTAAAAGTTTTACTCCTATTATTATGGATGGAGTGTTCTGACAAATATCTATTTGATTTTGTATGTATTTTTGGAACTATACCACGTATCGAATACCTTCATGAGTAATTTACCAATGAGACATGCAATAGTAGAATCTTTAATCGTCACGAAAGGATTTATAGGGATGTAAGGAGAATTACTTTGTAATTTTTTGTATTAATCCCTACTTGAATCATGAATAATGTTCGAATTCGTCTTTTACCTATGAATATATGATCTTAGTATAAGGACAAGTTAGAAGAAGATTCTATTTATTATGAACCACAAAACAGAATAATATTGATAAATCTTTTTAATGGGGTTTGAACCTTTGTCGTTTTTCTTTGGACTTATAGGAGTGTTACAGTAAGATCTCGTCGCGGTGTCCGAATAGATTCTTGAAATACTCACATTCAATGACCCTCTTCGAAACGGGACATCTCAACGTTTGTAACTCTTCTCTTCTAGTGAAATGTACGAGACCAAGATAAGGGGGCAGTCTTGTATTTGGTTAAAACAGAGTTTAAATCTTTTTAATAAGACCATATTTGATGTATTAAGAAAAGGAGAAGAAGAGGTTATTTGACCGCCATAATGGAACGATTGAGGAAATAATGTTTGGATTTATTTCAAAATTGTAAATAACTAAGATTTCAACAAGCTCTTAGTACAAAGTTTAAAAAATCTTGACATAAAATTGTCATGTAAATAACTTGTGATGATATATATTTCGTACCTTTATTCCTTAACTTTATTTTTCTGCTCACTCTGTGAATTCTATTCCGTCTTACCAACGAGAGTTCCTAAAAGATTAATTGTTTTCCTCCCCGTATGACTAGAAAAGACACACGATCAGGGATTCGTTTCGAAAGATGACTTAATAATTTGAAGTTTTGTTGAGAGATGTTATCTATATTAAAAGTAAGGGTTAAGCATCTGTTTCTTTGGTTCCGAACTTTCCCAGTCACTGACGGAATTGTGGTGTTGTAAATATGCCATCTCGACTGTAAGTTTCGACCCAAACGGTGTGTAGTTTCCGGTTGGAGACTCGGCGAGACCACGTTCCTTACAAAGTCATTTCTTGATTTGAGTCGAGGGTTCACCGGACTGGTGGGGTCTCAGTTATGGTACCTGGAGACCCTAGAAACCTCGTGACCCCTTAGGAAGTCAACTCAAGTTAAGCAGCGAGTCAGCACAGACTGAGAAACGCTGGGGTACTTGGCGTCGTGTGGTCCGGAGAGACCGGTAGTGGTTGAGGGTCTCAAGTGGGTTTGGGTACAGGTAACTCAACCACTACGGTAGGTTGGTGGAGTAGGAGACAGCAGGGGAAGAGGAGACGGGAGTTAGAAAGGGTCTTAGTCCTAGAAGAGTTTACTCTGTCAAGAAGCGTAGTCCACCAGTTTCACAACCTCAAAGTCGAAGTTGTAGTCAGGAAGGTTACTTGTGGGTCCTGACTAGAGGAAATCCTACCTAACCAGCCTAGAGGAACGTCACCTTCCCTGAGAGTTCTCAGAAGAGGTTGTGGTGTCAAGTTTTCGTAGTTAAGAAGTGGTGAGTGGAAAGAAGTGTCAGGTTGTGAGTGTAGGTATGTATTGGTGACCTTTTTGGTATCGGAACTGATCTACCTGGAAACAACTGTTTCATTACAGAGACGAAAAGTTATACGATAGATCCAACCAGTATTGAAAGGAAGGTTCCTCATTCGTAGAAAATCAAAGTACCGACGTTAGTGGTAGACGTCACTAAAACCTCGGGGGTTTTTATTTCAGTCGGTGACAAAGGTGACAAAGGGGTAGACAAACGGTACTTTACTACGTCTTAGGAACCTTTGACGAATTAGTTCAAGTCAATTAAACGTCTAAATAATTGACTCCATGTGTCTCCGATACCATAAACGAGTTCTGGTTTATTAGTCTTCACTTTCTTTGTTCTCAGTATTGGTCCAGACGACTGGGGAATAGATTTTGGGAAAGAGGAGGTGTCACTGATAAAAAATCCTACAGTTTGAACGGGTAGGTAGTTCTTCGGATTTTGACACAAGTGGAAAATCTTTACCCGTTGTGTTCCGACCGGGTTCCACCCTTTGATTTTTAAATCTAGATGTACTCCCAGGTGTTCAGGGGAGTAAGGGGGTTTGACTCGTTTCTTAGGGATCTGTTCAGGAGTCTAAGGGTGGGTCCCGAAGAAATCGTTCGAGTGATTCGAACGATAGTTTCATTTTCTTTTTGTTTTTTCGGTCTACGGTTTCATCACGATTACTGATACAATCTCCAACAAGGAGCCGGCGACTTTTGTGTTTGCTCTAGCTCAGTTTCGTCTCCGGAGATTGTTTACTACTCGTCCCCCAAATTTCCAGTACTTTTTCCTGTACTTTTAAGTCTTTAGGGTTGTTAGACCTGAGGGACTGATGTCGACATTTGTCGGGACTCATCTTGGTCTCTGAGACTCTCTCCTCCACCTTGAATGACCTTTATATTAAGTTATAGAGTATATGTCGTCCCTTTTCTTATGTCTGAGAAATTGAAAAGACTCTGTACGGGACCGTCGAGGGGATAAGACTAAATATGAGTGTTCAGTTTAGTTTCAAGAAAATCTATCTAAATTTAATCTTTATAAAAAGAACGCCAGGAAACTTTATCCAGACAGAAAGGACCTATTTCTATTGCGATACTCAAGTGTGAAACTTGTAAGATAAAGGGAGATCTGTCTTTTTATTCTCCTTTTTTTTCTCAGAGGTACCCAGTCTTTGTTTCTTTCGTGTCTCCCCGTTCGTCTCCTTCGGTCCGCAAACCGAAGACAGACTACTGTCCCCTATTTTCAAGTGGGGAACGACCGTCCTCCGACACATACTTGGTCTGAGGGATACACCAGTCTTCTTTTCTCCGGTTCTTCTCTCCCACTCCTCGGTGACGGACTCCGGTAGTAGGCGTCTTTCGACACTACGGAATCCCGACCTCCCTACTTCGAAGATAATCACTTGACTTTACGGGTACTCGAACAACTGTGTGGACTTTGTGGGGACTGGGTCCCAGTCCTACCCTCGGGAATGGTGAATATTTTTGGGTTGAGCTCAGAGTCCTAGGACCTTTGGTAGGTTTGATGGTCTTTTCTAATCATGTTCCCACGTCTCTTTCTTTTCCTTTTTTAGTGTGTCGTTTTGTAGAAGGAGACGTCAGCTCGGACGTCTCTCTTTAAGATTTATGGTCTTTCTTGTGATTCTCATTCTGTCTCGTCTTCCAGTCTCTTATTGAATATTGGGTATTTTGTGATTAACAACTCATTGAAACTTTATTCACAGGGTATTGAAGGTACTTAACTAGTTCACAGAGGATTGTCACAATCCATTTCTGTTGGTCCTGGGACTTTTCTCACTAGATTGTCCGAAAAATTGCCACTTCGCGAGGGCCCGCCCCAAGGGCCCGCCCCAAGGGCCTGGGTTTGCTCCGTCCAGCTCCTTCAGTCGCGGGTCTGGCACAATCTTCGCCGAATATATTCAAACAACGTTCCCTACCAGTCCAATTACCCGCCCCCAAGCCTATCCAACGGTCCGGCTCCGCAGCGCCCGACTATCCAGGAAAATACACCGACCCCACCCCGCCGAAATCGACCGCTTCACACGACAGTGACCAGGGGTCCTAGACCCGCCGAGGAAGGCAATCCCTGAAGGGGGCGGACGCCCTCCCTCTCCTCCCCGTCGGGTAATACCGGGGGACCCCAGGTCGGAATGTTTGTCTAGAAATAAAACACACAGTTTTTTTTAAAAAAAAACCCCCCCTCCCGAGGTTTTAGTGACGTCTACCACTGACGTCGGTACTTTAATTTTCTGTGAATGAGGAACCTTCCTTTCAATACTGGTTGGAGTCGTCGTATAATTTTTCGTCTTGTAATGAACGGTTGTTTCCAGGCAGGTCAGTTCCGATACCAAAAAGGTCACCAGTACATACCTACACTCTCAACCAGATACTTCTTTCGACTCTCGACTTCTTAACTACGAAAACTTGATACCATAACCTCTTCTGAGAACTCTCAGGGAACCTGACGTTCACCCACAAGTAACCTTCCTGACTACGACTTCGACTTTGAGGTTATGAAACCGGCGGAGTACGTTTCTCAACTGAGTGACCTTTTCTGGGACTAAGACCCTCCCTAACCCCCGTCCTCCTCTTCCCCTGCTGTCTCCTATTCTACCGACCTACCGGTAGTGGCTGAGCTACCTGTACCCAAACCCACTTGAGGCCCTCAACCACTACCTGTCCCTCCGGACCGCACGACACTAAGTACCCCAGCGTTTCTCAGCCTGTGTTGACTCGCTGACTTGACTTCTCTAGAAACTAGTCATATTAACAGGAGTAAGTTTGAAATTCTTAACCAGGAAAGAAAAAGAACCTTCCGACGGTTCTAAGGTGTACTGTGACACGACACTAAGGTGTTTTACCGTTCTCAGGAAACCTGGGAGACTGAACAGTGATAGGGGAAAGACAAAATCTGAACCGGATTCATATCCGAAGAGGTCACCAAGTCTACCATTTCTTAGACGGACGTTTTGTCCTCTGAGTCCAAACCAAAGACCCACCCCTTCTAGGGTCTCTACTTTTACCGTTGGGTGAGGTCATAAGAACGGACCTCTTAGGGAACCTGTTTCCTGGAACCACCCGATATCAGGTACCCCAAAGTTTCTCAGCCTGTACCTGACTCGATGAAAACGAAGTGAAAGTTCGTATTTTCCTTTTGTATGTCAACTAAACTTACATTTCCTAGAAGGGGAAAGAATAGTCAACTAGACCAAATTTTTTTTTTTGTTTTTTGAAGTCTTAATCTAAGAGAGAGGAAAAGGGTTATCGGTCAAACAACGACAAGTCCGTGACTTAGCACAGACTGAGAAACGGTGGGGTACCTGACGTCGTGTGGTCCGAAGGGACAGGAAGTGATAGAGGGTCGCAAACGAGTTTGTATACAGGTAACTAAACCACTACGGTAGGTTACCGGTCAATTAGTTGGCAAATTAAAAGGGGAATTATGTTCGTCCGTAGTAGTTAATATATTGGGAACCTCAGTAGTTTGCAGAGGACGGAAAGTATCGTGTCTAAAAAAACAGAACTTAGGTATAAACCGAGTGTCAAGAAACCGATTGCACCGAGAACGAGAAAGAAAGTGTGTTGAGAACTTATTAAAAAGAGTAGGTTCTCGATGTAGTAGTGATGGGTTGTTGGTAGAAGGGATTTTCCGTTGTATTGGATCCTTTCCGTGTCTCTACCCCCTCTGAACGACCGAGGTAGTGTATGACCGGTCCACTCGAATCCGTTCAGTCAATTGGATTAAGGAAGGATACATTTTTCCCCGTTGTCATGAACGGAGTATACTCGTAAAATAGTTAATTTACTGTATTTCTGTAACTAATCGTCCACGGACTGTTTATCCTTTGGGATTTTAATTGTAAATGACGAGACTGAATTCGATATATAAACAGAAGAAAAAAGAAATGAAGTAGGTATTTTCAGATCAAAGGATCTTCGTTTTACGGAAAAAGGACACAGAGGTGAAGCTTCAACTCGGAACTTAAAGTGTCTAGCTAGGGTTGCGACTGACGGTTGTTCAGTGTTTCAGAAAGTGTCTGATAGTTTTTTTCATTTTGGGTTCGATGATATCGTCTTTCCACTTTCTCTGTCCCCTACCCCCATCTCCCCCGTCCCGTCACCACCCCTCTCTGATATGTGGATGTTCTCTTCCTCCGTATTTTCCAGAAGTCCTTATCAGGCACAGAGACGGGGATACTCTTGTTTTGATATATTTTCCAGAATTTCGGGCAATAGTCGCCGAGAGGGAAGGGTCCTGGGTCCTGAGACGAGGACGACCTTTGGGTCTACGTATAACACCCGTCCTGACATAAACGACCCTTTAAACGTAATAGGGTTTAGTAGAGGTGTTCGTGGAGAAGTTAATTTGAATTCATTAACGTTGTCTCCTGTGAATCGTATAAAGCGTAGTGTTGACTTCTTACCAGTCAGTACAAGGTCCATCGTCTCGAGGAGGACGGAAGACAATCCGTTTCGTTCCGACTGTTTCGATCGAGTGGTCCCAGGGCCCGAAGTCGGGACTCCGACGTCGTCAACGGGCTACGACGGTGGAGGACCGGTGTAAGTCGATATTGATAGTGGTCTATTAAAGGGTTCACGTGCTCCTCGTCGCAAAAGTAAGTCGTTATACGATCGAACACTTGCCTGACTCCCCACCCGCTTGTCCTGGCACTTAACTGTAAAAGAAGCTTGTCTCGCCCACGTGTTAACGGAAAGGAGTATAATAGACGTCCGTCTTTTCATTTCCTAAGAGTATACTTCTTTAGTTTTCTTGCTCCCCTTGCAAAGACATGGGACTTTCTGGTAGGTTTCCGTCGTAAACTGTTGATCCAAAGGAAAGATTGTACATGTGACGGTAAGCAGGAAAACTATAAAAATATAAACGTGAATTATCAAATGTTTCAGTGAGATACCATTCTATTTACAAATTTTAGTTACGATTTCCTTAACTCTTTTTTCGGTTTTATACTCAAAAACAAAAACAAATTATATTACATCTGAAATCCGACAGGTAAGAGAGTGGCCGTACTTCTATTGACTCCAATGTGGTACCCGACAAAGAGTTCTCTGAGACCCTACACCTCTCCGACTCTCTTCTCCGTACACCTTGTTAAATGAACAGGACAGTCAATCTCCCTTTATCTGGAAAGAAGGGACAAGACACCGACGTCACTCGGTCCCGTACCCGCACGGAAGACAAAGCGTACATAGGAGTGGACCCCTACGGTTGACTTGGCCTTTATCCGTACGACATCAAGCTCGGGTAAATTGAGGGCGGGAACCCTTTCTGCAGTTGTCCCAATTCCCACCTGGAAACCCAGGTCGAGTCAAGTAGTTCCGGTTCCCGTCCATTGTTGTCTAGTGTAATGTGGAATTCCGAGGAAGTCCTCCCCTCCCCTGGACACTGAAATCACAGAGTCAAATGTCTGAGGAACGATCAATTCGTCGTCGGTACCCCTCAAGTTACCCACCTCTACACCGGCGTCTTTCGTGTCTTGCGTTTAGATGGGGTTTCTGTCTTATACAGATGGAATTTTGTACTTTTAAACTCTAGTAAGACTCAATAAAAGAGAGGCGGATCTCTAGTTTCTACCCTGGTCGGCTGACCTACGGACGTTGATACACTGGTAGAACCCTAAGACATTTGGTCAATGTTTCTCGGACTTTGACACCGCGACAGGGGGCGTCGGAGGTGACCGGTCCACACCAGTGTCTGACGAGTTTGCACCGACTAGGTTTGACCTCCGCGACATTTAAATTTTATATCCGACCAAGACCTCTGTTATGCTTGACTCGAATTTTGTAGGGTAATCATTGAAATGTGACTGACACACAACTTTACTATCATAGAACCTATATGACCCAATTTCTTTTATATAATATTTTAGTTAAAGTGGACGACGAATCAAAAATTTTCACAGAAGATCTTTTGAATTTCTGACGTCGAATGTATTATCGAGAGGATTTGTCGTTACCAGATATCATTATATTACGATGTCGACACTTCTCGGAATCCCTAGGTTTACATAGACAAAAGTCTGAATCTTGTAGAGTCTTCCCCAATTCCTTGAACGGTTTTCGGTGTCGTTGCCGCCGTGTTCGTAGAGAAGGAGAAGGTTCAAGTCATATACGGAAACATGAAAAATTGTCGTAGTTTAATTTCATTGAGTGTGACTTCGGATTCTTGAAAAATGTTTAATTACATTCTACAGACATATAATTTATTATGAAACATATATTTACCTCCATTAATTCCTAATTGTATAGGAGTAGGGTTGGTCAGGTTTCGTAAGGTAAAGACTAAGGAGGATCTTGGGACAGTGAATCTTAAGACTGTTGGAGACGTCACTATCTGTATGAGTGATTTACTTCCGACTCGTGGACTACAGTTTGTATATGGGCCGTGAGTCCTTAATAGGAAGTAAACGGTTCTCGGTTCTCAAAGAGAAGTCCTAAGGTAGTCGTCCGGAGAGGAAGTTTGTTTGTGAGTTTTAATTTTCAAAGTATAAGATTTGACTAGTTTAGTTCTGGTAATTAGTGCAGGGAACTATTTGTGCAGTATTTGGGGTCTATGGAAAGTGTCCTGTTGAACAAAATTGTTCCATTTTATTTTATTTTAGACCAAAATATATTCCATCTTCTATACTTTTCAAAACTAAGATGTACTAACCTGATGTCTCCAATGGTGGCTGTTTTTATTAATCGAGTTTTCTTACGTAGTTAAGATTCCCTTTATATGGTGAAAAGTATCGACAATATGTATATTTACAGATGACGTCAACACTTGATACATCTTTCTCCATTTTTGACTTCGATCGTAGTATCTATTCCATGGTCCCTCCTTTTTCGTGGATCTTGTGTTTACCCTTCAATGTAGGTCCGAAGACCTTCTGGATCGAATACCAGATCCAGAAGATCTATGGGTTAATTTTTCTATGGATTAATACCATATAAATTTCTTCTCTACGATCTTTTCTATTCTTTTCGTCCTCTTGGTCCATCAGACGCTCAGTTCTTCCACTGTAATTACTGTGGTCTTTCATAAAGATCTTTGAGTTGTGACACTAACCTAGACGAGTAATCTTGAGGAATACACACAACAACGAGTCATCAACGAGTTAGCACAGGTCTAAGAATCGTTGGGGTACCTGACATAGGTGGTCCGAGGAGACGGGTACCTTAAGAAGTCGCTTCTTATGACCCCACCCAACGGTAAGGGTAGAAGTCCCCTAGAAGGGTTGGGTCCCTAGTTTGGGTACGAAGGAAGTGACGTCCACCTAAGAAGTGGTAGACTCGGTGGTCCCTTCGAGTCTTTAGTAATCCCACCATGGTTTAGAGTAAGTTATACCCAAAACAGGGTAACTACCGTAGTGACTGAGTTACCTGTACTCAAACTCGTTTGAGGTCCTCTATCGCTTCCTGTCCCTTCAGACGATGTTAGGTACCCCAATGTTTCTCCGTCCGTGTTGAATCGCTGTTACTATTTAGAGAGTAAGACCCAAGATAATTTTACACAGTCCGCGAGATAATTTTGGTAAGAGGACTTTTGGTGGTCGATAGAGGATCAGAGGTTTAGGTGTCATTGGGAAGTCAGAGAATTGTTATATTAGTGACAGAGCTTTGAAGAAACCCCAACAAAAGGAACTATTCTGATGACCACCCGGAAGAGGAAGATAGAAAAGGAGAAGAAACCTTTAAGTCGAGACTGAGGTATTAATGTTTGCAAAGTGTACACAGACCTGGATCTTGTCACGAAAGATGTGTATGGACGACTTAATCCCCTTTTTTCGGCACTCTACCTCCCCCCCCCCCCGCCCGTCTCTCTCCATTACTCTCTGAGTCCGCTCTTCCCCCTCAAACCTTCCACCCTGTCGGTCAGGTACTACTTCGGACTATATACTTCTGCCGTGTCCGTCGGTTGTGTCTAACCTCCATTAACAGTAAATTCTCTCTCTTTCCTGGGACTTAAGTCCTATGGTCCCGATAGGGTTGTCAGTTTGTTAAGACCTTTCGAGGTCCAATTTGTTTCGTTTTATCCAAACCGAAGAAATTCTGAAATCTTACTTAAAATATTCGATTATTACACATAGTCTCAAAGTTTCTTATCATTTGTGATAAAAGAGTTGACTTTTAACAAAAGGAGAGACGTCTTTTAGAATTTCCTGATCCCTTAGTGACAAATTAAAGAAAGACCAACACGAATAATCATATATTACACACAAGTCGCGTCGTAATTGACGAGTGCACGACACTCTCTATTTTAATCTTCTAAGACAACGATGGAAACTCTTATTTTGTAAGATTAATCCTTTTAATCTCTTTTCGGTTTCTATCAAGTATTATTTTAGGATACTCTAGTCTGAGATTTATGTCTTCTTTTCTATGACTTGTCGTTTTAGATTTACAGTGGTAAGAGTTAATAAACGGAAACGATTTATATCGTTGTATTCATCTCCCGTTTGACTCTTTGTCTACTCTGTTTGACCCCCTTTATGTGGGCACTATAATTTGCAGTCGGGTTAAGGTAGAAAAGAGGATTTTACTGAGGTTTCTCCTGGTTGACACTAGAAATTCTGTTTTGCAACCAGTTATAAGAAAATAAAGGTGTTCATTTTTTATTTTTCGTTATTAAGTTAACACATACGTATAAAGAGAAGGTCTTAACACTGGTTGATAATTCTTATAGGCCTTTGTTCAGTCAAAGACAAAATTTTTAGTAAATCAGTAGATACTAGAAGTAAGATCACTGCACCGATCTTCTAGTGAAGATCACTAGGATTCCAGTAAGATCACTAGATCACTAGAAGTAAGATCACTAGGAATGAAACACCTTGTCCCTCTGTGTCCCGTCCTCGTCCCCCTTTGTCTTAGATCTTTCTAGTTCTGACTTAGGAATTCCCGTTATTGTTCTCAGGGAGGATTGGGAATCCCCGAACCTAAGTGTATTCTCTGTTTACGAAATCCCGTCACCAGGGGTTGGAAAACTGTGGTCCTTGACCAACGTACCTTCTATTAAAAAGGTTCGTGGTCCCAGCCCCCTCCTACCAAGCTCACGTAATGTGGATGACACGTGAAATGAAGATAAGAATAATTTGGTCAAGGTGGAGTCTAGTAGCCCATAATCTAGGGTCTCCAGCCCCTGGGGACAAATCCCCTGACCTTTCTGCCACTCCACCCTTACTTCTTTCTGTGTACAAAAGTCCTCTTGTTTATCGTCTGCCTTCTTTGTTCCTTCTCTTGGCCTAAGAGAAAGTTCCTGGATGGCAAGGTAGGGGTGGTGTCCGGTCTTAGGCGTCCAAACCATGGAAGGATATGTTGAGTTCGGACACCTCCTTTGTCCTTTTTCAATTGTTTTCTCGGATAGGGACCGGTGCCGTCTCTCGTAATAAGGTTGTGTGTCGTGTTTTCTCCCGCTCCCCCGTCCACTTCTCTTACATATTAGTACTCCTACCATTATGGGAGTTTTGATCAATGTTTCACTGGGCTAGACTCACTAGTGTTCTCCTGACTGAGGTTGTTAGCCTACTCTCCAACCGTGGGTTGTGGTAAAAGTTCACCGGCCATAACCTTGTAGGACCGCGAATAAAGGGTATTGAGGATAATTACGCAGTTGAGTGTAATAAAGGGAGTAATCACAGTTGAAGGAAGAAAAAGAACGGCCAGTAAGAGGAGGAAAGAGTGTCTTTTGGTAGTAATTAGTTATCAGGAATATTCAGAGAAGGAATATAGACTAATCGAAAGGAGTCTAGATAAATAAAAAGTCTGAATATGAAGGGTGAGAATTGGGATCTTCTGGAAGAAGTCTCTCTCCCTGTGGGGTGATCGTAATAATGTTGTCGTGGGTGTTAAGGTGAGTGAACGATTATGATTTTGGAGGTAAATATGAAGAGTCGGGTTTCTCCCTTCTACATGGCTTCAAATAAAACAGAGGAACTTTTATCTAGAAGGGACAACAGAGACTTCTTTTACATTACTGGGAAGGCGATGCTTTGACAGACGACTTCACTTCTAAGATTACCGGGATAAGGTCTTTGTGGAATAAATGTAGTTTACTGTAAAAAAGACTTTTGTCAAGGACAGAACGGTATAAGAAATACCACTAGATACTTCAATAGATGGATTTCAGATTGACTTTTACTATTTTAGAATTCCTTTCATTTGTATTTTCCCGTTTTGGGTCCTATCATCTAAACTAAATTATGTAGACTTACGTCTTCTTTTTTTTTATCTTCAGAATATCGTTTGAGATCACCGTTTCAGGTATCTGGTCTTCTTACTGTTGTCTTTAATTAAAAGTATTAATTACAAGAGGACGTACGAATTTTATATATTAAATAGGTAAAGTATCTCCTTATAATAAAAAGATCTTTAATAGACTATTTAAGAGTCTTTAATAGACTCACGAAGAAACGGAGACTATAATGAATGACTTTCCATTAATAATAGAGAAATCGAGATGCCAAATTGTATACTTTAGACTTGATAGTATAATCTGCCCAAAAGTTTTCCCTTGGTCTGTTGTCGTCTTTGTAGGGACCGAGAAAGGATGGTATGTGGGAAGGTGGTTTTCCTTCTATACTCTATGTACAGTCGATGTTCATCTGAAATAAAAAGTGGTGAAAGTTGTTTTTTATCTCTTACTTTAAAGACTCTCCGAGTTTGTTCCTTAATTTGTCCTTGATCTTACAGAGGGGGTGAGACGATACCTTAGATGTCCACATTAGTTAAGTGAGCAAAGTGTTCACCAGTGCCTACGTATATATATGTGTGTTAGAGATTTAGTTTATTTGTTTGTGTAAGTATTTGTCTAGTACCGGTAAGAGGTGTTTCTTTGTGAACAAGGACAATTCCCTGTAGAGGTTTCGGTATGTACGTCTTCATCTTAGGTCTGAACGGGGAATAGGTGTCAATGTGCACAGATTCGTTGTTTGTGTACTCCTCAATCATTGTGTGTCCTATACACAACTTACTTTGAATCGGTCCCTTCTCCCCTTTGTAGTCCACTTCAAAATCTCCCTCTCATCATCTCCACTCGTTCATCTACTTTCTGTCTCTTACGAAGTGCTACATTAGTTTATTATCTCGTCCTGGGGTTTTGTCTCTCTAGAAGAGTGAGCGGATTTCGCCATACTTGGTGTCTCCCATAAAGGTCTGAATGCGCAGAAAGCCAGGAAGGACTCTTTCCAGTTTGTGAACGGCACCTAAGTCCATGGTGTACTTGTAGACGTCCTGAAACCAAGGGACGTTGTTGTTGTTGTTTTCTGTTATTCTCCTCCTCCGAAGGTTTATAATCGAGGAGTAAATTTCTTATTTTTATTTAGGACAAGACTTTTTATTATAGCTTGGCATGTCTCTCCATCAATTTCCAGTACCCGAAACCGGTAGAGATATGTATCCAACTTACGACTGTATGTGCGACAATTGAGTACTTTGAGACTCGTTAAAGAGATTAAAGTTATTCGAGTCGAGAGTTACGTCTCTATTTTTACAGATGAAGTGTCGCACGACACACGATTCAGTGAAGTCAGTACAGGTTAAGAAACACTGGGATACCTGGTATCAGGTGGTCCGAGGAGACAGGTACCCTAAGAGGTCCGTTCTTATGACCTCGCCCAACGGTAAAGGAGGAGGTCCTCTAGAAAGGTTGGGTCCCTAGGTAGGACACAGGGAATGTAGAGGACGTGACCTTCCTCTCAAGAAATGGTGATTCACGTGGTGGACCCCTCTGGAAGTGTCTGAACAACGTTTCTAATTTATGTCACACCTACCGTACGTCATTCACGAATTACTAACTCGGGATAATCGAAAACAGTAGTAATAGATTAAGTACTTTTAGGTGTATCCTTTCAATCAGTTGAATAGGTTCAATTGTAATTAAAAATAAAATAACACGTCTAATGATGACAGAAACGTATTATACTTTATACCTGTCATAATTGATTTATATTAAAAGAACTTTATTTACAAAAATTGGTGTCGTGTTTATAGAGTCCGAGGGGTAATAAATATTATATACCACAAAAGTTTAGAATGAAACTGTAAAAAGTTAAAGGTACAGACATGGACACAGATAAAGAGTTTTGGTAAAGGTCTCACAGAACTCATTAACGTTGTAAATATCTCGACAGTAGTACCGTTTATGTTCCGTGAAGGTCTCCAGTAAAGAATGTCACTTAACTCGTTTTGTTATTTTCTTATTAAAAATGTAAGTCAAGTCAACGAGTCAGCACAGGCTGAGACGCTGGGTTACTTAGCGTCGTGAGGTCCGGAGGGACAGGTAGTGGTTGAGGGTCTCAAATGGGTTTGAGTACAGGTAGCTCAGCCACTACGGTAGGTCGGTAGAGTAGGAGACAGCAGGGGAAGAGGAGGACGGGGGTTAGGGAGGGTCGTAGTCCCAGAAAAGGTTACACAGTTGAGAAGCGTACTCCAGTGGTTTCATAACCTCAAAGTCAAAATCGTAGTCAGGAGGGTTACTTGTGGGTCCTGACTAGAGGAAATCCTACCTGACCAACCTAGAGGAACGTCAGGTTCTTCGACGACGACGACGACGACGATTTAGCGAAGTCAACACAGGCTAAGACTCGCTGGGGGTATCTACCGTCGGATGGTCCGAGGTGACAGCGACCCTAAGAGGTCCGTTCTTGTGACCTCACCCAACGGTAAAGGAAGGGGTTACGTACTTTCACTCTTCACTTTCACTTCAGCGAGCCAGCACAGGCTGAGAACCGCTGGGGTACCTGACGTCGGGTCGTCCGAGGAGGCAGGTACCCTGAAAGGTCCGTTCTCATGACCTCACCCCACGGTAACGGAAGAGACCAGGTTCTCCAATCCGTCATAGTTTTCTCCAAATTTTAACTCATCCCACGAAGTAAAATCTAGTGGCAGTTGGTGTCGTTTATTATAAACTAACCAACCCGTCGTAGACAACGAAGAATAATATCAGGGAATTGATCGATAGTATTACCGAGAAAGAATTTTTATAAGGACAAATATAAGGATATAAGACATAAACGACGACGACGATGACGATTCAGCGAAGTCAGCACAGGCTGAGACACGCTGGGTATCTGTCGTCGAGTGTTCCGAGGGGGCAGGGACCCTAAGAGGTCCGTTCTTGTGACCTCACCCAACGGTAAAGGAAGAGGTTACGTGCTTTCATGTTGCACTTTCCCTTCAGTGAGTCAGCACAGGCTGAGAAACGCTGGGATGTCTGACGTCGGGTGGTCCGAGGAGGTAGGTACCCTAAAAGGTCCGTTCTCATGACCTCACCCCACGGCAACGGAAGAGGCTGAGACATAAACTCTCAGTAGGATAATATCATCTTTATTGTACTATAAACTCAGTCTCGATTGGACCTACAAGATTGACCCAATGACACTTGCAAATATTAGAACATCTTTAAGTCGTACATTTTATGCCATTACAGACGAAGGATCCCACTAATGCTCTTAATTTACCTAGTCATTATCAATGTATAGGTCGTGTCATGCACCGTGTTTTATCCGGAAGCATTTACAATCAGGGAAAGAAAAAACGGGGAACAATTAGATAAGTAATTTAATGTGAACTCCCACATTCCCGATTTTACATCAAATATTAATAGTGTAACAATACGGTCAACAACGTCTCCGGTAACATCCAGAAAACAAGGTGTAGAGTAGGTTTGGAGATTAAATTTTCAAGACGAAATAGTGCACGAACGATATTTAAATCCTTATTGTGAGATAGGAATTAATAATGTTGATTGGGTTAGGAAGTCAAAGTGGTTTACTGTACGAAGGGAAGGATATTTTAAGTTTGTACCCAAAGCTATATATTACCGTTGATTTATCCTCTGACGAGAGAGGAAAGGTATGGTCCGGAACCATAGTTCAGTTAACCCTAATAAAGTCCATTAGAAAATACAAAGTATCCATTGTGGTCTCAGTAAACTTACTGGTTGACCGCATAATTTTTGAAGGTTGACTGAACGATCTTTTAATTTAAGAGTAAAAATCCAAGGATCCCGTTGCACATAACAGTCACAATTAATGAGGGAAGAACAGTGGAAACCGAGACCATCTCACACGTAAAGTTGAAGTCGAAGAAAATGCGTATATTATGATCCATTAAGTGTGGAAAGTGTTTATGTTTATTCTTCGTGACTCTTCCGAAAAAAAAATTAGAAGTTTAAAGAGATTTTCCAAACCCACAGGTGTGACAGAACCGAAAACGAGTAAGACCCATTCCATTTTGTGGATTGACAGATATCAATAGGAAAACTTCTTCCTAATAAAAAATTCCGACCATTTAAAACGTGGGGTACGAAGATCCTCCGCGGTGACTGTGAACTCAGATGACCTTACTCCGCGAGACCTTGACTCGTCCCCAGTGGCCGTATTTGTGCGTTCCGACGGGAATTCACAAATGGAAGTCGCGTCAAGTCAAGTCAGCGAGTCAGCACAGGCTGAGAAAAGCTGCGGTACTTAGCGTCGTCGGTCCGGAGGGACAGGTAGTGGTTGAGGGCCTCAAGTGGGTTTGGGTGCAGGTAGCTCAGTCACTACGGTAGGTCGGTAGAGTAGGAGACAGTAGGGGCAAAGGAGGACGGGGGTTAGGGAGGGTCGTAGTCTCAGAAAAGGTCACTCAGTTGAGAAGTCATTGGAAAGATTTTATGTAAGCAAACGCTTTTACCAGTCACAGACTTATTGTGTAACGTGACATAATTCAGTTAGAACCACCCATTTCTTTTCTTCGGTCCGTGTGTAAGTTCAGTCAAGATAATCAAGACGACAATGGCGATCCTACTCGATGAAATCCCGAAATTATCTATGTTAGATAAGTTATCTTAACTTACTCACCTGTTCATGATTGAGTGGTCCTTTTCCCACTAAAGAAAGAAAAGAGTGTCTGTTCTCATTCAGATGAGGAAGTAAATGTGTTAAGTGATCGTTCAAGGTTTATGAGAGTGCCAGTAGTGTACGATATACGGAACGTTTTCGACTGAAAGACTCGTTCTCCAAGAAAAAAAACAAAAGAGATGTAATTTTTTTTTTTTTCCGATAATATGTAGTTAAGATTATGTGAGACTTCTCATAAGAGTATGTATTCCAACATCGACATTATGGAGTTATAAAAAATTCTATAACACTCTAAAATATAAGGATACCTTACAATTTCACCTCTTCCGTTACCGTGGGGCGAGGTCATGAGAACGGACCTTTTAGAGTACCTGCCTCCTTGGACCACCCGACGTCAGGTACCCCAGCGATTCTCAGCCTGAGGTGACTCACTGAAGTGAAAGTGAAAAGTGAAAGTACGTAACCTCTTCCTTTACCGTTGGGTGAGGTCACAAGAACGGACCTCTTAGGGTCCCTAGCCCCTCGGACCACCCGATGACAGATACCCCAACGTGTCTCAGCCTGTGCTGACTTCACTGACTCGTCGTCGTCGTCGTCGTAGCTTACAATTTCGTAACAAGGAAGGTCGAGATCCACAGTCCTTTGTCTTACCCCGTAGTATCTTGTTGAAAGTTCTTTTATCTATGTGAAGAGATCTATCTTTGTTCGTCATAAGTAGGTGAGTGGATGATTCCCGGTCCATGTCAAAATCCATTCCCTTAGTCCTCTACCCGTTCTGTCTCTTTTAAGAACAAGAGCTTTCCCTTAAGAGACTTAATAAGTATCTTATATCATTAAACCCCCATTTTTCTTAGTTGATTCTTACCCAGTCAAGTTTGTCGTCGCGTAGTTCGTGACTTTAAGAGTACATTCCGACTGACCAGATACGATGATTCGTTCGGAACCAAATATGGTGTCTTTATAAAAGATCTAGTACTTTTCTTGACAGGTGTTCTTTGCAGACTCCTTTTAGATTGTCGTCCTCCTTCTCCACTTCTTTAGAGAATTGGGTTTGTTAGGGTTTCCTTATGGATTAGACACGTTATTTAGACGCAATCCGAGGATTGGACATGGGTACACACGTGGGTCCTCGAGTTGTGTTTTATTTCAGTGAGTGATTGCTACCAGTCACGATACGACTTCTACGGTTGACTTTACGTACTCACCGGTCACCTCTATGAGTTTCGGGTCGGCACCCCTGACCTGCTTCCACAGGATATATACTATGAACTTGAAACAGAATTTTCTACTCATCTCAATTGGTAAACAAAAATCTACTTCATCTGTTTTTACAAAATCCGTGTTGGGTACACTTCGTCGTTCTGCATAGTGCCTTTTTGATATAAGGAAAGTCAGACACCTGGTATTCCGGCTCCACCACCCTCTACTTTGACGTGTTCACTCAACGTCTAATTAAGTATATCTGGTCCCCAGGGGTTGAGGGTCCGGTGCCTGGTGGACAGGTGTCGGACAGTCCTTGGTCCGTCGTTTCGTCCTCTACTCATCGTCCACTCGCTCCCTTCGAAGTAGACATAAATATCAACGAAGGGTAGTGAGTATAATGACGGACTCGAGTTGATAGATCAATTTATTTTTATTCGAGTCCCGAGGGTGACTAATACATAATACCACTCAATATCTTTATAAAGTAATATATAGAGTGCATTATTATTAACTCTATTTCACGTGTTATTTACGTTACGTGAACTTAGTAGGACTTTGGTAGAGGTTGAGGTGGTGGGGTGTCAGGCCCCTTTTTAACAGAAAGTGCTTTGGTCAGGGACCACGGTAGTTCCAACCTCTGGCGACTGTGTCCGATACCTCGAACCCGAAACCAAACGTCCTTTACTCTCAGGGGCTTCAAGAGGTTAGTCCTCTTATCCTGAATGTAAAACTATGTAGTCATATTGATGTCTGATTCCTCGATCTGTAGGTCCGGGATACTTTCCCCGATCTACCGAACCAAACACCATATGTGACTACAGACAAGAGATTTTTAGTGTGAGTTGTACTTCCATCCCGGAAACCTTTACCGTGTGTTTTCTGTACGTTGTACGTTGTAGGGATTAATAATCTATTGACGTTTAGTTTTGGTTTTACTCCAATAGTGGAGTTACCAGTCTTTCCAGTAGTAGTTTTTCAGATGTTTGTTATTTACGACCTCTCTCACATCTCTTTTCCCTTGGGAGGATGTGACGACCACTCTTACATATAGTCACGTCGGTGATACTTGTTATCATACTTCCACGGAGTCTTTTGATTTTTATCTCGATGGTATACTATATCGTCAACATAAGGACCCGTGTATAGGTCTCTTACCGAATTAAACTTTTATATATACCTGTGGTTACAAGTATCGTTATGATAAGTGTTATCGGTTCTGTATCTTCGTTGGATTTAAGGTAGTGTCTATTTACTTATTCTCTCTACAAAATATATATAGTCAAGTCAAGTCAGCGAGTCAATACAGGTTGAGGGACGTTGGGGTACTTCGCGTCGTGCGGTTCGGAGGGACAGGTAGTGGTTGAGGGTCTCAGGTGGGTTTGAGTACAGGTAACTCAACCACTACGGTAGATTGGTAGAGTAGGAGACGGTAGGGGAAGAGGAAGACGGAAGTTAGAAAGAGTCGTAGTCCCAGAAAAGTTTACTCAGTCGAGAAGTTTAGTCAATCGGTTTTATAACCTCAAAGTCGAAGTTGTAGTCAGGAAGGTTACTTATAGGTCCTGACTAGAGAAAACCCTACCTGACCAACCTAGAGGAACGTCACGTTCCCTGAGAGTTCTTAGAAGAGGTTATGGTGTCAAGTTTTCGTAGTTAAGAAATCGTGAGTCGAAAGAAATATCAAGTTGAGAGTGTAGGTATGTACTGATGATCTTTTTGGTATCGGAACTGATCTGTCTTGAAACAACTGTTTCATTACAGAGACGAAAAGTTATACGACAGATCCAACCAATATTGAAAGGAAGGTTCCTCATCCGCAGAAAATCAAAGTACCGACGTTAGTGGTAGACATCACTAAAACCTCGGGGGTTTTTATTTCAGTCGGTGACAAAGGTGACAAAGAGGTAGATAAACGGTACTTCACTACCCTGGTCTACGGTACTAGAATCAAAAGACTTATTTACGTATGTATATATATACACACACACACACATACATATATATATATGTGTTATCTTATAATGAGTAGGTATTTATTCCAGTAAACGTCGTTGTTCCTACCTTGGTCTCTAATAGTATAATTCACTTCATTCAGTTTCTGTTTATAGTACACTATTATGAATCTACATCTTCAGATTTTGACATTACATTTACTTGAATAAATGTTTTGTCTTTGAGTATCTGTATCTTTTGTTTGAATACCAATGATTTCCCCTTTCCCCCGTTCCCTGTGTAATCCTCAAACCCTAATCGTCTATGTCAAGTCAAGTCAACGAGTCAACACAGGTTGAGAAACGCTGGGGTACTTAGTGTCGTACGGTCCGGAGGGACAGGTAGTGGTTGAGGGCCTCAAGTGAGTTTGAGTGTAGGTAACTCAGCCACTACGGTAGGTCGGTAGAGTAGGAGACAGTAGGGGAAGAGGAGGACGGGGGTAGGGAGGTTCGTAGTCTCAGAAAAGGTTACTCAGTTGAGAAGCGTACTCCACCGGTTTCATGACCTCAAAGTCGAAATCGTAGTAAGGAAGGTTTCTTGTGGGTCCTGACTAGAGGAAATCTTACCTGACCAACCTAGAGGAACGTCAGGTTCCCTGAGAGTTCTCAGAAAAGGTCGTGGTGTCAAGTTTTCGTAGTTAAGAAGCCACGAGCCGAAAGAAGTGTCAGGTTGAGAGTGTAGGTATATACTGGTGATCTTTTTGGTATTGGAACTGATCTGCCTGGAAACAACCGTTTCATTACAAAGACGAAAAGTGATACGATAGATCCAACCAGTATTGAAAGGAAGACTCCTTATTCGTAGAAAATTAAAGTACCGACGTTAGTGGTAGACGTCACTAAAACCTCGGGGGTTTTTATTTCAGACTGTGACAAAGGTGTCAAAGGGGTAGATAAAGGGTACTTCACTACCCTGCTCTACGGTACTAGAAGCAAAAGACTTACACCTCGAAATTCGGTTGAAAAAGTGAGAGGAGAAAGTGAAAGTAGTTCTCCGAAAAATCAAGGAGAAGTGAAAGACG